>VWZO01005334.1:14655-79134 GCA_013396975.1 Bucco capensis | reverse complement strand
GGGGGGGGGGGGGGGGGAAGGTTATGATTTGAGAACTAAAGAGACCAAGGCAAGCCAAAATCACTGCTGAGAAAATGTGGCTCAAACAAGCATCTGGAACCATTGCAAAATCACTTTTCCAATCATCCACATTACAAATAGGAAATATGCTTTATGCCTTGTAGGTTGACCAATTGGCAAACATTCAGTTGACAGAAGAGCTGACCATCAATTTCTGCTTTTCAGAGATTAACTCTGGAAAATTGAAAATAATACAGAAAATTCGTAGCTTACAATGGAGAATAAATGCCTTCAAATGTTGCAAGAAAACACAAGGACAATTCAGTAAAAATGGTAAAGTGTAGCCTCCATCTAGAAAATTCCCTTACTTTTTTTTACTGTCAATACATTGTTTGCTAAGAAAATTATGTTTCTCGATTTTGTTTTGCTCTATATGTCACGTTATTGATTTTTTTCAATCAAAATACTTATTTTAGACATTTTCTCGTAAATGTTCAGTTTTCATATCTATTAGACATCTCTTATAGCAACTTCATTTCTCTAAGTGAGCAGAAAGTAAGCCCACTGGAAATAAAAAGCACAATCATCTTTTTCTACTCAAATGTTATTGATTAAAAGGTAGCTTGCAACCCCATCTGGAATGTGTGCATTACTGCTATTTTTGTTATGAAAGAATAATGAAATAGAAAATACATAAAATGTACATCATGCAACAGCAGCATCCTCAGGGAACTAAGGTGTAAATTCACAGAACAAGTTCTGAGTCCCAAAAGCAAAGTTCTAATTAATTATACATCCCCAGATTCCAAATGTGTAAAGCATAGTGCCCAAACATGTAAAGAGGCATGGGGCCAGACTCACAACTTTAAAGACTTTGGGAAAAAGTAACAATAATATAATGTATTGAGCAGATCAGAGGTAATGTTTTTAAAGATAATATGTTCCATGTGGCCTGGGGGTACAGTGTACATTATACAACAGTTGATTGCCCAGAATGACAGAGCTTCTCTGTTTTATCTTTGTATCTTCCATTCTGATCCACAAAGTATCTCTTACATGAGCATCACTTGCAATAAAAGTGGAGGTTCTAGGACATGAAAGGAATATCCCACCATGTACAATTTAAAGTGAGATATATAACATCTTCCATCATCATTTACATGCTTCATCACCCCAAAATAATAACCTTCACTTTTGTTCTTCAGCTTTTGTTAGCAGTGCCCTGTCTGAGCTAAAATTCAGTGCTGAGGACAGTGGATTAGCCATTGTTAGCTGAGCAAAAAGACTTTGCTTGCATATTACATGGCAGTGCTTTGTGTATGGTGGAAGACTAATTAAATGATAATAGAGTACAACTGCTATGGGTAAATTTTCTTGCATATTTGTTTCTGAAATGAAAATTATGGTTTCAATTGACAACAGCATAACCACTCAAATACTGAACCCACTCTAACATTGATTCAGACTCTATCTTCCCTTCTAAAAAAAAAAGGGAGGGGAAAAAAGGAAAAAAAAAAGGTATTGCTTCATTCCTTGTTTTACATGCTGCATGAATTCCTGGCACTAAGACTAATGACTGGTTTGTAATGTCAGTTAGAGATGAGAGGCTACAAAGTCAAGTGGAATCCTGTGAACTCGAATCTCCTGACACCCTGGTGACACTTAGAAGTCCTGTCTCTCTTGAATCCTGACAGGAAGATTAATGATTAAAAGCTCAGTCATGGCATTAATTTATTACAAAGCCCTTATGCACTCACACACACATGCACATTTAACTTGCACCCAGAAATGTGAAATTGTCCTCTCTTCGCTGCAAGCTTTTTTTTAAGGACAAAATATGCTGAGCACTATGGCATTGATCACTAAGAGAAAAGTACTTATATGCATACAGTTTAATGAACTATATGATTGTTTTGGTTTTCCAAGTTTGTTTCTGGCCCCAGTATTAGCCTAAAACATGATAACCTCCAGATATGATTATTTCCTGAGATTTTTTTGCCTCTGTGGTGGGTTGCCTACCAAGCTACTCATTGTCAGCTAATAACAGAAGCAATCCCCACAGCCACATCACTACCAAAATGTTGCTATATAAACATAACACAGCCCATGTCCAACAGAGTTTGTGTTCTACTGTTGAAGAACAAGAGCTTGATAATAATTTTTATTCTTTTCAGAATGTCCTATTTTGATTCTCTACCAATAAATTAAATAATAAAAAAAACTTATCCTGAAGTCAAATTCCTTTTTCATCTTTTTTGATGGTTGTGATGGTTTGGGAGATTGGGGATTTTTTTTTATAATAAAATCTACTGAAGTTCCAAGTTGAACATGTGTCTTGACATTAGCAAGCCTCAAAGTTCATATTGATTTTCTGATCTTCTTTCTACAGGAAATGTAGTCTTGTTCAAAATGAACTAAAATATCAGTTTTCACTTTGGATTCTTGGTTGCAAGTTCTCAGCTATTCTTTATTAGAAATACTTCACATGTCTGGAGCTTCTTTATCTTTCCTAAAGTGTTCATCATTTTTATCTTCCATGCCTGGAGGAATACACAGAGCATACAGTATAACTCTCAGGCACAGTCTGAAAATCCCTTGGGGTCTGCTGTGGCCCCTGGTGCCATAACTGTGCCCACAGCAGAGGGAGCATTAAACTCATTGCCCACGGGAAAGTGTGGGGAGTGATACCCATGTTCCTATAATCCTTGGATGGGTAGCATGAGCTCATTAGCCTTCTGGCAGTCATCCTAGGAGAGGGACAACTCTGATTCCAAACCCGGGCAGATGGAACTCATTTAGCCCTGTAAGGCCTTCCATCTAAGAGGTTAAACCTCTGTCCTAAGGACTTGGCTGCCAGCGTCCAAGCTTGCTAGGCCCTGGCAGATGAAGCTTAGGACTAAAGGGTGGGTGCAGCTCTGCACATGCTGTGTCTCACCTAAAACAAAATCCCTAGTGCAGGCTCGAGGGTGCTATCTGCTATCCTCTTTTTATCAGCGCACTTGGAAAAGGCGCTGAGGAGGAGCATGGGTGGAGCCCTCCCTGGATCTGCGTTCGTGAAGCCTAGCCATGACAATGACAGTATAACTCTGGCTGACACAAAAGATATTTAGGTTGTGAAACTAGATATCAAGGTGCCCCACCTGGACAAGACACACATTTCTGCTGGTGAATCAGCATCAGCCTGTGCAGCAGGTTGAGCCACTGTGACCCCTGGCATCTACCCTTTCACTGTGCTGCAGAGCTGTCAGCTGCCACCAGCTCTGTTGACATGGGCAGTGGCAAACTGATCCAAGAGTGCCTGAAGGAAATATTTTGTTCTTTTCCTGTTAAAAGTTCTGATACTTGGTTATCCCATTCATCATCAATACATAGCAGGCAAGTAGAGAAATTGAGACAGAATGATTAAATATTCAAAAAACCCTCTGCTTTTTCATAAATAACCTAAAGAAATATTGGTATTTAGTATGCAAAATTAGGTCATTTATTCTGTGATGTAAAGTACATGTCTCTAGGTTAAATAATTGCTACCCTCTCTTTGGATAACTTGTTTACTACCATATATATATTTTTAGCTTTACTTTTAACTAGCATTCTGAAACATAATTATTGCATGCAGACCTCTAATCACCTATTATGATTTTGTAGAGATATAATTTGGAAGCAAGCTTCCAAGAGTTTTCATTTTAAATGCAGTTAATATAGCAGATATTAGAAAAAAACCTGTTTTTTTCTGCATTTGTACTGTTGATTACAGTAATAATAAAACTATTTTCCCATAATCCAGTAAAGTATAATTATACCTAGTTTGATTTAGACAAAGATGTGGATATTTCAGAATTAGATGGCATGAAGCATTACATGAATAATTCATAAGAGAAGATGAATAAGACCACTTTGTAGACTTAGTTTGAACAAATGTTCCAACTGAGTTATAGGCACATTGTGGGGGATTCATCTTATTTCACTTTTTCTAACATATAGTACTTTAAATTGGTGTCTTAAGAGTGTCTCCATCAGTAATTAAAAGTAACCAACACCACAAAAGGTAAAATATTGCTCAGATGTCTTTGTCAGCCTGACCAGGACAGCATTAACTGCCATCTGAAAACATCTAGGCTGTAAAAGTATTCTGTCAATACCTGGCAGCAGACTTTAAACAGCATTTTGCAGAACCTTTGGAATCTTCTTAAAGAAATGAAAATGTAGCTCTTGACTGATCATCACAGATCACAAGATTATTTTTTTTTTTTTTTAGATTCATCAGTTCTCTATTTGAAAAGTGCTTACTGTAAGAATATAACGATGTTAAAAACTTGGTAAAGGATATGTGAGTATGTTCAGACTACCAGAAGGTAATAAACCTAATACTAGATGCAGACAAAGTAGGAACAATATCATATAAGCAAATGAGCAGGAACAGCATTTTGTATTGAAGTTTTAAACATAAGTGTCACAACTTCTCAAATGCCAGCAAGAACAGAGCAACTTTCTTTAGCACTGACAGCCTTCGACTGAGAGATTGATGCAGCTCATGGTCACATCTCAGAATACTTTAGTTTATTCAGAGTACACTTCTGAGATAGACAACCACTTTAGCCACTAAATGAGTTCATTTTTGTACATTAGGCTGTTTGGACTATGCTCCCTGTTTCTGTTCAAAAGCACATTGTGCTTTTGTCTGGCAAGGAAATGAAAGCGGACTTTCTTCTGTCAGATATGTTCCACTGTCCAAAAAAGATTCATATTGGGCATAAAAAAAAAGGTGTGGACCTGTTAGAGTGAGTCCAGAGGAGGGCTAGAAAGATGATCAAAGGACTAGAGCACCTCCCTTATGAGGATAGGGTGAAGGAGCTGGGGTTGCTCAGCCTGGAAAAGAGAAGGCTTTGCAAGGACCTTAGAGCAGCCTTTCAGTACACCTAAAGAAGGATTACAAGATAGAGAGGGAGAGACTTTTCAGCTGGTCAGATTGCAATATGACAAAGGCAAATAGATGCAAGCTAAAGAAGGGGAGATTTAGACTAGAAATTAAAAGGAGGTACTTTACCCAGTAGGTGGTTAGACATTGGAACAGGTTGCCCAAAGAAATTATGGATGCTCCATCCCTGGCAGCATTCAAGGCCAGGCTGGATGTGGCCCTGGGCAGCCTGGTCTAGTGCATGGGATTCCTACCCATGGCAAGGGGATTGGAACTAGATGATCTTTAAGTCCCTTCCAACCTGGCCATTCTATGATACCTGTAAGAAACACAATGGTTTAAGAGAGCATTTCATTGCAAACTATGATCACAGAAAAGAAGGACAACAAAAAGTAAGTCAGCTGGTAAATCCTTCTCCTCCAAATGTTCATGTTCTCCTCAGTACCTACAGGGTATTTTAGTTCAAACAGCAAAATATCACCTCGTCTGGTGATGAAATATCTCTTTTTCATCTGTAGACATTGAGGTGATTGAGAGTTGACTCACATAATGAGAAAGCAAACTTAGGTATCTACATGTGAATCCAAACACTTGCCCATTCCAAGTGTGAATTAATATTTCCCTCTAAATGTTATGCTGTGTTAGTACTACTCTCTGAATTGTCTCCAGGGAAGAAAAAAACCCAACATTTCCATCTCAGGTTTTCAGGCTTCCCCTTCCTGAAAGCAACAGAACTTTAGCCCAGCTACCTGGTGGGGTATCCCAAACTATTCCACGTGGAGCTGTACAACACATCCTGGCTATTGCAGGGATGGAGACAGTCTGGTGGCCCCTAGCAATCTCTCATCCAACCACCCACCTCCTGCATGGAGGAGGAGGGGAAGCAGCAAGCTGGAAAAGGAAAGTAAATACAGAGATAATAGGTACATTCCCAAAGGACATTTGAGGGAAGTAATTAAGGTTTTGTGGCTTGCCCAAGAGGGGCCAGGCCCTACCTCTCTTACCATTGTAAGCAGCTTACAGCAGCAGCATGCATTTTGCAGCTCAATCATCAAGCCCTTCTCCAGCCTTCCAAAAGCAAACCTCTCTGTTTGGCCAAGAGAGCAGATACCATCAGCACATCCCCAGGCAGCTCCTGCCCCACTACCAGCACTGCTACTACCCATAATCCATCCTCAGAAACTCAAGTGAGACTCTCACCCAGCCCAGGTGGCATGCAGAAGGACTCATCCTCATTGAGATGGATGCACAGCTAGCACCCATGGGTGATGTTGAAGAGGCCACCACCAACCCTGCTCCTGCCTGCCTGCCTAGCTGGCTGAGGGGCCACCAGGCCCCCCAGCCTTTCTCCCCCCCTTCCAAGCAGGGTGCACCCATGGGGAACTCACCGGTGATGCCAAGAGGAGTCTCTGCCTCCCTCAGCCCGGCTGGGCACAGCTAGAGCTGCTTCCCTTCCTGGGCAAGATAAAGGGCAGTGCGTGGGAGGGCAAAGAGCCACACCTGGGGAGGGAGAGGGTGGGCAGGGGAAGGGTCTGCAACTGAGCCCGGGTACTCTGTGATTTGTGAGAAAAGAGTGAGGAAGTGGAGTGGGAAAGGGGAGGTGTAGCCCATCCTTGGACACATTCCAAACCTGACTGGAACTATCCCGTACAACCTGCTCTAGGTTCTCCTGCTCTGGCAGTGGGGTAGGACTAGATGCTCTTCAAAGGTCCCTTCCAACCCCTAACATTCTCTGATTCTGTCTGTCTCTGTGTGTGTCTTAATTGTTTCTTTTCTCTATGGATGTAAGACTTAAATTGCTCACCTACCCCAAGAATATATTTCAAATTCACTTATTCTTTTTTTTTAAATAACTTATTTTTAAGCGTTCCTTCATTTAAAAAGAAAAAAGAAATAAATTATTGCAGTTGAAAGAAAACCACTATTTATTTCAAATGTTGCTGGAAGCACCTGGGAGGGGAGCGATTTGCACTTCTTATAGGAAAATATATCAGATTTTCTGGTTTTGTAGTTACATATAGCTATTCATAAATTCTGTTTTGAAACTTTGCGTGGATGTTCAGCTGTTTAGAAAGTCTGAGCAAAACTAGGACTGTAAATTTTGGATGCAAGGAGAGTGAAGAAAATATGCTATTACCATTACAGAGCAAGAGGGAGAAGGAAGAAGCCTGTAACCTTTTTATGAACAGCCCTAAAGCTGAAATGGATGAGAACTGCAAGCTAAAATCTGGCATGGAAATAGCTCTCATTTAAAAGTGGTCCCTTTGCTTTCAGAGAAAATTGGTTTTGACTTGACTAAGGTATGAGCTTTTGAATATTGAATACTAACTACAGTAATAAGGTCTGGAGCCTTTCTTTCACTCTTTTCCTTCCCTCAGTTCCTAAAATTTTCCTTCAATAAGAACATTAAAAGTAAATAGTGGAGTGCTGCAGATTGCTGATCTCTTTATTTCACAAATATGAAATTGTTGAAACTGTTTTTGACATTTCTGGTGGGCTTGTTGTTTGTTTTGTTATAGCACTTAGAAATTAAACCCTTTTCACTGCTTCCTCCCACATTTAGAGATCATTGTCCTTTATCTGAAACAGCTTTTCAATTAAAAAACTTGTAACTTCCATATCACATGTATCTAACTGTGGCAGGTTTATGTGGTGGGGGTTTCATAGTGGGAGAAGGACTACAGGAGTAGCTCCTGTGAGAAGCTTCCAGAAGATCCTTCAGCTACAAGTCAGACCTGCCTTTAGCTGAGTCTGAGACAACCAGCACCTCTGCAGTAACTTATTTTGCTGAGCAAGTTGGAGTGGATGAGAGGAGTGGGATCTAAAAGAAACACCTATGCAGACAACAAAGTCAGTGATGAAGGAATGAATGGGAGGAGGTGTGCCAGAGCAGGGATTCCCCTGCAGCCTGTGGTGAGGTGGCAGGTTGTACTGCTGCAGCCCATAGAGGGTAATGGTGGAGCTGATGCCCACCAGCAGCCCATGAAGGACCCCACACTGCAGTGGGAAGTCTGCACTATAGAAGCCTCTTGCTGGGAGGACTGCACCCTGTGGATGGGATGCAGGCTGGAGCAGTTCGTAAAGATTGGTAGGCTGTGGGAAAAATTGATGCCAGAGAAGTTCACAGAGTGCTGTCTCCCATAGGAGCAACCCCAAACTGGTGCAGTGAAAGAGTACAAGGAGTCCTCCCTCTGAGAAGGAAGGACTGGCAGAGACAACACATAATCGTCGTGGCCAGGCTTCGCAAATGAAGATCCAGGGAGGGCTCCATCCATGCTCCTCATCCGCGCCTTTTCCAAGCACGCTGATAAAAAGAGGATAGCAGATAGCACCCTCCAGCCTGCACTAGGGATTTATTTTAGGTGAGACACAGCATGTGCAGAGCATTGCAGGACTGTGAACATTCACAAAAATTGAAACTGATATCAGAACTGTGTTGTTCTGGCTCTAAGACCTCTTTCCACCAGAGGCTTTTCTTTCTCTCACATAATCTTAGATTGGATTCCAATTATCCTCCAAATCAATATAGCTATTGCAGCAAACTCTAGCAGCCTTGGTTAACTCTCAGTCATTAGGAATAAAGCACTCCTATTAAGTGATTTCATAACTTATAACAATCTTGCCATGCTAGAGTGAGAAATATCTAGATTCAAATTATAGTTTCAAACAGTTGAAGAAGTGACCTTTCCTGTTCATTCTTTATTCTATCAGTAATCCTCTATCTGAATCAGGTAGAAGACAGAATTTACTGTAAGGCTCCCTTGCATGAGAAGCTTCATAGTTTCATAGAAGTGTGAATGACTTTCTACCTTGAGAACCCAAGAATACCTCATATTGACTGAACCTATCATTTTCTTCCTAAGTAGATTTACTACATCTCAAGAGCTTTCAGAGTTTTTACTTTCATTGATTACCTCATTTGAAAGCCTCTAGCATAGCTTTTTGTAATGCCTCATTCTTTGAAGAAGTGCTGCACCCACCAAGTTACCCATATTTTACACATTTTGTAGAATATTTGCTCCTTTTCTTACAGCATGCATTTTACTTTGAATAAACACATATTTAACTGATTATACTTGGTTCAGGACAATATGTGGAAATGTTCAAGTGAAGACTTTCAAATAGTTAAAATCTAAATTAGGTGGAGTATATCATAGT
Organism: Bucco capensis; assembly: GCA_013396975.1. NCBI lineage: Eukaryota > Metazoa > Chordata > Aves > Piciformes > Bucconidae > Bucco > Bucco capensis. Next base: position 70,061 of record VWZO01005334.1, on the reverse strand, counting down.
TTAGAAGTTACAATTTCTGTTATTATATGGGAGTTTTTAAATGAAATTTGTAATATCAAGTCAAACTGACACTTATTTTTGTCTTTGAAAATCTTCAAAAATAAATCCACCTTCATTGCAAAATGCAGATATCAAAATACTTTTCCAAAGAATTGAATGACAATAAATTCTGAGGATGAACTTCAAGAGTCTTTCAGAGAAGCAGGTGAAATTTTCTCCCAGAGTTTCCTTTCTATGATGGTTGTTCAAGATGTGGTTATTCAACTGCTAGACTATTAGTGCAGCTAATAACTGATTAGAGAGCTTTTCTCTTAAAGAAAAGCTAGACATCCCTCCTTTCATTGATTTAGACCAGTAGGCTATGGATTTGATTTCCTCAGTTCAGTGCCCAATACTTAGGCAGAAAAAAGCACTTCCACACCTGCTCATATCCTCATCTTGACTCATCATGGTAAACAAGTTATGCTTCTTTAGGGAGAGTAGGCCCTTACCAGTCCAAAGGGAATTCCATAACTAGCACAGGGAAACTGGCAGATATTTGTCTCCACCTGCTATGAAGCATCAAGGTTCACGTAAGCTAATGTTAAACTGATTTAAGATATAATAGTGCTGTGCACTCTCTTTAGTCATTAATGTCACAAATCCTTGTTAAATTCCTTATCTTTCATATTCATAAAAGATTCGACTTGCTCACAGACTTCTGAAAAAGAACACCTTGGTAACTATTTTCATAAATTTTCCTCTTTACTAAGAGTGTACTCTGTAAAATCCAGCCAGGAAGGCTGTGAAAATAACTGGCAGATTGGTGCTGCTAATGCATTAACTCATAGCTGAGTACAGCAAAATGTCATTTTGGATACAGCCTCATTTAGAAATTTTGATTTTTCCTGCCAGCATCTAACACTAAGGAATTATTCCTATATCTCAGTGCTGTACCAACAGGTGTGTCTAAAATAACTATAGCTAAAGTTGTTCTAGTTGAGCCCAAACCACATGTAACAACATAGACCCTGTAGTTAGTTACTCATTTTAGCAGAAGTGAATTAAAGACTGCTGTCACTACATTTATAGACAGGAAGGGCAGAGTATTTATACTTCCATCTGTGATATCTGAAGAGTTAAAACATACTCCCTCACGATAAGAACTTGTGCTCAGTTCTTTCTGTTCTATAAGAAACACTATTGCTCGTGAAAGTTTGCCAGCCATCAGTCTGGTACTGTACACTTTCAATCCCTGCTGCTGCTGCATTTCATGTTGCATTGAATTATTGACTTAATAAAAATGAAAAAAAAAAATTAGAAAGGAATAAGAAGACTGAAAATCTCCTACTTTTTATGTAATTAGCCGAGATAGTAACTGTTGCCATGCAACTGTCAATGTAAATGGCAATATAAGTATTTTAGACAAAGAGGAGTAGCTCAGTCTGGTGGAATTCATTAATTTCTCTTCCATATATTGACATCTTGTTTAGGATATAAGTATAAAAATTGGTATTCAGGATAAGAAATTTTTTTGTATCTCTTGTGGACAACAGACAATAGAGAGGTCTTTGGTCTGCCCCAAAAAGGTTTGAAGTCTGCCTCTTGCTGTTAGTAGAATTTGTTTACTTCTGAGTCCTCTGCTGTCTTGTGTAATTACCTGGGCTTTCTTCACAATCTTCTGTAAATAGGAAGAAAAGAGGGCTAAGAATTTCTGAAAGAACTACAGAAAAGGAGGCATAGAGAGAAGTGGAGGTATGACGTCTGAAAGAGGAAAAAACCTTAAAGGATGAGGCAGCTATCCTTTGAAGTATTGAGTTTGGCATGATCAAAAGCTCACTGTAGGTAATGGAAAGATTTCTATTGACTTCATTGGTATTTGAAATTAGCACAACCTAAAGAAAAACAACAAACTTTACTTTTCTCATCAGCTCCTTAGTTGAGTTCTTTTTAGAATCAGTTCTACTAAACAGACAAGGTAGGGTCGGGAATGAAGTTAGAAATAATTTGTTTTATTTGACAAAACAAGCAAAACTCATTAATTTAGTTTAACTCTGTAGTGTAAGTTTTTATCAGGGAATTTAATAGGATTAGATATTCTGGGTAGTATTTCCAAAGTCTAAATATTAATAATTTACCATGATTTTTCTGGGATAATAACAGAACAACTTTTACACACATGTCTGTACAGCTTCTTATACCACAGGTTTTCAAAACAACAAACCACTTTTTATTTTAATCATATATGGACTCTTTCAAGACACTTCTACTAAGATACAAAGTATACTCATTGACTTTAATGTCCTAGTGAAACTAAATGTTTTAGCTTAATTTTAATGACAAAGAGTCTGAGCCTCAGATAACAACTCTCATTTATTTTTCAGACCACTTTATGAATTCATTTGGAGAATCTTCCTGAATGAGGCCTTTTAAAGATAGCTAACAGCCACAATGTCATCATACTCTTTCTAAATCTGTAGGTCTCATTATCTTTTTTTTCAGAGAATTTTAGTTCAAATTGCATTTTTATAGAAGGTTCCAAGACTGCACAGTAACTTGGTGCCACAAGTAAGCCATGAGATAACTTTGGTCATATTAGTTCAGATGCAAATGAGACCCATTGGCTGTGCATTCCCATCACTCCTACTCATGCAGTCTTAAAAATGTCCACAGCTGAGCTTCTGAAACAGTAAAACCTCAAGTCCAACTATTTATTTGTTTAAGAATTGATATTGTGGCTGTTCTTTCCCTTTTCAAACACGCTTTTATTTGTTTGGGCTTTTTTTTTTTTGTTGGCTTGCTTGCTTTCTTGCTTGTTTATTTGTTTTTTAGCAGATTTTAATAATATAAAAACTCTCTACCAGTCAAAACAATCTCATTACCACAAAACAGCTATGGGTGGCAGTATTGCAAAATTATCCATCTTAATCCCATATATGTACTTCAGCAAGGACTTGGAGAAACCAGCACAGTAAAAAGCTTACTTCATACAAACATGAAGGATTAGGAAAAGCCACATTCTATTTCCCCACAGTAGTATCTCCCCTTACACCATACCTGTCACAGATTCCACACTTGCAGCAAGACACTTTACATGGTTCTTCCCTTCAGCATTATGATTACATCAGTATAGGAATGAGGCCCTAAATTTGTTCATTTTTTAAAGTCATTATTGCCAGTACCAACATTTAGACAAGAATGACCTAGAGCTAATTCAGTTTTGTAAGCTTGCATTTTGGATAGATATGCCCAAATATGCTTCTGGAATGACTCTGTTGCATGCAAGAGGCTACATCTGTGCACCTACTGAAGATGACCAAAGTTCCCATGTGTGACTTGTACCTGAGTTTTCTTTTCATGGAAACAATGGTATTGTACAGGTAACATTTTTAGTCTCCAAAAAGCAACAAAATTTGTTCTTGCTCTTTTAGCAAAGAATTATACAGGTGTGGAAAACCATCTGAGATTAAACAAGGAAATTAACCTGCACAATATAAAAAAAGAACAGTCAAAAAACTGGGCATCTGTGGGTCATCCTGTGAAAGGTAATCTGTAGTTTAGGCTTAGCAACATTCAGCCACATAAAACAGCTGGTTGAGGGCTTGTCTGTGTGTTTCTTTCTCAAGATATTTTCTAAAAATGTCATGTATGTAGTGGGAGGGGAAAGGACAGAAACTGGATCAACAGAATTAAAATCCTAGTCCTGAATTCATACCTTGAGAGGTGCCAGGTAATTCGCATGACAAGAAAGACTTAAGTTTCTCAGTCATGAGAAAAAAGCTTCACTCAGAACTTATATTCATTCTCCACCAGAGATTAGAAGAGAAAGTAAAATGAAAATGTGTAGCAAGGATCACTTGGGGCTTCAGATGCATGAAGCATCAAACATGGCAGCTGTCAGACCATGTCAGGTCTGAGCAATTGAGCTGCAGTTAGCTGCCTGATGAGAGTCAATCAGGAGACCAAGAACCCGTCTGTTAGCCTGACTGGTGGTTTACTCTTTGTATATAAAATCCATCATAGNTGGGGCCTCACGAGGGCAGAGTAGAGAGGCAGAATCACCTCCCTAGCCCTGCTGCTCATGCCTCTCCTGATGCAGCCTAGGATTTGGTTGGCCTTCTGGGCTGCAAATATACACTGCTTGCTTTTGTGGGTTTCTTTTTTTGGGGGGGGGTTGTTTGCTTTTCTCCTATGCATCACCTCATGGTGGTTGTACTTCTAAATGTCTCACTCCTATTCCTGTCTTAGTTTTTATTTCTTTTACCTCATCCTTTCAAACTTCATCTCTACTTTCTGACTCCTGCCTCTGCTTTTTGTCCTTCTTGCTCCTTGCCTTGGTTTGCACCTTATTCCTTGTTCTGGAATCGGGAACAGTTATTCCAACAACATTGGCTATTCCTTCACTAAGCTTTTGTTTCTAGAATCTTGCCACTTTTCCTGTACATTTTACATAACTTTTGTGTTGACATTACCCTTGTTCTATTTGATTCATTATCTCATCTCATGCTTTACACCTGGTTTGCATTCCCTTCCTTCATTTCAGTCTGGCTATAATAGCTTAGAATTCTATGGTTCTGTGAAGGTGTTTAAGAGAAGCACTTCTCTTTTTGCCCAGAAGTAATGATGTCTGAGGGTTGCAAGGGTAAGGACAAGAAGACAAGAAAGTGAACTGTTGTAGCTTGGTAATAGAGCTGTTTGACATATGAAGGCCATGTCCTGAGGAAGTGACCTACTAGTGTAGAGGAGAGAACCTCTCACAGATGCTAATGTCTGAACAGTTTGCTCACAGAATAAATTTAATATAGATTAGATTTAGCAAATTATTTGGTTATAGCAGTATAAAATGAAAATATCATTAAATGTCAAACACACATGGCACAAAACTGTAAAACCAGACTTCAGATTTTCAGGTTAATACGGTGGCTAAAATAGGTTGAGCAATAGTCACTTGACCTTTAGACCATTGTTAGGTAAAACTATTTCAGGCAAAAGGAAGTGCACCTAAATTTTGAGATCTTGCAGTACCAGGTCAGTATAACAGGCCTACAGCATTTTACCAATAATGGCAAAAAAACGAGCTACAAGGTCTTGGACTGGATTAAGAACAACAGATTTAACATGTTAGTCATTTCCTCCTCCTTATTTCTTTTTACTTATTGGCAACTGAATTTAGCAACTATTTTCCTTTTACCTTCTTTTCACCTTTGGGAAAAAAAAATCAAAACTTTTTACAGCAGTAGGAAAAATAATAAAAATACAAAGGTAACTGAACAACTTCAAAGAATGTAAAAAGGAGTTCAATGATACTATTAAACTTTATTCTGATTGTATTCTTGCCATATGCTATAAAGAAGGAAAATAAGTACCATGGAGAATTAGGTGGAGTTACTTAATAGTAATTAAAAATACATTTGTATAAAATTCAATGAGTGGTTTAAAATATAAAGTGATACCAAAATTTATAATATATGTTTTAATTTTAATTTCATTGACTTAATATATAATTTATAATATATATATACAATTTCTACAATCTATACACACATCTCAAAGATAAAACTTTTGCTCTGTGCAGTAGAATGTGAACTTGTCTAATTTAGACAGGCTGTGATTACATGATAATCAATCATGCCCAAGCAAAGGCCAACTACCTGCTTAACATTTACCCCTCAGTGCATACATATAAGGTCACTGTATAATAGATATTTTCTCCTACAAGTCTGAATTTCAGTCAGATACATTATTATAGATAAATAATTAATAGCAGGCAAAGATAGGGCTAGTAGCACAAATGCAAATAATTAAGATGGAGCAGCAAGAGTTTGTTGTGGACCATTTCAAATCTTAAATGGTAGTCTCAAACCAAGTGTTGATGTTTACACATTATCTTTGGGTGGGTTATAAGGGTAAACATTCCACAGTTTAGGGAAAATAGATTTTAAGCAAGTTATTTTGTGAACTAGGATGTTGAATGGTATTTATACAAATATGAAAATATCTGTCATTAGAATAAATGCAGAGCAGTTCCACTGGTTACAATAAATAATAAATACATAATTTCACATATTTTCAATATCTTTCTTATTTACCTCATATGTGGTTACAGAATATCCATGTTAAACAGAGTTTGTGTAGAGTGCAAGGCAATCTATTTTGATTTATATGCCTTAGTGTAGCTTCATGAATGAGTAGCCAAGAAAAAAAACCATGATCAAGTTAAGAATATTATCTACATTAAAAAAGTACAGCAGCAAAAAGCCATATAAAAAAACCCAGTCTTCATCAGTAGAAAGAATTATGTTGGATTAGGCGCTGGTGTTTCTAGCTATTTGTTACTGGTGAAGTTGAGGAATTGGAAATTAACTCTCCCCAGCTGGTAAATGTAACTAACCTTTAAACATAACCAGCTACAAATTTATTGAGAGACAGACTAAAATTCATTGAACCTTCTTTTATCTCCTTCAGGTGTATATATTTTAAGTATTGTCTTTATTAATTCCATCCCATTCTGTGAAACAGCTTTATTTTTCCTTTGATGACATATGGCCCTTGGATGACTATACATCCATTTCTCAAAGGCAGCTCTTCTCTGAGGGGCAAGCAAGAGTCACTCTTGTCCAAGTAAACATTATCCAGCAAAAAGGATCAAGTATATTTTTTCCTTGTTATTTCCTTGTTCGTCTCTTTTATTCCATAGACTTTCTGCTCTCTTAGCTAAAATGGCCAGTAGAAAGGAACAAAAGAAGTGTCATGACTCCACCTTACTTGAAGAAATGTGCCAGTTCAACCACATTTAATTACTTCGGCAAAAGATTCTCCAGGAAAACTTACACAGGCAGTGAGAGCCACACACTAAGGGCTTCAGAAGAGAATCCACTGGAAACACTGATAGATTCAACTACATCAAAAAGTAAAAACAGAAAGAAAGCAATTTCTATGCTCTTCTTTTGAAAAGACTATCTTAAAATGTTCTTAATATTCAAGAGTACATTTCAGTTCGTTTCTCACAAGAATATTGCTTCATTCATTACTTTTTTCCCCCTCCTAGTGAAGAATAGTTTACAGAAGCTTTTATTTCCTTCTATAAAGCAGTAATCACATGTAATCAGGTTTTATGATCCTCTTTTTTTAGCTGGTAGAATCTGGGGAAAGATTAATTCCTTTAATTGTATTGTGCTAACACCATCTAGTCTCAGAAAAGATGTATTTAAATGTCTTTAGTAGGACAGCCATTCTGCAGCACATCAACAGCAGAGACACATGCTACAGAGAATGTAAGCTTTGCAAATAAAGCACTGACAGTGCAAGTGACAGGGCTAGACACAGTGCAAAAACCCCTGGGGTTTGAGATGCCACAGCTAATTTCCTTTCCCTTTTTGCTTTCCTTGCCACAGTCGCTTCCCTTTCTATCCTTTTCATTACTTTCATTTATTTGACCCAGATACCTACAAAATTAAATTTACATGCTAGTTTTAGACCTCTTGTTAATAAAAGACAATGTTTTCCTAATAAAAACACAGAATTTTAAGTGGTATGTATTTCAATGTTGTCCTAGCAAGTGACCATAGAACTGAGTTATTTCTTTTAAAGAGTTCTGTGAATGAGTGTTGTTTTTTTTAACAACTAGAAATTTATTTCAATTTATTTTGTCAAAAAACAAATAAACAAACATGACAGAAATAAGCTCCATTGGAAAGTAATTTGTCTTCTCCTAAAACACATATTTTTGTCACCTCAACAAAGATCCTCTTCAGTGTTGTGGAGGCAACCTGGCTGAGAGGAGATCTTTAAATTTCAGATAAATGATTTTAAGTGAAATGAATTTCATCCTCAAATACCATAGTCATATTTTTAATTTAATTTTAGTGTTTATAATGTAACTAGCCCAAGCAAAATATTTATTATCTATTCCACCTTCTGAAATAATATGAACAAGTTCAAGGATTATCCAGTGTGACTTTGAAGTTGCAAGAAAAACCCTTCTTCTGATTATTATTTAATTGCAAGTATGGCTGAACAGATAATATTACAGCACTTGCCTTAAGTTATTCCTGATGATTAGGACTAAATACTAATATTTGTCATATTTCATCTCTGAAATATTATGTTTGTGTCAGAACAGCAAAACAGACATCCAAAAATGATCTCAAATTTCAATACATAACCAATTGCACTTTACTATATAGTGCTCGATTCATTTATTTTGTGCCAAAACCAGCAGCAAATCTTTGTACTGAAGTCAACAAAACATGAGTTGCAGACACTTTGTGAAACTGAATAATTCAGTATATCATGATAAGAACTGTTCTGAGGCTTTAAAAGATTTGCAAGAGACTGGATCATGCTGCTGGTTAGACTATCAAACTCATGAATAAGAGTAATAGAGAAGGTTTTGAAATATTTCTAGTTCTAAAGAACCAAGTATAACTGAATATAAGATGATAAATAATCACTAGAAAAGCTTGTCTTGAAAGATAGATCTCTCAAGTCTAAAAAGGAAAAAAACCACCCTGTTTCTACTAGTGATTATCATGGAACAGGCAGATTTATCCCAGAAGCAGTTGGAGACAGAGAAATCATTGTGAAAGGATATAACCCTAAACAGCTACAATATTATTAGAGGATATTGTGTACATTGGCCTAGCACTCCAGAGTTGTATCAAGCTATCGAGTCAACTCTAAGTGCTAGCTGCTAGCAAATTGACAAGTAATAGAATTACAGTCTGGGAACAGAGGAAAAAATACCTTTCATCAGATACTAGCTATTAGAACCCAATGCTGTTATCTTCTCTGCAGAAAACTCTACAATCCAAATAATTACTGGGGGAAATAAATAAATAAATGAAATACAGGCTTTTTATCTTCTTGTAAAACCTTGGCATTTACAAGAAGAGAAACAGACAACTTCAATTTGAAAAGATTATAATCAGTAAGCAGAAATAATTGCTAGATCAGGCCTACAAAAATGTCTGAGTGATCAGGTATGATTATGTTGAAACTCCTTCAGTGGACTTTTACTGGCCAAGGCATGTAGTAATGATGAAAGAAAATAGATCGAGAAGCATCTCCTGGATATGATTGTACAGGATTTCCATTTATTGCTAGCCCTGCTGAAGAGGACAGTGAAGCACAATAGCTCACTGGATGGCTGCATTCACAGAATTGTGGTCAATGGCTCAATGTCCAAGTGGAGACCACTGGTGAGTAGTGTCCCTCAGGGGTTAGTACTGGGACCAGAGCTGCTCAGTATCTTTGTTGGTGAAATAGAGAGTGAAATCAAGTGCACCCTCAGCAAGTTTGGCAAGAGCACCAAGCTGTGTGGTGTGTTCCACTCACTGGAGGGCAGGGATGCCATCCAGACAGATCTTGACAGGCTTGAGAAGTGGGCCCATGAAACCTCATGAAGGTCAACAACGCCAAGTGTAAGGTCCTGCATCTGACTCAGGGCAATCCCAAGCACAGAGGCAGGCTGGGCAAGAAGTGGATTGAGAGCAGCTCTGTGGAGAAGGACATGAGGGTGTTGGTGGATGAAAAACTGAATATGAGCCAGCAATGTGTGCTTGCAGCCTAGAAAAACCATGGCATCCTTGGCTCCATCAAAAGAAGTGTGGGCAGCAGGTTGAGGGAGGTAATTCTCCCCCTCTCCTCTGCTCTGGTGAGACCTCACCTGGAGTACTGTGTTCATCTCTGGGGCCCCAAGCATAAGACACACATGGACCTGCTTGAGTGGGTCCAGAGGAGAGCTACAAAAATAATCTGGGGGCTGGAGCACCTCTCCTATGAGGACAGGCTTAGAAAGTTGGGCTTGTTCAGTCCAGAGAAGAGAAGGCTCCAGGGGGACCGTATAGCAGCCTTCCAGCAGTTAAAAAAGCAGCCTGCAGGAAAGATGGAGAGAAACTCTTTATCAGGGACTGTAGTGATAGGACGAGGGGGAATGGGAGGAAGAAATTCTTTATGGTGAAGGTGGTGAGACATTGAAACAGGCTGCCCAGAGAAGTTGTGAGTGCCCCATTCCTGGCACTGTTCAAAACCAGATTGCATGAGGCCTTGAGCAACCTGGTTTAGTGGAAGGTGTCCTTGCCCATGGCAGGGAGGTTGGAACTAGATGATCTTTCAGGTCACTTCCAACCCAAATCACTCTATTATTCTACCTACCAGGACTGCCAGCAAAATCTTAATATTAATTGCTCTCACTGAGAAAAAAATATCTGTCATAGAAAGAGGAGTGTTAAAATAGAGTTACCAACATTGGTAAGCGAACACAGCATATTGTAATTTTCAGTGAGAAAGCCTAGGCTCAAATGCTTTCAACACTTCATATGCCTGATACATGCATTACTTTTACATGGGGAATAATATAGGCATTGTTAATATTTCACTGCCTTCTCCTAATTCAGAGTTAAGAGCAAACAAATTAGTATTATGTAAAGAAGATAAAGAGAATTTGAATGTTTAGTTTATATTCTTCAAGACACAGTACATTCTCAGATTTAAGCAATCTGTAACTTGCAGGACTGGAGGCAAACTGAAATGAACAAATAAAACAAATCTGCTGAGGCTTCACAATGAGAGAATATTTGATTTGTTAGATTAAGCATGATGCTTCAGTGTTGTTTGCATTTGAAGAGAGGCAGTGTGTCACATTTATGTTCAAGATCTTTCCTTTATTAATTTGTAAATTGTTCTTTTGAAAGAGAAACAAGAAAAAAGTCACCCTTAAATTTTGCATGAACTAATGTATTTCTGATCTAGAAATGAAATCATTAATAGAATGTTATGACCTGTACATAATGTGAAATGCTCTACAGAAAAATTTTCAACATGTTTCGATTTTCTGCAGCACTTTTTCAGTGAACAGTGTTGGATTACATGATCTCTCAAAGTCCCCTATGGACAGCTTTTTCTGTCTTAAATACATTTTATTTCTGTGCCCTATGGAGTGACTAATCTATAGGAATTTACATACTGAATAAAAGAACTTAAAATACTTTAAAATCAAAAATATACATGAATATACTTTATGCAAGTTTATAAGTAATTACATTTATCAAAAAGGAAAGAATGTACTCTTACAATTATCCTATTTTAAGAAGCTTGATTCAATAAAGACAGAAGACTTGACCTTCTGAAAATTGTAACCTTTCAAAACTATTTCATCTTAAGCATCCAATACTTGTTACTTAATATTCATACTCATAAATAATATTATCTTCACATTAAAATATTGATTATTAGCAATATTTTACTTTTACCTTCTATAAAATTCAGTAGGAATTCAGCAAAAAATAAGCAAGAAATTTAAATTCAAATGATAACCAGGCTTCATTTAGTATCCCAGAACAAGATGTTTTACTGTGGTCTAACTACACCAAAATGTTTACACAGGTGCCACTAGACACACATTTTCTTCAGCTTGGTTCAGAAATATACAGGCTACTACACATTCCATGATTTATAAGAATAGACTAACACAGAAAGAGGGACAAAAAAGTAAGCAAGAATAAATATATATCCATATACCTTGTCAGACATTACTTTCAATTAGAGTTTCTCTTTGGACTATAACCACTTTCTAAACTAGATGAGCCCAGGCTTCTAGTAAAACGTTGCTATGCTACTCTAGAAACTCTAGTCTCTTCTGCTCATTTATTACTTGATTTTTGAACTTTAAGAAAGACTTGATACAACTGATCACTGAATAAATAGCCACATGAAATTAACTTACGTAACTGTACTTCCATATAATAAATAATTTTTAATGTGTTGCCCTTCATTTAAAACAAATGCCCTTCAGTCTATATTCTTCATAACAACTAGACCCACAGAGGCATATACATTTGTTATTATGGAATAATAATAACTTCAGACTATATGAATATACCTAATAGTACAATGACTTTCAAATTTCTAATGTTTCCTACAAACTACATTTAAGCACTTCATTGTCATACCTCCCTTGCCATAGTGCAGTGCACACATTAGATGAGGTTATATTGCTGAAGGATGTCACACAGGGTTTTCAGAGCCTGTTAATATCATCATATGGCATTTATTTTCTTTCTTCAGAAAATAAAGGCCTAGGTGTCAGCAAGTTTTAATTTTCAGAAATCTCTAGATGTTTCATAAACACTTGCTACCACTGAGGAAGCAAATCTAAAATCTGTCAAAATAAGTCATCAATGTGAGCACTTATATACTAAGTTACAATTCCACTTTTATTTCCCTGGAGAACATTTCCTTTGGAGGACTATGGAAAATGGAAGGGGAAATGTACGTTTTTAAGAAGTCTATGAAGAGAGTCTAAGCCCACCAGAAAAGTTCATTGAGCCACAAAATAGAAATAACAGAAGACATAAAGCAGAATTTAAAGCCAATCAACCAAACAAATTAAGAAACGAAACCCCCAAACACTAGCAGCTAAAGCAGAAACAAAAAATTAAATAGTGTGCCCATGGGGGAAAAAAGAAGTTCATGCTTTCCTACAGAAAAGAGTTCATTAGTTGTAAGTTGGCCATAGCCATGATGCAGTTTCAGGTAGTAAGACAATTACTTCTCAGCTTGGTGCCCTGCATATCCCTCAAGACAAAAGGCCAAAAGCAAACCCAGTTTTGCTTTAAATCTCTCAACATCTGAATATTTCAGTTTGAGTATTTCTTTACAGAACATCAAACAATATACAACAGTACCTGAGAATATTCACTCAGTCTTCAAAAGAAAAAAAAAATCTAGTGTTACATTTTAATTATTACTAGGCTTACTTTTTAATTATTACATTTACTTTTTCTTGTTATGCATGTGATTACCTATGTTATTGAGTAATTGCTCTTTAGAATGGATTATGATTTTTAAGTGTCTGGCAAGGTGCCTGGTGTTGAAATAGATACTTTCCTTTCTTTTAAATAGAAGTAAATAAGTGTATGGTGACAGACTCTGAAGAGTGTACCTTAATAGTTGTCTAACACATTTAACTCCCAGACTGAACTTCACTGACCTGGACTGCTTGTCCACAGCCAATATATAAAATAAAACAGGATCAAAAGCAGCTTTTTCAAAGTTGTCTGCCAAGGTGATACTCCACAACCACATTTTTGTTTGTGCCACACAACCTGGCATTTTGTTTTGATTGTAGCGATTTGCATAGAGTTTTTCAGACTTAGAATTCATTGATTTTTCCTCACTTCTCTATAATTTTGTTAACTACCAACAGATCAGATTAAAGGATGCACATAATGTGATCACATTTCAGTCAAGAATACTATATCTAAAAGCTGTTTTTTCAGTTGCAGTTTGGGAAAAGATATCATGTTCAAATCCATTTTCTGAAGTGGAGGCTTCCACACCAAGGTAAAACTCTGACACTATTTTTTGCTGTTTGACAAAAATACATCAATGCACTTCTGTATGGCTGGTTCTACAAAATAAATTTCTCATCAGAACAGAAACTGATAGACTTTTAATCCTGTTTGTAGTGTACGGTTTGCAAAGCTTTCCCAAGAGATCCCAAAGTTTCCTGGTTAACGGCACAGAGTGTACTTACTCTGAGCTGATTACATTCTGGTTTATAGTTACCAATTAGAGAAACCAATTACAGCTGCAAAATGTGTCAACACAGTTTGACCTAATTTGATCCTGGTTAAGCAGTTACATAAACAAATTTTTGTTTATAGAACAGATTGAATTTGAGTTAAAGGATGTAAAATATACAATATAAACTCCAGACTATACTTTAGTTATAAAAGTGTAATTAAGCATGTTATTTAGAATGACTTTATTGAAATGTAAAGGAGTCTCCTGGAAAGAAAGCATACTTGGAGAAGCACACAGCATCCTATGCTATTATCTGCTGAGAATCTTTTGTATTGAGCTGTTTTGTAAGAGATCATAAAGTATCACTTAAGCTGTTTCTTTTTTAATCTGAAAAGATCTAGGAATATAGATTTCAAATATGTATTTCAAAAGCTGATTATAATATTAGAGCTAAAAGTGTATGGCTACCCATCTGTCAAATGTGTGAACTATCCGGCAATTTCTCATGTTTTTCTATTTTAAGACTGTTATGACTGGCCTAATTGCATTTTGGAATTCTCAGAAGCTAGAGGAATTCACAAAGACCTTAAGTCTGAAGTAATACATAAAAGATGAAAAGTCCATGTACTTCTATTTCTCTTGAGTATCAAATTTTATCTATCAACTCACATACAATACAAAACTGAAAAAAGAAAGGGCAAAGAAATATCAATTTTCAATCAGCAATGGAATCACAGAGTGTGAATGAAAATTGGAACCTATGAAATCAGGATTGTTGAGTGTAGAAGGGAGGGGAATGTCCTCTAGAAAGAAAACAGAAAGGAAGAGAGGGGATAAAAATTATCTTGCCGAAAGCTTATAGAAGGTAGATATTTCTGAAAGTAAGACTATGATAAAGCACAATGATCATAAACACAGAGGAAAAAAGAACCACTATAAATCAGAGCTGGTAAAAAAGAAACTAGTCTTCAGCAGTAGTTTATGTATGAGTAATACCTTGATGTCAGTCTCTGATGTCTCAGCTGGAGAGGGGCCTGAACACCAGTTGAGGAGAATTAGTCTTCTAATTACAGAGGAATCCTACTCACATTAGAAGGAATCTGTCTGCTCTGCAACAGGGTGACTTGTGTTACCATATTTATCAGCCTAAGGGTGCTAGATATGAGTAGTGTCAATTTCATCTTAATGGAAAGCATCTTTTTGAAAAAGGCTGAATGAAAAATGTCAATATTTATCAGTCTCAACCACTCATTCATAGTCCCTTAATATATTTTTGCATTAACTCCATTATATTTATTATGTGCTTCTGCAGTCCTCAGAATATTTTACTGCAAGAGAAAACTATCCATAAATTCCATAAAAATTAGAGGATTCAGGCTATTAATATTTAATAAGCAATAAATATTTGTCAATCAGCATTATTGGAGATCTAAACAGTATGGCATACTAGAACTCCATGAATAAACCCTTAAGCAGCTGCTACATTTCTAAGGGGAAGAAGGATGATTTTTCTGAATACTACTGTGCACACTTTCCTTTTATAATAACTTGTTCTGAAGGTAGATAATGAACTGAAAGTTATGTTATACTACAACTTGGATCAAAGGTACTACAGAGCAATGAACAGCAAGATAAAATCTCAATGCAGTTTTCAAAGAATTATTTAAGTCTGCCAATTTATGCTTTACTGATGAATCTGTAAATAGCCAAGGAGCACTACTTCTGCATGGCATAGACATTCTACAGTGGCTTATAGGAACCTCATGAGCTTCAACAAGACCAAGTGCAGGGTCCTACACCTGGGTCGGAACAATCCCCACTATCAATACAGGCTAGGGGATGAGATGATGGAGAGCAGCCCTGCAGAAAAGGACTTGGGAGTGCTGGTGGACAAGAAGCTTGACATGAGCAAACAGTGCACACTGGCAGCCCAGAAGGCTAATCGCATCCTGGNGATAATTGCCACATATATTTCCTGAATTCTATATATTCAGCCTTTGCTAATCAATCTATTTTTTACTTCAGTGTTCTCATAGTAATATATCCCTTCCCCAACACTTGTATTAGATTTTCCTGGGTCATTAACATTTTGGAGACTTTTACATTACTTTATATATAATATTGCTTTTGTTAATAAAAACCATGAAACAGCAATGATTTTACATGTGGGTACAATTTAACTTTTTGTTGGGCACAGTCTTGATTGCTGGAGTTAGGTATCAATAACTATGAACCAACTCCAGCAATTAAGGCTCTGCCTGCCAAAGGATGAAAGCACGTATGCACTTATAAAATAAGAAAATAATAATAGTAGATTAAATATATTTTTCATTTTCTTTTCCTTTAAAATAATTTAAGGTCTTAAAATATGTAATCAAGCTGTTTTCTTAAAAAATTCTTGAAAAACAAAAATAATTGCTTTCCACTTAAAATTAACCTAGAGGAAAGCTCAAAATCTCCTTAAAATCTTATTCTAAATTGAATGAAAAAGCAATACTATTTACTGGGTTCTGTTACATCCTCATGTCTCTATATGGCAGTATTTCATTTTACACCATTTCTTGTCTCCAGTTTCACTTTCTCTTCATACCAAGAAAAAGAGATGGATAGGGTTAGGAATATTTTCATACTAAAGCAGAAATTAAGTTTCTACTTATCACTCTCCATCTTTTCCTTTCTCTAATATGTACTCTCATCATTATTGCTTCCTATGTAAATTATACAAATTTCTTTAAATATTGCCTATCCTTGTCTTTTTCATAATTGATTTTCATTATTGATAGAGGGAAGACTTTTGCTACAAAGTGAAGACTGAATTTATCTAACTTGATTTATCTAACTATCCTCTGTTGACTACAGGTTCATAGTATATGTGAGGTTTAGTCTCCATAACAATGGTGATGCTTTCACATGTAAGTTTAATTCAATTAATGGGGCAGCATTTCTGTTTTTTCTATGCTTAGTCTATCTATACTACAGTGGTTGAATCATATTGTCACATTTGACTTACTGAAACTGGATAAAAGCAAAGTGAAATCACTCTGCAAAAAATATCACAACATATACAGAGTCTATAGTTTTACCACAGTCTCCTATGTATTGTTATCCTAAGCATCAGCAACACTCCCTTTACCACTATTGATCAAAATAGCTCAACTCTGAAGGATCTCTGAAACTAAATGGGAGACTTCAGTACATGGATTTAAGTAACAATAAAGACAAAATATACAGCAAAGCCAAACTCTCAACTGCAGTGCTCTACAGTTGTTTTTGGAAGAGGCCAGTAAGAATTCATGGTAAGAGTTATAGTCATCTTGATTTATTTGGCTTAGTTTCCTATAAGTATCTCTAGACAGGAAACCTCAGTTTTCAGACTATAAGACACTTAAGAGTAACAGCTTGCAAACATTAAAGATTTTGTACTGCTTTCTGCCTTCTAGAGAGAATGCTGAGCCTAGTTTCTATGCCAACGTGTGATTCAATTGCATACTGCACACCAGATGATTTATTAACATATTTTTTCTGAGAGATCAGTCATATAAATTTGTGCCTCAATATACTGTAGGATAAGGATTTATCTAGTACATCTGCAACCTTAAGTTTTGGAACAGAATGTTACATTTCCAATTATAAGAGCTCTTTTATATCACAAAGCATTTCAATCAAATGCAAATTTCCATACTTTGCAAAGTCTAGAATTGATTTAGGTGTGTATATTATTTACTTAGGCATCTAATTGATCTGTGCAAAGTGTGATGGAGCAGCTAATCCTGGAAACCATTTCCAGACACATGAATGAGAAGAAAATCACCAGGAAGAGTCGGCATGAGTTCACCAAGGGGAAGTCGTGCTTGACCAACCAGATAAACTTCTATCATGAAATGACTGGCTTGACAGATGAAGGGAGAGTAGTGAATACTGTCTACCTAGACTGAAGTAAGGCCTTTGGTACTGTCTCCAGTATGATCCTCATAGAGAAGTTACTGAAGTATGAGCTGGATTAGCAGGCAGTGAGGTGGATTGCAAACTGGCTGAATGGCCAGTTGGTGATGAGTGATACAAAGCCTAGTTGAAGGCCAGTGACTAGAGGTGTACCCTAGAGGTCAATACTAGGTCCAGTTCTGTTTATTGTGGTCATTAATTATCTGAATGATGAGGCAAAGTGTACGCTTAGCAAGTTTCAGAAGACACAAAATGGAGGAATGACTGATAAGTCAGGGACCTTGAGAGCCTAGACAAACAGGCTTACAGTTCAAAAAGGGAATGTGCCAAATCCTGCATGTGAGGAGGAACAACCCCATGCACTAGTATATGCTGAAGGCTGTTCAGTTGGAAATGAGCTTGACAGAAAAAGCACCCTGGTGGACACCGAGCTGAATGTGAGCCAGCAGTGTGCCCTTGCTGCAAAGAAGGCTAATGGTTTCTCAGGCTGCAACAGATAAATCAAAAGAAGTGATCCTTCTCCTATACTCAGCACTGGTGAGGCCACACCTGGAGCATTCTTCCAGCAGTGAGACTGAGCTATGTATATTAAGCTTGTATAGCTCACTGCACTGCATCTATGCTAGAGCTACAGCAAGAAGTAGCTCTTTCTCTATCCCTGCTCTCTTTATTCATTTGTAAGGTCTGGATAATGTTGTCATCTGAATAACTTTGTACTACTTGAATAATATAAACCATTGTAGCAACCATTAGAGGAATCCCTCAAGGACCCATTATCATGTTTTTTCTTTGGCTGAATCTTTCTTATCATTATTCCAGAGAAAGAGAAGGAAAAGGATCCCCTGACATCTGAACAGTGTCCGATGGCAATTCATAGAACAGAAGTCTGTGGATAAGCCCACTACTCAAGCAATCTCAGGATTGAAATATGATTTTTTTTTGTCCCTATCCCTGTGCTGAGTGCTCTTCAGCTACAGCAAAGGATGTGGAAATTTGCCATATACAAAAAGAATAAATGAGCCCTAAATACAGTCTTTTCTCCCTTTGAATATTTAGCTCCCTTTGATGCTGATGGCAATTACTTGCATACATGGAGAAGAGATTATCCCCATACCTAGGAAAATTTTAGCTAGGCTTTGTGAATAGGCATTGTGAATGCAAAAGAGAACAAAAAAAACAAAAAAAGCCCTGAATCTAAGAACAGAATAACATGGAATTGCTGAAAACTTATATATAATTTTATAGTTAAATGGATTTCTGCTTCAANTCCTTTCCCATCAGAAGCATGTTTCTTCAAAGCTAATTGCAATCACAAATAATACTGAAATTTGAAGAAACAATATCAGATTATTCCAAAATTCACTTTCAATTAAAATCTTACCTAATTTATTAAAAACATCCATATAGATCCTCCTGAAAAAAACCAAACAACCCAACAGCCAAACAACAACAACAAAAAAGCACTGTCACTATTTTGTTACAATAAAAGAAATCTCTTTAAAACTCCCCTTTGGAACTGTCAAAGACTGTGCTGCAGAATACAATATTGTGATAGAGATATTCATTCTCATTAGAGCAAGCAATCATTTCTCCATGGTGCAGCATGGAGAAACTGCATGTTTTTATGATTCAGTCCCAGTAACACTATATCCCTGTTAGCATGATTAATCAGCCCAAACAGTATACAGCTTGGATTTAACTATCCTGCTGCTTGCTGCAGAGCTGAATCAGTCAGGGCCAGTTAAGGAAGTCTGCACTTCCCTCTGTTGCACAGTATGGGCATGACCTGTGTCTCTCTGCTATGATGATATAATATTATTTCCAAGCCACTATCTAATTACCTTTCACACACACCATTTATTTGTTCACAGTGGAGGGCATTGCTGTGTAAGAATTGATCAGGAACTTTGCAGTGCCATCATTTTTCAGTAAGAAATTCTTGCTTGTTAAAGACTCAAAAAAACCCCTCACATATTATCTTGAGGACATATCCTTTAATATTATTTTCTTCAATTACACTGTTGAAAAAGAAAGTTCAAAATTCTCAACATGTAATTTTGCAAACTATTGAATGAAAGATTGCTAAAAGCACTGGATGGAATTAGTTCTGTTGTCACTCAAATCAGGGCACTGTGGAAGTGTGCCAGGTCTGTAGATCTGATGACCTAGGTAGGACACTTCACATAACACTAGAAAACCATGAGTAACTTGATCTTTAGTATTTATTTGAGCTTGGGCTGAGCAGCTCTCTGCATTCTGTCAGTTGCACTGCTCAGGACTACAATTCAGATGCCTAAACATTGATATCAAATAGCATCCAACAAGTTGTGCAGTATTCAGGGCTGATAGAAAGGATGTGGGACCTGTGGAAATCCCATGGTATTTTGGAGTAAGTCGAGTGTCAGGTGGAATATTCTTGATTGTGTCAAATGTTATTACTCCCCTCACATACTGGCAATGGAATAAAGCCTTAGATCTTCATTAACTCTATTTTAAATTGGCAAGATACTAAACTAATTTTACCAAAGTTGAGTCTATTTAGCTTATGGTGGTAAGGCATGGATAATCTGTCTTTA
This sequence comes from Bucco capensis, assembly GCA_013396975.1. Taxonomy (NCBI): domain Eukaryota; kingdom Metazoa; phylum Chordata; class Aves; order Piciformes; family Bucconidae; genus Bucco; species Bucco capensis. The sequence continues at coordinate 50,037 of VWZO01005334.1, read as the reverse complement.
TCTTGTTCTATGACCTTTTTAATTTTATAATCTCCCTCTGTCTTGTTGAGGAGGGGGAATGAGACAATAGCTGGGTGGAAGTTTGGTCCTTGGCTGAGGACAATCCATCATATTTATACATTTGATGACAAATGCCAACACTATAAACTGTATGAGTTTCAGTGTCTCTCATGGGACACAGGTAGCTTTGTATACATTTTATGTTGTTAATCATTTATAGAGAGAATAGAGTCACTGTGGAAGGACTTTGGTATCTGCTGTGTTCAAAATATCATTGTTGCCGATGGCCCTTAGACAAAACCAGTATGATTATTTATTTAGTTAGTTGTGGTTCCAATTTCTGTTTGTTTCCTGAGCTAGATTTGCACAAGCACAGCCAGATTGAGAACAAATTGTGAAATGGGGGGAAAAAAGTAAATAAATAATTATGCAAATAAGATGCTTACAATTTCCAAGCTTCAAGCAGACTGTTTAGTGCAGTATTATAAAACTGAGCTCTGAAAAGCAAAGACTTGAAGAACCCTGTGCTGCTGACAGAGTAATTCAGTCAGGAAGGCCCAGGAGAGCAGAAATAGTCTCAGAGGTTTCAGTAGTATAACACTCATAAAATCCTAATCATATTCTGGATGCAAAAGACAAAGTCTGACCCTGCTTATCTGAAAGATACTATGGTTCTATTTGTTAAGACCTAGAGATCTCCATAAGAATAGGAAGCATATCACCAAATACTTTAGGAGCTATTGAGACATCATCACAAGAAAAATCTAAGAATAGCAATAAGCCAGCAATAAAATTCTAAACAGAAGTAGATTTCTTTTTTTTTTTATTATTTTTGGATCAGGCTTTAAACATAAAAACACATTTTCATACCAAATATTTGGAATAGTTCTGCTAATGGAACTTTTTATTTGAGCAGTAAAATTCATCAGATAGATGTTTTCATGAGCCAAAAGAGCTATCTTCTATATCAAAAGAATATGTGATTGACATAACATTTTCATCACAAAAGCACACTAAGAACTGGAGTCACAACATGTGGCCATTCTCAGTGTGAGAGATTGTGAAAGACATCCATCTTGAGCACAATATACTGAAAATGTAATTTCTTTGTAGCTACATTTCACCATAAGATTCTTTTTAATATTAGTCCTCTGATACTGCACAAAATTCACAACCAGCTCTGATTAGGCAACACCAAGTAGTTATTGCCTCTCTTTTCTCAGTCATTGTCCTGTGAACACCAAAGTAGAACATCATTTTGTGATGAGCAGGGAGACTGCTGAAAGCTAGGAAAGCAAATTTTCACTTTAAAGGACAGAAAAGAATGAGAAGACACATGGAGCAGCTTTCAAACTGTTCTAGGTTGGAATTGTATTATGAAATAAATCAAAGTATATACTAAAAAGGCAAAGAAAATGTTAGCACTTTGAGTTGACATTTTCACCTTTCCTGGCAGCAAAATAGGAGTCCTGCTTCATTAAAAAGCACATGGTAGCACTCTTTCATGTACTTTTAATAGGCTTCATGATATCACAGAGTTAAATAGATTCTAACATAAACCCTCATAATCTTGTTAGCTTTTTATGACCCAGATCCCTTTCCAGAAACTCCACCCTCTCACCTCCAAATTTCATGCCTTCTCAGTATTTATTTTTCATTCTGAAACTTCATCAGAGTTCAATATTAAGCCTCTAAGTTATTTTGTGGGGGTGGTAGGTGTTTATGTCTTTCTACAGCTACCTGAAGGGAGGTTGTAGTGAGGTAAGGGTCAGCCTCTCAGCCTTTTTTGCCAGCTAACAGGTGGCAGGATGAGGAGAAACAGCCTCAGGTTGTTCCAGGGGAGGTTTAGGCAGATCTTAGGAGAAAATTTTTCACTGAAAGGTGTGATATCAGTTTACATCAAAACATGGACAAAAACCATCTTGCCTGACAGCAAGATAAACACAAGGGAGGGCACAATCCCTCTGATTTCCTATCCCTTGGTTATCTATGATAGAAAGTTATCACTGGAACATGTAAGAAGACTAATAGTGTATCCATAGTCTATATATCTAGTAGGTTCTGGGACAGTCTTTCAGAAGGATGATTAGAAGACACACACACACACAAAAATCTAACTACTTCTAAGGAGGGTTCTCTGAATTACAATGAAGACTACATAATGGGTTAGATTCAACAGCTGGGGAACAATAAACAATTGGAAGACTTCTTCCAGAGCCCTATTCTCAGCAAACATATGTTAGATACCATGTGTTAGCCAAGGTGTAAATTGCCTACATCAACAATTCCTACTGAAACTAGCTTTTGTTTATGAAAAGAATGCTATATCATTTCTCTTCCACAAACCTGCATCTTTTTTTCTCATCCATGTTGAAACAGTGATTATTTCCTCCTGTCTAGTTTCTCACTGTACTAACTTCACTAAATGTTTCACTTCATAATGCATTTTATTGATTTTGTTCCTCTAAAAAGAATGCCCAGAGTGTTTATATTCTTTAATATAACAACTAATCTATTGGATTGTTTTGTTCTGACACATACCATATTCTAGCCATATAGGAGGACCTTCACATTGTAAGCCCATACCTCATTTAAGTCAGCTTGTTTTGTATCATTTTTACTTGAATTCTTCCTTAGTTCAGAGATCACTTTCTTATTGTGCTCACATAGTAATAATATTACTGTTAGATGTGACAAAATAGATACACTGCATTTAAGGTATATACAATTAGAAAGTTATGAAGATGTATTTCAGTTTTAGACTAGACAGAATTACAGAAGGGATAGTGGAGACTTTTTACAATGCTCCCAAAGATTGTTTACAAAGTTCCAATTTAAAGTGAGTAGCTTTGGGAGCTCTTTTGGATCTCTTATTGTTTAATGTTCTCATTAATAACTTAATGCAGTACAGTGAATCCTTATTCAAAGCTGGAGATAATAACCTGGAAAGGGAGTAGGACAACAAGAAAGGAGGAAAGGAAGACTACAGATACTTCAAAAAATATTAGCATTAAAATAATTTGTTCAACTAAGTGAAAGGTCTAAATAAATATCATAAATCCCACTATGGATTTGTGCAGTCTGGAGTTGCAGTTACAGCAAAGACTAGCTAAGCATCAGCATCACATAAGGTCTTGTGCCTATACTGAAGTGTAAGCTGAATATCAGTTACCAGTAACAATCTTCTTTGAAAAAACAAATGAAAGAAAAAATAAAGACTACATGGGAATAAGTTTTAAAGACTGTTAAAGTAATCTTATCTGCCAAAAAGGATATAAAGTGAAGTGCTTACCTAATCTCCTGAATAACACTTCAACATAGATACAGATCAACTAAAAAAGTGTGAAGTAGTGCAGCAAATGTAATTACAAATCAAGAAGCAAGATCTGCTAAGCAAGAATGAGCTGCTGTGACTTACCTTTGAAAAGAGTAGGCTGAGGAGTGAAATTATTGTCTTCAGACATGATAGAGCTTGCCAGAAAAGAAGCTAACAATTTGTTGGCTACGTTCAGTTAAAACAAGACAAGAAACAATGAGCTTAAACTGGAAGAAAGGAGATTCTGGATAGAATCACATAATACATTGATTAAGAAGGCTTCTCTACCTGTATTTCAGATCCTTAAAGAAGATTTAGATTGTCAAACTTCAGAACATAGAAACATGTGAGTTTATAGCAAGTCATTTATAACATGAAAATGACATGCAGTTACTAACATAGAAGTGGAGGGAAAAATATCCCTATTTAAAAATCAGTAAGTACTTTCTCTTAGTAATAATTTATGCCAAGCTAAATTCAGAAATCAGGCAGTCCTGACTAAAGATGCATGGGTTAGAAATTAAGTAGTAAGACAAATGAATAAAGAAGTTACTCTTTACTTTCTTCAGATTTCTAAAACATGAAAGCTGTGAGAAGACATTTGTTTTTCAAGAAAACATTAGAAAATCCTCATAATACATTCAAAAATTGAACATAATTAGATGAAATTGTGTCTCTTGTCAGAAAGCATCATTACATGATTATGCATTCACCAATTTACCTTGCATGCACTACGTGGAGCTAAATTTGTTCTACTTGTTTAATAAAATTGCTTTGGATCTGAAAGATTTAGAACAAAATGTTCATTAGCTCACTTCTTCATTCAAATGTCATCCAAGGTATTCCTTTTTTGCTTAAATTTTGTTAAATCTTTCCAATAGTGTGTATGTAGTTCATCTTATTTGTAGGAAGTACTTATAAAACATAATTTATTCTTTTTCGAATCTACATCCTAACCCCTAAGGCCTTTCCTGATCTTCCTTGATCTCTAACTCCTGCCTCAGAATTTTTAGGAAAAGCAAGGCAAGGCAAATTAATTTGTTTACCACAAGCTGTTTCAGGTCAAATACACTGTGATGGTAAATTTACTCATAGAACAGGACCTAGCAATCAAAAGTTAAGATAAATTTCATTAGCATGCAGCACCTCAACTAAGGTCAATGTCACATGCTGAGTTTTAACTTTTAATCTAAAAGGTCTCAGGGGTTTTGTATGTTTCAAATTTGTATCTGTTTCATAGTTGGAGGTTCCTTATCAAACTCTGAATAAAGCTAAATTTCAGATATGTCCTATGTAAATCTTTTTGTCTGCTATGCAGATCAGTAATGTTCCAGGATCCAAGAGGATATCAATAATCCTTTCTGAAAGAAGAAAGGTTATTCTTTATATATGTCTTTATTTCCTTCTAAATGAAATCTAAATCTTAAGAAAATATGTTGGTTTTAGATCACTTTCAAAAGCTGAACTATATTTGATTCTACTATGTTGTGTCCCTGAAGAGGAAAGTTTTAATTTGATTAAACATACACCAGTGCTCAGTAAAAAAAATTGTTCAAGCAGATAGTATGCCTACAAGGGTTTGGGAGTCACTGGACTATGTGGCTTTCTTCCTCAAGGATGAAGGCACTACATTAAGAAGAATATGACAGGACTCACAGGAAAGACTGGGACTTCAACAAAGGTGAAGAAGTAGCAGAAGTCATTTTAACTCCACTAGCCTCAGGACTCCAGCCTCTGGAGAGAAAATTGTAGAGATGCTGAATGTATGAAATCCAATACCAAGCAATATGGGTTCATTTAATATTCCCACTCTGCATGAATGTGACCCTAAGCCTTCATAACATAGCATTCCTTTTCCCAGTACTACAAGCAAACGAGGAAGCAGAGGAAACACAGAATCCTTCATAAAACTCTAATTTGAACTTTTTGTCAACACACTGCAAAATACAACTTTTTTTTTTCAGTCTCAGTCAGTAATTTCTATGTGACCATTCTGGCCCTATCATTAAATAATATTACACTACATTATATTATATTATGTAATACTGGAGAATAGGCTTTTCTTTGCTGTTTCTAAAATTGTTAAACTTTAAGGCTAAACCCCAGAGACCAGGAGATTAGGAAATCAGAAAAGAATAAATGTATAGTTTTCAGTGCTTTCTCAGGTTTTATTCCAATACTGTTATGGTAGCAGTTATTGTATTATGTATGGTTTCCTTTTATATAGAGAGATATTTATTATGCATTTCATAAACAAAATAAACTATTACCATTCAAAACTCTAGAGGTGTGGATATTACATTCACTGAAGAGGCAGGGGGTAGAATCTTTGCTGGAGTTTGCTGCTTTTGTTTTAAAATGTCACCTGCTGTTTTAAGTTACAGTTGCACAAATGCACTATGTTGTGTGCTCCCTGGTCAAACAAATTGAAAGGACAACAAGTTGCCATAGAAACAACATCAGGACAAGCCTGTGCTGCTCTTAAAAGAAAGCAGTGGTTCTGAAATCAGCAGTGCTTGAATCACAAAGCCAGATGAAATACTGAAGATTCCCTTCACTTGAGAAAGGACAAGTGTTTAGGGATCAGTCAGTGAGCTGCTCATCAGAGATCCATATGGTTGCAAAAAGGAGGCTTCAGACACTTACAAAGATTCCAAGCACAGGCCAAAATTTATTTGTGAAGCACACAAAGGTCTAGACTGGAAAGAAAGAAGTGCATTTTAAGGTATTGAGTCTACATGGTGGAGCCAGTTAATCAGCAGGGAAAAGCAAGCTCACAATCTGCTGAGTTGTGACTGAAAATGCTTAAGAATGGGGCATAACAAGAGAGAAAAGGAACAGTGACACTGGTGGAACAGAACAGGAGAATCAACTTGAATATACTTATAGGAAATGTTCAGAGAAGAAAATGAAGCAAGACTGCTGGCCAAAAATTCAACAGCATGCTTCAGAAGATACTGGTTAGAAATGTCCCAAGGACAGTAAATGAGAAGTCAGGTAAAACAAAGCCTAACACAGCAAAGCAGCTGAAGGAAAATGGAAGGGGAAAGAGAATGGGGAAAAGTAAGAATTACTTTTTCTATGGCTAATAATCTTCAAAAGTAAGCATCATCAGAATTATTAACTACTACTCATCTTTTTTTTTTTTTTTCTAAGTAGAAGTTGACCTGCTCTCACCATAGACTGTGATAATCTTACAGGACAGAAAGGAGATCAGAACAATGTAGAAGGCCTTAGGCTATATTCGGTAAATCTAATTTATTTCAGTCATAACTGACCAGACTATTTTTCATAATATCTAAAAGTTTATCTTACAGGATACTTCCCTTCAGTTACAGCTTTCCCATGGAGTGAGATAGGTGTTTAAAATGACATGACTAATCCCATTTTCTGATCAGACGACCAGTTTGTGGAGATAGATCTACAAAATATCACAGGTGACCAAAATAATCATAGTCAAATCTGACTTTATATATTCAAGTTTCTGGCCTTTTACAGATTCCTTGAAGGTACATACAGTTGTCCATTATTTAGCTTCAAAGCTATAGGTCCTCTCTGTGTGACTCTACTGAAAAACAACTAAATCATACTCCTTAGAATATTTTGTAAACAAACACTATTCTATCCTACTCTGCTGGTTTCAATAGAGACTAAAGACATTCATCTCAAGCCTAAAGCCTGTTTGGATTCTCAGTAGTAAATTGATTCACTCTTTTTGCAGCTGATATGTTTCTTAAACTGTATTATTTTCTTTCATATATTTTATTCATTTCATTTCTTGGCAAAAGGACTACATTAATTTGTTTCAGGATTATTGTGTTTTGAGAACCTGAATGCTATTGTGTTTAACCTGCAGTCATTGCTACATTTCTTCCTGGGAGGAGGTAAATGGTTGTTGGATCTGTGCTGCATTTGGAACTAAACAAACACTATGTAGGAATTTAATCAAAGACTTATGCTTTTATGTCAATAGTCTGTGCATGGACAGCTTACAATGTTTACTACATACATTCTCTGTTGACATTTATGTTCCAAGCAAACTCCAGCAAATAATAATTTGTCTTTGAATTGTATTGAAATCTCAGTTAGTGTTGGATCATCTGAAATAAAACTGTGTTCTTTGGGTTTGTAGGTAGTTGATTCCACTTTATAACTGCATGAACGATTTTTCTTAGGCAGAGATCCTCTATGTAAATACTGCAATGAGTTCAGTTCCATTAGCATCTGCCTTTGTTAAAACTTCATTTCCAGTCAACTCATTCAATACAGTATCCACTGGAATGCCATTAGAAAAGGTGCATAAACACAGTCAAGTAAACTGTAAATTTTATTGCAGAAGTGTGTGTTCAAAGCCTCACTTCTCCCTAAGATCACATTTATCTATCCACAAAGGTACAAAAACATCAGTGATGCTCAGTAATTCACTCACACTAACTTCTGCAAGTCTGCTCTGATTCATTCCAGAACATTCCTGAACCCTCATTGTTACATATAGTATTATTCCTTTCTTTTTTTGCTTTGTTCTTTTTTATCCTCCAGTGAAACTGTGTTAACTGAGTTAATATAGCTTTAGTTACTCATGTAGTGAGATTTTATCTTTAATCCTTTCAAGTATTTCTTTTGCCCAATATACAAACCAGTGACACTTTTTTAAATACATGGGTTTACCAGGGAACTGAAAAGACTTCAGTCTTCCTCTTACTACTGCCTTCTGTGTTTCTGAGCCAGTTTGATTTTTTTGCCTTCACAAATGATGTGGGAATAGGATCATTTATCTAGGATTTTGGGATGCCTCTGTTGGGACAGGAGTTCCAGCTGCTGCCTAGAAAACCAAGAGCCAGTACACAAGCACAGCTCCTGTGCAGTGGCTCTGAACTCTCCAGAACATACTCTTCACACACTAACCATCTGCTCCCTCATTCTGCAGTCAGATTTGAAGTGCACATCAAAGATAGCACAGTGGTGTTACAGCTTTGTCCAGGGTAAATACAAGGGCCAAAGTACTGTGCACAGTATAATCCCAGACTTTCTGTAGATGGATCTATGCAAACCAGCAGCCTCTCCTGTTACTGTTGGGCAGTTGAAGAGCCAAAATGCTTGTTATCTGCCACAGGTTGCTCATTTTGTCAAAGTGCCTATGATCCTTTCTCTCTTTCATCTGTTCATCTGTACAAGATTTTCTTTTCTTTTGGACAAAGTGCAGAATTACTGCACAAAACTTACATGTCACTTAACTTATACGTGTCTAGACTTGAAGTAAACTTGAGAAAAATAATTGCTTGAATATTTTATAGTCAAGTTTTAAATGCAACTTAATATTTCCCTTGTAAATTAGTTTCTTAGACTTACTCTCTGGACATGTCTTATGAGAAAAGCTGAAGACTTCCTAAAAGAGATTTCTTCTGTCTCCAAAGTGGTGCTTTCTCTTTGGCAGGCATTGTAAACATTCAGCATGCCTTACTGAGCCAAAACATGTGGGAGATGCTCCTGAGAGAATGTCAAGTACCTGGCTTGGCTTTTTAAAGCTGATTTTAATACATAAATAACATGGTCAAAAAATATTTGTACTCGGTCTCACACTTAATCATTTCCAGCAAAATCAATATTTTCTCTCTGAATTTAATAGGAGCCAGTAGAAATAAGTAGAAAAGCTCTAACAAAAAGCTGTAAGTGACAGAAAAAAAAATAAAATCCGAGTCCTCAGCATTAATCTGTGTCCATTGGCACAGCCAACAGATGGCTAACAGCTCCCCACAACCCCCACATCCACCCCCCAAAAATTATTCTTTTCAACTGTAAACTGTTACTTCTGAGAGTAATGCATTTTTGTACTTTATATGTCATAACAAGTGTGATAGGTTGTTAATACAGAGCTGAGGCTATTTCACAGAGTTTAGAGATTAGCTGGGAAAAGCTCTTTTAATAGCAACATACCAAGATGCACCAGCTGTCTCTTGAGTGCTCTGAAACAGTGATTTCAGGTATAATTATAAAAGCCCATGTTTTACCTCCCAGTGGCTTCTTATGTGTGTGTGGTATTTGTGTGTAGACATAGATATCTCTAGTTAATAAAGTTCTGTATATTTGCCACGCATGAATATTTGATATTTTCTCCCATCCTAATTTTAGTCCTTCTTATTTCTATCTGCGTGTCTATTTATGAAATGTATATAATACTTTGTATGAGTGTCCGTGTGTGTTACCCTACAAACTCTTACTTCCAAAGACTCTGTAAATGTTTTTGTGTAATGCATGTTTATAAGCATCTCAAAGAAAAAGAAAACAGAAGTTAGGGGTAGGCACACAGAGTACCACAACCCTTTAATTCTCAAAACTGGAAGGTTTTTGTCATTTTTTTCCTGAAAGCAAGGATAATACTGTGCTATTTCAGAAACACATGGGTATTTGTCAAATGAAGATGTTTCTGTTTCCTTTCTCCAGCCCTAGCTTGCCTTATCATTATCCTATAGATGCGTCTAAATCTCTGCTTTTCTATTGCTATTTCTTCTTTAGTCCAAAATAGCCTCTGATTTTTGACAGTTGTTCTCCCTCTCAGCTCTTTTCATAGCTAGTTAGCTTTTAGTGCTGTGTTAACAACCTAAGAGTGATAGTTTGTCACTTTACAAATTCATCTGAGATTACAGGCTCTTCATGCTCAGTCATATGACAGAACAAAACCGTGGCTATAACTGTTTTGTGGGAGGTTTGTAACACTACACTCTGATCTGGCTACCTTTTATGTCTTTCTAGTTCTAGGAAGATAATTGGATGTTCCTCTTCTTTAAGAATGAGTGTTGCTGTTGTTGTATGTTGTTTTGCAAACATCTGCCAACATATTCTAGAAGTTGTGTGTATGATTCACAGTCAGCCCTAAGGAGAGAGCACTTACTGCCATTCTGCTACATAGCCTGTTCACAGAAGAGCTCTTCACTTCTTCCAGGCTTCAGAGGAATCGCACAAATAACTGCTCAAGTCTCAAATAGAATAAATAATTTGAGGGGAGTAAAAAAATTCTCTATAAATACAAAATTTGGCAACTATTTAGTCTTGTTTAAACAGGCTTATTTACATTTAATTTGCTGTCACTTCAGATCATTAATGATATTTAAGCTATAAGGACACAGTTTCTTCTGGAATACAAAGGGAATTACACATTAGTTTCTTACTGCATAAATATGATTTTAACAGCAAGTGGTTTCCCTTTTCCTACATTGATGTCAACACATGATATCCACCTTGAACTTTATTTCCCTTGAGCTTTATTTTCTAGTACAAAATTGTCTAGTGTCGCCACAGCAAGAAATGTGGGGTGTGTTGGAATTACTGTCTCTGGATCTACTTGTGTATAACTGAGTCTGAGGGAACACTAGCAGTTTGATGCAGCACTTAAGATCCTGAGTCTGAGGGAACACTAGCAGTTTGATGCAGCACTTAAGATCCTCCATCTGTTCTGTATGTCCATATGTTGATTTGAATTCACATCCTTACAGAATCTATCTGTCCCATGAGCGTGCATAGGTTAGCATATTTTCTTTACCTCTGCCATGGAAAACAATATTTCTGAGATACTCCATTTTTAGGATATTCTTCCTCAAATGCTTTACTTTTCATTGATCAAATAGTCTTTCTAGCATGGAGCATTATGGCTGGGGCAAAATGTTCAGTACACAATGACCAACATGTTTCTTGTATCTCACCAACAATGGCTTAGCCTAACAAGTATTGTTCTAAAATTGGAATTAGAGTGTTCACGTATCTCAACATACCAACATTTGTTCCTTTATTCACTAAAATTCCAACTAGTTTGGTTTATTTCCTAAATACAAAGATATATCTGACAAAGAAGATTTTGTCTAAGAATTTGCAAACAACAGCAATGACATTAGTGAAGGGCTGCGAGTTGTGCTGTTTCCCTTTTCTTCTCTAGGCAGTTTCTTCAACCTCAATCTCAATATTGGCAATTTTGATCTGGGTATATGATGCTACTGAACTAAAGTTCAAGAATCCAAAAGCTTCAAAACAAGACTTCAAGGAGCTATCATTTGGGACAGTTGAAATAGGAGTAGTGTACTTGTCCATTCTAGAACAATTTTACCCTCACTTCAGTTAAGACATAAAGCACATCATGCAGCCTTTTTGTTTACTTGAGGATGAAGATGTTCAAAAAGGCTCTTACTGTCAAATAGCTAATCCATCATAATTTGTTATCCCAGGATGACTTGCTTGTGTCCATAACCTCACTTAGCTGTTCTATAAATTTCAGTCACGTCTATCTACTTACTATTCTAATGTGAGTAAAGTTCTACAGCCTTCGGGACATATTTGAGTACTCTTGTATAATACTTCATTCTCTGAACAAACCCATTGGTTTCACTTTAAAGGCTCTCAAAGACTTCAATGAGCTGTGAAATTAAGCTCTACCCTTGTACTCTTTTCAATCTGAATTTCATCATGGACATTTGTACAGCTGTTTTATTGTGTGAATGTTTGTGGAAGAGCTTTTAATTCACCTGAATCCCTGATATTCACACATGGATGACCATATTCATAATCCCACCATATAAACATGAAATTACTAACAGAGTTTGACAAGGCAAAGTTGAATGAAGGTTGTGCAGGATAGACAATCACAATTAAACTGAGCTTTGGTGCTCCCTAAAGCCCCATTTCTTGAATATATTTTTTGGTTTAGTGTTTTTTTGATTGATTGAATTTTGGTGGGGGTTTTTTGTTTGTTTTCTGTTGTTGTTTTGGTTTTTGTTTGTTTAGGTAAGAATCTTTATGACATAGATACAGTAAAATTTCATATGTTTGTCCTTGCAAGTATCCAATATCAGTTGTGGAAATATAACTGAAATAAGTAAAGCTGTGCTAGTTTACAGTAGTTTGATTTTCCCCATCAGGTTAGGGAGACAAATAATATTTTAACAGATTAAACCTAAAGACTAGAAAATATAGAAGAAAACAAAGAATATATTTGGTTGTTGAAGAAATGACTTATTTTAGGAAAATATTATGGTTTTCAGGGAATCCAATTCTGATTTTCTATGATTCTCAGTAACAATGCTATGTTTGAAGGCCATGGACTGTCTCTCTAGCACTTAGTGATGTTCACCACATCAGCTGAGTATCCTACTAGGTCCTAGTCAGAAGCTATGCAGAGAAGTGGAGCAATAACATCTTTCAGAAAATCCAGTAACAGTTGCAATGGAAATATATTGAAAAGGGAACTGTGCACTAGCACAGTATTCCTCTCTTTGTATTCTCTAACACCCATTACTTACAACTATTCTACACAAAGTCTGCCTGTAGTTTGTAGACAGGGAGGATGGTGAGATACTGAATTACAGCCAGAAAGACAGTCTTACTGTGTGAATAAACAGCAGCACAGGAGGTGACTCAGTATGATAAGATAATAAATCCTCTTAATCTGTTTTATGTATAATAGAAACACTTTGACCAATTATAGCGAATGAGAAAATAATTACAGGTCACAACTGGTCCATAAGAAAGATGAAGAGGGAGAAAAAAGGAGCCCCTATAATAAACATATTTTTTTGACAGCTCAGAGATGGGGTGCTTGTTGAATGATCTGTTGCAGTTAAAAGCAGAAGTTTTTCATGATTAAGAAAATCCAAGAAATAAGGACTTTCACTTGAAAATCCTGGTAAAGACAGGTTTCAGTACACAGACATAGCAGATTTTGACTCTTTCTAACTTTTTAGCATGTCTGCCTGAACAGAGATTAGGTTAAAGTATGAAGGTTGATGAAAAAGGTACATAGGTTTCTATCAGAGATTTTTTGCCTCATTTGAGCCAGAGCTCCCCAGCCACAAACCATTAGATGTTTCAGAACAAGGTCAGTAGACCTGATATTAATCCTGGCAAAAGTGGATGATTCTTACAGCTGTACTTAGAAGAGCTCTTTCTTATGATCTTCTTCTAGCATCTTCACTGTTTGTAACTGAGTTTGAATACAAAGAGACCATATTTTTACAGGATGTGTGTATTATGGTACCTTTTATTTCTCTCATGGTTTCACATGGTGTTCTGTGCTGCAATAGTTCTATCACCTGATACAACACAGGATAGTGGCAAACAGTGTAATTATACTCAAATACTACATAGCCAGTGCCTTTTTTTAATTATTGCTTTTTAGAAAGGCAGCAGAACTGAAAAACATTAATCACAATACAGCCTATTTTAATATTAAGCTTTTTCATATGGTTTCTTGACAAACTATAGATGAGGACGTTTAGTCTGGTATAAAGTACAACCTTGGAGAGCTTTGTGTTGAACATTCAATTTAGGTGCAATATCAGTAACAATACTAGTGATTGCATTTTCTCAAATGCAATGTTAAAAAATACTTATTTTATCACTTAAAACATCAATTTATTATAAGCTAAAGAAACACCATCTGAAAGTATAAGAAAGTGACATATCTGTTGCACACAAGCCAGTCCCTGCAGTCTGAGGAGCCAAATTGTCATCACAATTCTTTTCTGCCTTTCATTACTGTATGCAGGTTTGAAGGGGTGATCCTTGAATGTTTATCCATCTGCCTAGCTAGGCATGAATATTATAAAATATATGAAGGCTTTTTTACAAATATTAAACTTAATTAAATGCTCTCAGAACACTAAGAGATAATACATGCATGTCATTTGTCCTGAAATATTGGCTGGCTTTTCATAGCAGCATGTGTGACTACAGTAGGTATTAGCAACACTACCAGCCTGACACCTGCACCAAAAAACATACTCACCCTAATGTAATTTAATAAGATGACTTTTGTTATTAAACCAAGAATTGTATGTTGCCAGCCAAGGTAGAAAATAGGTCCCAGAGGTGGTTGTCCCTTATTCCATCTGCAGTTATTTTTAGGGGGCTTTAATATTTAAAAGTCTATTACTAATTTCAGCACTGCCCGCACAAACCTGCTTTGTAGTTCTATTGCCAAATTATCCCTTGAAGGCAAGTGCTGTAAATAATTTCTCAGTTCTGTTCCTAGACACTTGCCAAGGTCATTATCTGTCTTTCCCACAATCCCTCCATTCTGACTTTGATTTTGAGTGGTAACTAAGAAACAGTTATGAGATGAAATCACAAGCTGTGGCAGTCTTATCAAAAGCTGAAGATGGTCCCCGAGCACTCTGATGAAGCCAGTGGCTCAGCTGCTCTTGCTTCCTTAATACTTCATTTATCTTTTGATTTGGTCAACCAACAGAGCAGCAACAAGAGCAAACATAAAATAGGTGCTGTGAAGCAAACCTGACAGCCAGAGAGAAAGGAAGCTCCAGAAAAACAGCTGGCTGGAGCTGATTATAGAATTCCAACATTTAACATCTACCCGGCAATAATTTGTTCTTGTGTTTTTATACTTTGCTTCCTTATCTCTCAAAAGTCTGTCAGAATTAAAAAAAAGCAAGCAAATTATTATTATGGCAAGTTTTTCTTGAGATGAAGCATGAGTTTCAGGACCAAAATAAATGCAGTGTGAAAAGCTTCTTCTTTTACAGATGTATGATGAAAAACGATACCAAAATTGCAATATCACAGATTGCTCAGTTGTGAAAGTCACAAGTGTTGTGAATGAGTGATTTAGATCACTTGAAGAATCACCATCAAAGGTATTAGCAGGAGTGTTTTTAATATTAATTTGTGAAAGTATGACTTAACCAGGTTCAGTGGCAAGGTTCACTCTACTACTTATTACGTGGAAGAAACATACAAAGGAAAATTGAGTTAGAATTAATTTAGAATGATTTACATAGAAATCAAAGCCACAAAAGAGTAAGGGAGATACTCCCATTGAATCACGAGGCTCAGAGTAGACTTTCTTGCTATCTCAGCTCCTGATAGAGCTTAGATGTGGCTAGGTCCAAACCTAGTTTCAGCTTGGACATGGACAAGAGTTTATAACTAACAGAATTAATACCAAGGGTAAGGAAAACTTCCCATTGTGTCACACGGTGCAGAATAGATGCCTTTGCTTTCTAAACTCCTCCTCAGAGAGGAGTCTGGACGTGGCTGGATCCAGACTTAGTCTCAAACTTGGTCAGCAGTTTATGTCTACTGGAATTAGCTACATCAATTTCATTAGTTTTGATTCAGCATACTTCATCAGTCACTTACCAAGGATCTTTTATGAATAATGATTCTCTCTACCTTGGGTAAGGAAGGATCTCCTAGTCTTTGGTAAGGAATCTCAAACCTTGAGAGGCTCAAGGGGAGAATCATCAGACGTGCAGTGTAGTTGCAATTCAGGGAGAACTCAAATTTGGCTCATTCAATGATAAAAGTAAAAGGTCTCTGGCTTGCAGAGAAATTAGAGAGATGTCCCAGCTCAAGGGGAGATCACTGCCGTGCAGCCACATTGTCTAGCACAGAAATCTCAAAGAAGACTCACTTAGGTTGTCATATATATGAGATGAAGTGGTAGGCTCATAGCCAAATTGCATACAAAAGAGAAGGATGCATGAAACTGCTTGTACCCAATTGATAAATGAATCTTGGAAAAGCCACCTGCTATTCATGTGTTAATTGCATGACTGGTGATGCAAGCTCGTATGCATCTATGCTCACTGGGTCAATTTGAGGGTTGTCTAGAGGAGTTCTTGATTGTGCCATGCCTCAGGCCTTTACCTCCCTTGGAGCCTGCACCAAACTGCTTCAAGTTTGGTTAAGGCACTCAAATGTATCAGTCACAACACTTTCACAGGACAAAAATAAGTAAAGTTCATGTGGAAATACAGATGACTAGTTACACTCTGAAAAGTAATCTTCTGTCAATGTGCAGTTCAGGTTGTTCAATTTAGGAACCAGGAAAACAGATATGACTGCAGTTGTTCAATTTCATACACTAAGTATATGGCAAAATCCTTTTCAGTTTCCACCTTCCAACCCCACATCCTGGCATCACACAACCCCTCTGACTTTGAGTAATAATGTTTTTTCTAACTCTAGGCATTTGGCCTCTACAGATTGTCAAGCTGAAAATTAAAATGCTTTACAAGCTCCTGGCATTTCAGAGTGAAATCTGGTCCCAGTAGAGAGAAAAGAATGTTTACCCCTTTTCAAACGCTTATTTCAAGGAGGGATGGGGAAAAAAAGGGCAGAAAGGATAGAAAGAAGAGGGAAAAAGAGAAAGAAACAAGGAAAGTAAAATGGTAAAATGAAGTATTGGGCTTCTGACTTTGAAAACATCAACACTGAAAGGAAATGCATTACATTCTTTTACTTTTTTTATTGAATAAATTATGTATGTAGTATTTTAGCATAGGCTACTTTAAATTCAAAAGCTACACCTCCACTATTAAATTAAATAGAGTCAGGCAATATTCCTCGGAGCTGGAACTTGATTGTGCATATTGTTACATTTTAAAGGCAGAGTCTCACAGAGTTTTTTATCTGGACTAGTCAGCATGCTTCTAAACAACTTCTGGGCACAGTCAGAGGTGTACCAAGATAAAGGGAGCTTTCTACTTCTGAATAAACATTTTGCATAAGACCATCTTCTGTTAGGAGATGAGAGAGTGTAACAGTATCAAAGCAATTTTGCTGTGTCTGTTCACTTGAGGGGTAGAGAACAACCCTGGCATCTTGTAATTTGTTTGGATAGACAAACTAGCACTGTATGATTTGAAAAATAGTATGCGATTTTATTGTAGAAAATATATAAGTATTCAATGCTGTAAGACTCTATTCAATCCTAATGTTTGAGAATTTCAGTCTGAAAAAAGACTTGCTTAATATTTTGGTTTATTTTAATTCTTGTAAAACAAAATAAGATTCTCATTACCACAAATTTTAATTTGGATTCACTCATGAGTCAAATTGGGATAGCACATTAAATACTTCTGTATTAAGATCTGTTTTCTAGTTTTCATCTGTGGATGATCAATTTCAAAATTTTAACCTGCCTATAAGAGGTTTAATACAGAATACTTTATACAAGGGACTAAAACCGTTTTGTATCTCTCTGCTTCTTATTGTAGTATTTTGTCTCTAATTAAAATTATTTCAATAAAAGTAGTTAACTGTATTTTCCTTCTACAATTAAATATTTTTTGTGTGAGTTTAAAGTATAACATTTTCCTAATTATATTTCTTATACATCATAAAAATATACATTATATATTATATTTTTCCTTTGGATATCCATACAGGAAGCATACAACACCAACATAGTTCGGGGTTTGAGTTCTCTTTTTTCTTTTTTAAATGACAATACCATATTCATTTGAAAAATACAGCTTTGAATCACTTGAATCAAAAAATTCTCCAAATATTTATCTTTATAAACAAACAATGAATAAGAAAAAGTAATTGCAGAAAAAGAATGTTTTAAATTGAGTTATATTTAATTTAAAAAGGAGGATCAGAAATGGTCCACACATACGCAAGGGAACCTTTCCTGTGTTGGTGTAACATTGAACTCTCCCTTAGCAAATATTCCCTCACAACTTCTTGTTCCACTCCTTCTTTAACAATTCACATGTTCCCCATCATCTGCCAAAAAAGCCAAAAGGCCAAAAAACTGAAAAGCAAGCAAACAAGCAAATAAACAAACCAACAAACCACACATGCTTGTGATGATGAATTCTACAGCTACAAATAAAGCAAGCTATGTGGTTGATTTTATCTTGCATTCTGTGTACACTATGTTTTAATTTGATTTGTCACTCACTACAATTTGCCCTTGTACCCCTTCTTCTTAGTAAGCACTGATGAAATCACATTACAAAAGGCTACAAAGAGAAACGGGGACTTTTTTTGTATTGATCAGTTAGAAATCTCAAGGTTCAGGCTATGCCTAGCTTTCAAAGATTTGCCAGAGTGATTGTGGCAGATAGGATTGTTAATAAAATAAAAGTGTACACCTAATTTAGAGCAGCTACTTCCTACAACATCTACCAGCTCCAAGTCCACAAACTTGATGTAAGTTAGACTGACATGAACTCTTTTGCAGTCACATAGTCTATTATGTTGTCATGGCTGAGAGACAGGAGCAGCCTCCCTCCAAAGAGCATAGCTAGATGGTGTAAAATCCCAATAAACTTGGAGTTTCTTTCTCAACTTCAAATGGGGACAGAGTTTAGACTACCAATTCAAATTAGATAGCTAATTTTTAGACAGTTAAATTCAGAATAAGAGGTATTTATTTTCAGNAATATAATTTTGGCAACTCGTATTCAAAGTTTGGATTTAAGTGTTCTTGGTTTTTTTCCTCGCTATGATGTCATCAGTAGGTTCAGTTTTTGCCTTTCAGAATAGACATTTCCATATTCTTAGAGACATGTTTAGAGGTTCAAACTGCTGATGAGGACAAACAACAGACAAAGCTTTTAGGAAGGTGATCGTTCACATTATGATTCTGTAAAGCTCAAAAAAACAGGATCCAGACAGACGTTTTCCCTTCTAACCTTGTCTCATTGCATTTTCCTATTATTCTCTCTCACTTCATAGATATCTCTTGAGCTTTCTGTATAATTTCTTTGCAATTTCTTAAAAATATTAATCCTTGGGGGTTTAAAAAAATAAAAAGCTTTTTGTAAAAATCACTTGCACTGTGACATGTTTCACATCTTATTTTTAGTAGGAAAGAACTGAAACCAATGGTCTTAAAAATACTGTCCCTCCTCCAGTACTGCTTCAACACTTCAGGATTCAGACTTACCTCTGTCCCTTGCATTATTTGTATGGAAAGGAAATTCAGGAGAGAGATACTTTATCTAGCTATTCTCTGGCTTTAATTGATGTTAGACTGTTTTCTTAGTAAGCAGTGTCTCTAGTTAATGAGAAGCTCAAATAACTTTTTGACTCAAGTAATTATAGGATTGTTTCATATGCTCATTTAATTTCCCAAGGAATATCAGACAGTAAGTTGAATACAGTGCAACAAAGGCTTGCCTATTGGCTGGAGGAAATACAGTCATTTATCATTCATTTCACATTCACTGAAAAAATCATATCATATGCCAAAGTGGATTTTCAGGAAACTACAGAAACAGCCCTTTATGTGTAAGAGGAACTTGTCACATTTCAGCAGAATCATTCCACCTATTTCACAGATAAACTTATTAATATTTTTCCCATTGACGGCCTATGAGATAATGGTATATTCCATTCCTCACAGGAACTATTGAAATGGTGCCCTTCTCAACAAATGACCTTTTGTATGCTTTTTCTTAGATTGTGGAAATAGGAAGGTTAATCTCTCTTCAGTTTTGATTGTTTGGGTTTGGTTTTTTTTTTGCTGCTATAGAATTATCTTTGTTATCTCCCTGAATTCTATTACCACTTTTGTTTAGAAGTTGGTCATATTAATTTTTCCCTTAAAAATTATGGTTCTGTCAATGACAATTTTTTGTTGTTGTTTAAAGAAGTTAATAAAAAATTAGAGGACAGATTGTGTCTGCTGCTTCATGACCTGGGCTCTCACTGTTCTTATTACTACACAAGTTTGCTTTAGCTCCATTGCAAACAATTTAGCAAACTATCAGGTGCATTTGTTCTTATATCAGGATGAAAAAAATCAGTGTTTCTTCAACTCTGTTAACTCCACCATGTCACTGAAACACCACTTTCTTGAGCTGTGCTGTTGCTTGTGCTGTGCTTGCTGCTCAGCCACAATAGTTAGCTGGTAATGTCTCAAAGGCATTAATACTGAACAATATTAGTTCTATTTTCACTAAGGATTTACTTCATGAGGTTTGCTCGTTTTTGTTCTTGCACATTCCAACCCTAATGCTTCCTTGCTCCCAGTTCTGCGCTAAGGGATCCTGTGTCCCATTTTTATATCTGTGTCCAAATCCTAACTGAAAGGTAACATTGCTTAATGCTCTAAATCCAAAGCTGCTGGGAGAATAACCTGCTTTTGCTGTTCTTAATACTGCAAAATTAGTCCCTGCAAAAACCTATCACCTAGCAGCAGAATAACCAGAAAACTGTTTTGATGCATGGGTTGAATTTTGCCTTGAAGCAAGAATGAATCATTACTTGGGAATACAGAAAAACACTACAGAGAATATGACACATGAAGTCATATGCCAGAGAAATTTCTGACTGATTCCAAGATCAGTCTGACTGGATATCACTCTAGGAACAAGACAAGAGCCTCAGTGGATGTGTGAAAAGGTATAAAATTAGGAATGTGTACACTTCTGGCTTATGAAGTGCTGGACAGTTTACCTTGGATAGCTGAAGGAATGCAAATGCCCAGATGAAGTGTGTTATTACCTCTATTCCCAGAACAGTAAATTCAATACAAAGCTGTCTGAGGATTCTCACCTGTCATTTCACCATGAAAACTTATTAAAAGAAAGCATGACACACATAACAATGTTTCTTTGGTGATTTTCAGTTCACTTCATAGGCACAAAGAATAGATATGAAGACACTAGAAATTTACATAGAAAATAAATACTCTGCCATGCTGAAGAGTTATTGTCTCAAAGCCAATTACTCACACTGTTTGGCACTTTCATTAAAATTGAGAGTTGATTTCATGTAAGACTTTTCCTAAAAATTCTTTTTTGAAAGATACAAGTATTATTTTCAATAAATTGCATAATGGTTATGTGATCAAGAGGTCTAAACAAAGAAAACAAAATCTGTTTAAGAAGTTTGGAACAGATAGCTCACTAAATCTGTTAATGTTACAATATAAATTCTCAGCCTAAGAAATTACCTGATGTTTTCTGAAGTGGAGACTATACAATGCTCCTTTGTAAATATAGAAAAGGTATGAAAAAAAAACCCCATACTATTAATAGGTAATGAAAATGAAGAAAACATACACATGTAACATTAATCTGCTTCTCAACTTCTGACACAAAACTCTTTTATACATAGTTGTCTTTCATTTTTACTGCATCATAATAAGAACAGATCCTTAAGGAAATATTATGGGTTCAAATGCTTAAAACCTCACACACTAAACATGTTTGTGGTCTTGTTTTGTTTTTCTTTTGTGTAGAGCATAGTACTTCTGCTGAAAAAAAGCCCTGTTGGTAAAATCTCAGACTACAAATACAGAAAAATGTATTATAATGACTTGAAGTCATGTTAATGTTAATTAATATTTGATATGATAGACAAGTTTAAACAAGTGGGGAAGTTCTCACTTATTCAATATATTCCTTCCCTTTCCTCTGCATCTCTTCCTCAAGTCAGGCATTAAAATGGTAAATTAGTCATATGAACTATAAGCAGTGATCAAACTAGCAAAATATGTAGTTCAAATTAGGAAGACTGTGATTGCCATGAACACAACATGATTCACTAATGAGGAGAGTATCTTTTAGACTATTAACTTTACAGAAAAATTAAATCAGTTTTTTATATGTGGCATGATTAAGACAGACATGATATTTCCCATTCCATACCAAAATACCTCTTTATAAACAGAATTTTGCTTTTTGATCAGATAATTTCCTGGTATTCCTAATGACTTTCGAAGCTTATACTTTGTCAGCTTTTCCTCCTGGTAAGGAGCCAAATAAGTGACATACATAGACTGAAAGAAACTTGAGCAATTACCTTCTTTTACATTTTTCTAGGCCCAGAATTTTTTTTTTCTATTACTGAGGTCAAAAAATTAATAGTTTCCTTCATATATTTATATAAACTTGCCTCCTACTGTTGTTATTCTGGAGAATACTCAAACCAAAATGATTCCTTCATTCTATGATAATAAGGATACAATTTTCTTAAGTTCCCCTTCAAATATTTGCTGAACCATTAGCAGCTGAGAGGAGAGTGTATTTTGCAAACCTTAAATAGAAACTGTATTTTTTGGCACATCTCAGGAGTGGGTCAGTTGTCTGCACTATACTGCTCTATATCCCATTCTCTTTCTGCCTTGATCTTACACTAGCCTTAGAGCAGATTTTGATAGTTTCATGGTACAAAGACCTTCCTTAATATTTATGCTCCAACTCATGCCATAACAGGGTTTCAATGGCATGAAGGTAAATTTAACGTGATATACAATTGTTAACCTATGTGAATTCTAGGAATATAAAGAACAGAAGGATTTCTCCAGGCCTGTCATAGATCATTTGCAACAAGAGAAAAATGAGGTAATGTCAGAAAGAGATGTATGCAGTTGTGTCCCCTGTTCTGTCAGAGAATGAGGCAGTCATGGCCGTAGGTTTTTTTCAATACCTTATGGAAAGCTTTCTTACCACAGAGTATTTGATTTTGGGTTTCATTCTTTTCTGAGAAAAATGAGAAGTCAATGAGTTTAGTTTTACAATGTGTAAGCATTGTTCAAATTTATTTCCCATTTTTAAACTTGTTACAAAAGACTGTAAGCCTTATTTTAATATTTACCTTAAATTTACTATTTATCATATTAATTTGTCAGTTAATAAACACGATACCTGCATAGAAAACTCACTTTATTCTGGGGACAAGGCACATACAGAAAAGAATGGAGTATTGTCTTTGAAGGCATTAAGTCCTCCAGCAGGCATCCAGTTTCCTAAAGGACAAACACTGCTTCAAAGGCCGTGTTGGAAAATGGTGATAGCAGCCATAAAGATGAATTTCTGATGGCAATTCAGAAATTGGCCCTAGAAAGGGTGATGCATAGGTTACTAGAGTCTTGGGATGTCACCAGTATATGGAAGATTAAAAGTACAAGCTGCTTTGTCCTATTACTGTGAAATGGTAACAGGCTAAGGGGCCTACAAGAGGGCCAGGGAGGGACTTTTTAGGATGTCAGGCAGCTATAGGACTAGCGGTAATGGATACAAGCTTGAGGAGAGCAGATTTAGGTTGGATATTAGGAGGAAATTCTTCATCATGAGCATCGTAAGGCACTGGAACAGGTTGCCCAGAGAGGTGGTGGAAGCCCCTTCCCTGGAAGTTTTTAAGGCCAGGCTAGATGGGGCTCTGAGCAACCTGATTTAGTGGGAAGTGTCCCTGCCCATGGCAGGGGGATTGGAGCTAGATGAACTTCAAGGTGCCTTCCAACCCTGACAATTCTATGATTCTCTAAGTGTGTATATCAAGAGAAAAAGAAGCTCTGCCCATGGTTATATCAAAATTAACATTCACTGAATGTGGACAAAAATATTATCTGATTGTGTATGCAAAGACTGTATCAAGCTCTATTTGCACAGCCAGGCAGATTGAGAATGCTGTCATCCCTAATTCTGAAATCCCTAACTTTTGAACTCTGACATTCTTTTAACACAATTTTTCAATATAGCATGTAATGTATAATGCATATATGCAGAAAAGGCAGTTCTGACACTAACATGTTCTCACTTTATCTGCTGTTAGCTATTTCTTTTCCCAGAAAACTAATAACCTCCAAAAGAATTTCATAATTTGCAACAGAAGTGAGATGACTTTCTTCTAAGAGTTCGTAATTCTTTATTTTTGTTACCTTTAAAGCAATTATCTGTGTCAGCTAATTTTACTTTGACTTGCATTTATATTCTACATTCTTATTTTTGATTGTCTGTAAGGAAAGCAAAATCAAATACATAAAAATGTTCAATTCATCTTTGCCTATTTTGTTGTCACAGGTATGGTAAGAGGTGACATTTTCAAAGGCTCTTTTTCTCTTACAAAGGTGATCTGGAATATTAGGACAAAACTGTATTACAATAACAACTAAAAAAACCCTCGACCTCCTAGAAGTATTAGTCAGAATTGGCATTTAATTTGTATTCCACCAGAGCATTTTAACAGGCCATCTTATTTCAGCAAGCAGATGGTGTATCTTTTAGTTCTCAGCTGCTGGAAATGTTGATGGATTCATCAGCTTTGGCACAGTTTGTGTTGTTCTTTTTAAAGAATAACACTTCACATTAATTGTTAGAAATTACACAATTCAACTGTGCACCCAGTGCTTAGCACAGAGAGATGCATTATACAAAGTTAGTGCTTCACTAACTTCAGTTAATAACCACTTTTCTGATGGTCTGAAAGATTTCAGGTAATGAAGTATTAGGAATTTCATGGATTTGATTTACCTGAACTTTGCCACTTTAAGACTAAATCAGTCACATCAGGTTTTTGGGTTTGGTGGGGGTTTTTTTGCTTTCGTTTGGAGTGGGTTTTTGTTTTGCTTTGTTTCTGAAGGTTTTTTGTTTGGCTGGGTTTTGGTTTATTTTGTAATACCTAAAATGTGTATACTGTCCAGGCAGTTTGAGCAATTTCCCTGGCTGAAGGGGATTTCTAGAGGTTTGTGTACATATTAATAATAACACATTGTAGCTGCAGAGAAAGTCCTTTTCTGTATCTTTAATCAGTGTGATTTTAGAACCTATAAGTAAGATAGGTTACAACAGAACAGTTTTGGGTTTAGTGATCCGGTTTTTGAGTCACTGAGTCCCACATTTTCCCTCCTCTACTAGGTGTGTCCATGACATCTCAGACTTGTATCTCTTATAATAGGAAAATTATGATACTAAAAGTAGAGAATAAATCCACTTCCACTTGAAAAACCTTAAAGTGGATCTTACTTGCCCAAAAATGCATACTGCTTAAGGAGAATAACTGAGTATAAAAGAAGTTTCAATCACTTGTTCAGAAAGAGTCACAGCTAAAATCTGTTTTAAATATTATTAGCTACTCTTACGTACATGTTTTTTGGCCAAGAGACATCAGTGTTTAAACAATGAACCATAAAATAAAAAAATTGCACTAAAAATTAAAATAATGGAGACAAAACAAGATTTTGTTACTGCTATATAATTTCTTATTATCCAAGTGCTCATTGACTCCAAAAGAGTTGATACATAACAAAAGCAGTATCCAAATCTTTCGAAATAAAGGCAATTTTTGAAAGGATTAGCTATCAAATGATTGGAAGTGCAACTTTAAAGTTCTTACTGTATCAGTTCAATCTGTGTTGTACACATTGAATACACTCAGAATATAACAATTTAGTTATATTGTACAAACAGAATATAGAAATGAATGATGTTTTTTTGAAAAGATTAGTTGTTAGGTTAAAACTAAGTAGACTAGAAATGAGATCAGTGACCTGGAGCAAAGAAGAGGAGATGTTGAGAAAGAAAAATAGAAAGAAAAGAAAAAAGCTTTGAGAGGCATGATAGTGCAACATTGTTTACACCAAATTTAAAAATGTGAGGGGAAAAAACATCTTTTCCATTGAGGTAGATTGCTAGAGAAGACTCCAAGTGTGTTCTGAAAAGGACATTTCTTGTTGGAGTCACCATGCATTTTAAACTCCTATTGATTTCAAGAAAAGTACACACAGCTGCAAAAACTGAACTAGAGTTTTAATGTCTGTTAGTTGTTAGATTAGTTATTCAGAAATACAAATAAATAAATAAAATTCAGTATGATTTTAGTACTGCTTTTGGTTTTACCGTTTTAATGTAAAATAAATTTTAAATTGTATCTTCCCAATTACCCTGAAGTATTGTTTGTGATATCACTAAAAATTCCCAAACTTCTTTACCTTATCCTTTTAATTTGAGATTAAACTTTTGAATGGATTTCATTGTAAGTCTACAGAGAATGTATTGGAGTCTGAGATAGCAAAACAATGTATTCAGGTGCTAAGGGTGTCCAATAAAATGGTATTACAGGGTGAGATAAAAGCAGTGAAAGAAATTCAATGCAAGTCTTTCAATGCTGTGTTTATATTATCAAGATTAATATCAATGGCTATAGGAAAACACAGGAAACAAGATTTTAGAACTTGGTTTTTCTTCCCCTCATACTTGTTCAGAATCTCAAATTACTATTGATTTTTTTTTCTTCCTGTGGGCTCTCCAGTGAGATTCAGTGAGGTGTTCAATTTCAGCATGCTCTTACCTTAGGAAGCATGAACAGTCTATAGAAGTCAATCTGACTAAAGATGCTACGAAGTAATTACTAGCAATGATCCCTTTTTTCACAGCATAAAAAACCCTTTCAAATGTGGAGTTCATTTTATATAACAATAAAAAGAAATTAAGAGATGTTTTGGTTGGTAATGAAATACACAAAAGTTTTGCCTGGCCCCTTTACACTGCTGTGCTGTTATATATATGGATTGTCCTGGTTTGAGTTAAAACTACTCCTGTTCAGTGGTTTTGCTTTTCAGCTAAAGCTCTTCTAAGTAACTGCACTTTCTGAAATTAACAGCATGTTTTCCCAGACAGTGTCTGCCTCCAGTAGTGACTAGACCTAATGTTTAGAGTAAGTGCCAAGGATTGTTATACAGTTCAAGGTCACTGCTATGTCCTGTGTATCGCCTTGCGGGGTGCGCATTAAAAGGGTGCCCCATGGGGAGGAGCAGGCAGGACAGGTGACCCTAAAAACAGACCAACCGCATATTCCATTCCATACATTTAATATTTAGGCACAATCTGAAAATCCCTTGGGGTCTGCTGTGGCCCCTGGTGCCATAACTGTGCCAACAGCAGAGGGAGCATTAAACTCATTGCCCACGGGANGACGACGATATTTAATATTTGGTGTAAAGCTGAGGGATCACAAGAGTCAAACTCTTTTGTTCAATGGCTGGTGTCTGAGGAGGACTCTGTCTCTTCTGCCTTTCATCTTGATCCATGAGTTCATGCATCTAGTTCCAAGGTCCAGCACCTGAATCTGGTTTCTGTCTGCCACTAAGTCCTGTCTGGGAATTCTGACATAGCATCAGTGATGATGGTGATGTAGTTGCCACCAGGGGGGTAGGGCTGCGTATTGGTTTCGTGTAGATTTGTATATATTTCANGGACTAAAGGGTGGGTCCAGCTCTGCACATATTTCATTATTATTAGTTTCATTACAGTAGTTTTCTTTTTCAATTCACAAGTCCCTCTCCCTTATTCTTTCTCTCTTCCACTCTGTTGGAGGAGAGGGGCTAATAGAGAGTATTTGTAACATGGTTAGTGGCCAGCCCAGCCCTAACCCTTGACAGATTTACATTCAATCTTTTCTGTAATAAAATTCTGTATATTTGAAAACATAACCATCTCATGACATTTTCTTTAATATTTGTTGACAGTGTGTGTATATTATCTGCTTCTCTTCAGTATTTGTTGGATAGACAAACAGTCCATAGAATTAACACCTTAACTTATAATTTATATCTATTTCTCTTCAGAAAAATTTGAGTAGATCACAGAAAACACATTGAAAACTAAACATTTTACAAACTGTACAAAGAGATTAGAATTATTTCTGTATATATATACACAATGATCTTATAAGAAGTTTTAAGTGAAGGGGTTTTGTTTGTTTTGTTGAAGTACAAATAATTTATTCCCATCTATATCAGCAAACAGTTATTCAAATAAGTATCAATGACATCCATAGGATTTGACTTCTCAGATGCTCACTGGAACTACTCAGATTTGCCCAATTCAAGCTCGTGAATATAACAAGAGAACACTTTTCCTAGCATTGAGATGGAGTGTATCTCCTTTAATGGTGCTTGGAGGTTGAAAGTGATTGTATTTATGGATTTTTTTTTCTCAGTTTTATGAACCATAATTTAGCCCTTAAAGTGCATTACAGTTTTCATAGTTTCATATTCTTCTGGCTTGACATGTCAAGTGCTGACAGTATGACATTTTGGATATTCATCTATCTTATTTCAGTGATCTGCAATGTGTGTGGGAATCATAAATCTCTGCTCTGCACATTTACAAACTTTTTTCAGGCAGTGTTGCTCAGCCCATTTTTATTTAATTATTGCTCTGAGTTTCATCAGGAAAACCATATTCTGAAGCACATACAATCAATCAAATATGCCACATTTCTTCTGTACATTTGGTGCAGTGCAAGCTGAATAGTAATTATGAGAATTAGAAGGATAATTCAACTAGTAAATATTGCCATAATTATAATTGAGTTATATAATTTGACTAATACAGATATTCCAGTCTAGAAAATGTATTTTGAGTTTGTCTTTATTCATAAAAAGCATGTAGGATGGGGTAAGGGATGAAAATTACAGTCTTTTTATGCAGCCTGATGTAAAATTGGTGAAATATTATTATATATGGCATAAAATAAATGAAATGGCATGATGGTCAGGAATAAAAAATTTGAGCAAAAAGGTCAAAATGAAATACAAATATTTCAATGCTGCTTAACAGAAAAAAAGTATTTCATTAGAGCCAAAATGATCTTCAGTGTTTATATATATATATTTTTTAATGGCTTCTGCCTCAAGATAAAGACTTTTGAAATCACGGAGATGTAGGATGTGAAAAAAAAAAAAATCACATGCAATTCTAATTACAATCTGTTGGGGTTTACCCTCAAGTTACACTGGAGAAAGAGAAGTAGCCAAGTTCCCATATTGACTCAATCCATACTGTGATTCTCATAGACACAGTAGATTTTTGTCAGCATACTTGCCTGGTCTCTCAGGAACTTGCATTTAGTTACACGTTTCCACTATTTTTATCTAGAAGAGATTGTTCCACTTTTTCCTTGGATGAGTTCTTATGAGGTAAACAGAGGGCTGGGGAAAGAACATTCTCAAGCATTGTAATGATCATCCACGCTGCTTTCTCATTAGCTCTCCCCTTGGTTCTTCTTTGAACTACTTGTGCTAACTCTGAGGCAACTCTGTTATGAGGTCGGGGCAGACATTAGCCAAGTTAATGCTATAGCTTTCGGTTCAAGAAATGAGTCCTTGTCATGAAGGACTTTTATTTATTTCCATTTTATTTTAGGACTGCTACACCAGCCCCCTGTTTTTAAGGAGTGTGAGGTGGTGGGGTGATGATTGCTCACTGGTATCAATGCTGTTAGGAACATGTCCTCTAAAAGCAATAGAAAGATGAGTGTGAGTGCTCAGATTTTGCCAAAGAATTCAGTTGGGTTGAATTTTGTTAGTGATCCATGAAAGACTCAGTTTGTTGAAACAGACTCTGTGATTTCAACAGTTCTAATATACAAGTATTCATTCTTATAAAAAGACATATATTTGTGTGCATTTGCTATTGTCTGCAAACACTAACCTATTCTCTCAATAAAACTGTACTATTTTTAGGCTAAAACCCAACACAAGTAAGTCACAATCACTGAATGTGATGTGCCAGAATGAATGCGACCTCTTCTGTTGTTACATTAATAAGGTTCTTTACCTTAGAGTAATCCTTTGGGAAGTATATCAGTGTAATCACTGGGTTTTGGCATTCCTCCCATATTAAAGACTAATTGTTCTATGAGGACTACTTTTCAACTTTTTTTTTCCTCCCCTCTGTCATGAACTATTCAGTGGTTTTGGTTCATCAAGAAAAAAAATGAAACATATGAAATGGACCAGATCCAAGGTCAATCTCTGCATTAATATGGAACAGGAGCTGTTTCAGGGAAGGCATAACAACAATTTGTATTGTGAATGCTAATACTTTGTAGTTTGAAAGAGAAAGATAAGGAAAGAAGAAAGAACAAAACCATGAAAGGTAATGGAAAGACAGTTTCATTTATTATTGCTGTTGTGAGGATGTGTTGCTTTGGTAATGAAAGACTCAAGTATAGTGACCTGAAAGTAGTCTTGCAAGCCTCTCATGCCTAAAGAGTAATGTACTGGAGCAGGCCAAAAACCTACACAGGGTTGGAGCTTGTGCCTGATGTAAGTTCATTTATAGATGCTTACTAATTTAAAAATTCAAATGAAGTTTTAGCAGGGTTTGTAGGACTAGTGGGCATATTCAGTGCCATTCTGTGTCTCTCCATTTGGTCTGCAGAACCTACTTTGTAGCTTGTGATAGACTGTCAGCAAATCAAAATGTATTTGTAAGATGTAATGATGTTTCAAAAGCAATTAAGTTCCTAAAACCTTAATGAAAATTTGTGGCAGCCTGGAGGAGAGACCTAGATTAGTACCTTCACTGAAGAAAACAGCAAAGGGAATACAATTTATGGAGGTCTTGGCTTTTGTTTTGGGTTTTTTTTTTTTCTGGCAGTGTCTAAAGGACAGGGTTTTTTCCTGGCCAGCCACATGCACATAACTCTGGCCAAGCTGTATCATCTGTTGTCTTTTCTTTGGTGGAAAGAATCACTGGTGACATCAGAAAGCAGAAGAGAGAATTCATGTTACCCCTGTTATGAGGAAAGGGTGACAGCTAGCAAAGCAGGCAAAACCATAAGTCATCTACTTCTGTTTGCTCTGCTGCAACAGCCTATATTCACTGGGTTTGGATCTTTCATGACTAGTGAAAGATTCCTCTAATCCCTGGGTCTTGGACTATTTTGGCAGGTTGAAAGACCTTTCTTTGGTTTTTAGACACAAATGACTTTGTCAAAACTATTGTGTATGTTATTGTGAAATGTTTTCTTTTGGACATCATGAATATTTTATGACTGGTAAAAACCTGGCACATCACTGGTTGAGATTTCTAGGTCTAGGATGAGCTGCATGCATTCATATAGTGTTGCTGATTTATATCAGGGAAGTGTCAAAATCACTGCCACTTTAGCCAATTAACCTTTTGTGAATTCCTTGTAATCTGTTTTTCTGAAACTGCAATGGTGACAAATGGCTGATGTTATGCTCACTCTGTTTCCTAAGAAATTAAAATGAACTTTTATTTTGCAGTGAAAATCTCATTTTGCTTCATAGATCCTCGTTACCCTGCACATGTCCTGTTCTCAGGAGAATCTTTTCATACAGCAAACTGCAGGAGTATAACATTTCATATGGGAAAAAAACACCACTTTTTCAGACTTAAAAGAAGATGGAGCTTAGTTGTGGAGGGAATTCTTTTCAGCATTATTGCTTCATAAAATATATTGACTTCAGAGTTGCAATCAGTTCCAAAGAGAATACTTCACAGAATCTTGTTCAGCTCCTGTCCTCCCCAATGCCACTGGCAGAACGTGTTACATTTGTTAGCAGCACACATCCAGGGAAAGAAAGAAAAGGGAAAGAGACAGCTAGTAACATTTAGTGCAACTGCAATTCATCTCCAACAAAGGAGAAACAGTGATTGGGGAATGGAGAACCAGCAAACATGAAATGATTTGTAAATAGAATCCAAATAGGCGGAACATAACTGAAATAAAAGCTGAGACTTCTGGGGAAGGTTTGCTCAAAATATTGAGATCATACCTTCTGGAAAACAAAAAACAAACAACATACCAAAATTGTTTAGGGATCAAATTAGGCTACAATGAAGAAGTACTCATGTTAGCAAGATGAAGTATACCAGTATCTCAACTTAAGCTGTTTCATGGTCATTGTTATTTGTTTGTTTTAACAACATCCTCATTGTCACAGAAACTTAAATTGAGGCTACTCGCTTTGCCTTTATGCTCAGCAGAAACCTACCAGCTATTAATCAGACCTATTTTAGGCATCTACTTCAGGTGAGGAAGAATGGAGTTTTCAAAGTACTTTCATTTCCTCATTATCCAGAAAAAATCCTTGCCTATGCAGCTCTAAGTATGCATATTCAGTGAGATGAATTTCCTACCCTAAAACCCAGACATCCAGCTTTCCTGTTCTGCTGTTCATCACTCCCAGGGAGTTGTAAGCAGCAGCAAGAATCTGGTAAAGGTGATCTTAATACAGAGGAATAAAAATATTCAGTAAAGAACTAACTCAATGCAGTACATCTTACTCCCCTACAACTCTAAGAGCAGGTATTTGATATTACACTTACTGAGGTTTTCCTCTTTCTCTTAAATCCTTAGGACTTTGCACGTTTTTCAGTGATAACATTGGTGATAAAACAGTGAAAAGGTTTGGTTATTTAGGGAATGTCTAGAATTCTGTAGCAAACTTGCCACTGAATAAGCTTTCCACAATTGTAGGGATTTTCTTCCAGAGGGCAGATAGTGGAGGAGAAAGATTTTGTTCTTCTCCTCCTTAAAACATCTAATTTGTAGTAAAATTGAACAAGAAATGTTAGAGACAGATGAACTGAGCAGATCTGTCAGCTAAATGCCTACAAAAAATGTGAAATTTCTTTTCTGTTTAAGCTTAAACAAGGTGAATTTTAAATACTAATTTTCAAGTATGCAAAATATTTCACTCTAAACTCAATCAAATCTGCAAACACTTCATAGATTTCATTCAGAAAATGAAATTAAATCTTCAGAATTAGATCTTCTGTGTCACAGTCATGATTATAACAGCACTGCTACTATCCTGAAACATAGTTTTGGAAATTTCAGGGCAAAGGAGTCTTTTTTTCCATTCAGTATTTTGGACCTGTGTTTCATTGTGTTTATCCAGAATCCCCAGTTCTGTGCTCTTTGTGGGCTGCTGCACATCAGATAAATCTGGGAGGTGTTAGGAATCAAGAGTAACTGGATATGATGTTTCCAGTGTCTCCTCTGGAAAAGGTTACAGTCATGAGGGAAGGAGTGTATAAGCACTAGATGATGACTAGATCACTCAGTAACAACAACTAATTCAAGAAATGATAATCATCAAAGTGCTGAAGGAAAAATGGTCAGATATGTATCTCATTAACAAAAACTTGATTAGGACTGGACCCAGAATTCAATGAAGATAATGAACTTCTTATTAATTGTAAAGGCATTTGGGTTTGACCAAAATGTAATTGAAAATTAGGTTCAGGATGACTATAAATAGCTTTTGGTTTTTGCCCAATATCCTCTTTTTATGTAATAATATTTATTTGGTAAGAACTTATTTATTCATCATCTAAAACCACAACTAATGCAATTATCAATTGTATAATGAACATCAACTATTCATGCAAATAATGTAAATAAATTAATAGATCTGAAACAAGAAACAAAAAGGAAAGTACACATGTAAAGCTTTTCTCAGCTTGGGACCAGGAGACTGGAGTTCATTCCAGCACTGATTGTTATGAGCAGCATGGGTACATTTTTTAAAGGAAAGGAAGAACAGCATTGCATATGAAGCTAATGAACAATCTGTCCTTCTCACAAAACATCAGAATGTCATTCTTTGAGGTACCATCTCATTATTTTTCCGTGATTTTTACACTCTGAAAAGTATATGAGTGAATAGAATTTAAAAATAATGTAACAAAAAGAAAGGAAGAGAGAAAGATAAACTTTCTATCTGAAAGACAAGCAGCTAAAACCAAAAGAAGTATACTGACCAGGACTATAAAACATACAATTTTACATCTGTTAGGAGGATGAGTTAAAATTGTACCATTGCATTTTGTTCTATATTTTTATCCTATAATTTGCACTACAAGGAACAGATTATCTGATCTGTCATAGATTCTGCCAGTGTTAACTGTGAACATCACTGCGGGCCATAGAGAAGCTAAATAAGTTGCCTGGCAGAAAACTGTTTATGAACATATGCAAGGTGTATAAAGTAGCATGATGAGACTCTAAAAACAGAAGCCTATTTGCTTCCAAAACAATAGTATTCTTTAATGTAACAGAAAAATCTATCTATTTCAATTAACAGCATTGTTTACTATTTGGTTCAACTGTGTCACTTTATATTATGTGGATAAGTGTAAGTTTTAAAGAGTTAACCATCTGTGGAAATATTTAATGAGTTTCAGTTTTTTCATCATGCACACAGACTGCTCTGTTTCATATAATCCACAGAGAACTTTGATAATACTCTTTCTTTTTATGATCTGAATGTGAAACAAGGTGCAAGGTATAACGACAGGCAGCTAGATGGGGTTAGCTCACTAGGAAACACTCCTTTGTGTTCTTTCATAGGCACTTCTGAACTTCTGTACTTCCAACACTTTCTGTAATTTCTTTCAGAATGTGGAAACTGTACTTAAGAAGTAGGCTGATGGCCCTCTGTTGAGTCTTATAAGAAAACAGAAGATTCTGAGAGAATGTTGCAGGAAAATAAACTGCTCTGAGCATTTCTATATGTTCTTCATTTTTTTTCCATAATTGAATAACAAATTAAAAGTATTTTCACAAAAGCAAGTGTGAAAAAAGATTTTCCTCTAGTCTTCTAGCACATTATACTACCTGCCAGCCTTTAGAATAATAGAAAAGAAAATAATTGGATCAGGATTTTTAGAAATTCTCTGACCATTTTCATTCTTAAAGTACAGTATCTAGCCTATAATTATCATTTCTAGAATACAAAAGAAGTTAGTTTTGAAAGTGTATCATTTTCTTCCAGTTAGATGGTCTGTGTGGATGACAACTTATAAACCAATGAAGTCTCTAAATTTCAGAGATCCCTCAATTCTTTTGCCAGATTTTCAAGCTGAAATGTGCAGGACTACAGAAATCTCCTGGAGCCTGAACTTCTTTGTTTGGTAAGTATTAGGTTTCCCAGGATGAAAAATAAAACTTTCTCAGCCAACTTCATTAAGTGCAATGGCACAGTAGCACTCCATTGCAGGCTAGGTTAATCAGCTGTCTCTATTCTCAGGAAGTATCAGGAGGCAGACAGGCTCAATCCTTTATTTAACAATGGCAGTGTGGATTCAGATCACATATTAATGAGTTTCTAGCTTCAGCATCTTTCCAGTTTTATCTGGAATAATAAATACAAATCTGAAAAAGCAAAAGAACTCTATATTTGAAGTTTTAATATATGAGTATTTCCCCATTTGTCATTTTTTTCCTTTGTAGGAATAAGACAAATTTATTGTTTTCCTGAGTATGTTTCCCAGAAATCTTTAGACATCTCATTAAATACTTTAACACTTACTTAGGGACAGTTGTCTGGAGAAGTATCTTGACTATCACAGTTTGGTCATTGCACCATTTAAATTGATCATATGCACCTGTAAAAATCAGTAGATTTTTGCCTTTTTTTTTCCCCTGACTGCTTGAGTTTAGCCCTGATAGATAGCTAGTATTTTTACTCATTATAACACTAACCTAAGGGAAAATTCTGTAATGTAAAAATATGTTGCATTATTCATGAACTCTGTATCCATTCCTCCCATTTGATGTTTAGACATTGCACAGCAAGACTGCTGGATCCATGTTGTCAAAGGGAGATAAACAGGCAGGACCCTCACTCTGCAGTGGGGAACTCACTAAAAAAACAGCTCTATAACTGCATTAACACAGAGAACACTGCCCACTTTGCTTTCAGAGTGAGAGAGAGCTTGCATAAACTTATCTAAGCTCCCATGTAGATTTCAAATGACAATATAGCCAATACACAGTCT
>VWZO01005334.1:0-10722 GCA_013396975.1 Bucco capensis | reverse complement strand
GACCTGGTCTAGTGATTGGTATCCCTGCTCAGTGCGGGGAGGTTGGAACTAGATGATCTTTAGGGTCCCTTCCAACCTGCCCATTCTAGGATTCTATGATTTCTGCATGTTGGAGCAGAGGAGACTCATAGCACAGAGTTAGCAATACAGTACAACAGAAATAAATAAAGGTACTTGTAAAGGTCTGAGCAGTAGAAGGACTTAATGAGAATTACAAACAGGCTCAAAGCCTTGCAATGTCTGTGTTTTAACTAAGCTTTACCTTTTCATAGGTTGTTATAATAACTGCAGAACTAGCAAAAAGGCTGTTCTGTGCTATCTAGATCAGCAGGGAATCAGAATATGTCACACTCCCCAGTGTGATGCTGGAGATCACAACAGAAAATCCCAGCCCTTCAGTCAGTGGAGACAGGGATTTCAGCAGCTCTAGCAAAGATGTCAGAGGCTTGAAAATGCCTGAGTAGTCCTCACGTTTCTACCTCTCCCTCTTCATGTCCTGCTCCTTTATTGTCAAATTGAAACCATCGTCCAATACCCAATAAACCTAAATTCATATTGATTAATGTCTGTCATCTTAAGACAACTTTTCAGTATAAAATCTAATTTTAATACATGTGTAGTCAGTTTTACAGTTTGGCTTTCTAGTTATCACCTTCCTTACTATAGATATGACTGCAAGTTTCTTACAGTATCAGAAATGCACTTCAGTGCTATGAGACCCTTACCTCTGATACCCTCTTTATCTGTCTTTCATGGGTGAAGAGAACAATTAATCATTCTTTTCTTCATAACTTTCCTATTCTTCCCTTTCTTTAAGCATTCAAATGCAATTCCTTTCATCATTCCTGATAGGATGTGTTTTCTAAATCTCTATCATTCTTTTCTTTCTACTCAACTCTCCCTGCTGTACTTGTGTATATGCATGTGCATAATTATGGTTTTCTTATCTTTTTTTTCTGCGTTAAACTATATACTGTATTTAATGACAAGTAAAATAGACTAACTCCCCTGTAAATTTTATGTAATTCACCTAGTTTTTACATTCTGAGCAAATGCTGCTATTTTAAGACTATCCTTTTAACTCCTCACAATATGTGATACTGGTTTTTATTTTTCTATAGTACTGCTGCTTGTAGTTTTTCTGCAGCTGTTCTCCACTTAGAATTGTATTGTAATTCATATACATTATACCATTAACTCCTAATCCACTATAATAGCTTCTACTTTTATGACTAAATATCATCATAGGGAAGTGAAGATTTGTGTTTAATTTACAAAAATAGTGACTTACAGTAAATACAATCCACGGGTTATAAAGTTAAATATCTTCAATTGCATAGCAGTTTTAAATTTCTTGAATCTTAACTTTTTGTCATGATCTCTATCAAAATACAATTTTCATTTCAATTCTTACAGCTCTGAAGCCCCCAACATAGGAAGAACATGTTGGAGCAAATCCAGAGGAGGGCCACAAAGATGACCAGAGGGCTGGAACACCTTTCCTGTGAGGACACACTAAGAGAGTTGAGGTTGTTCAGCCTGGACAAGAGAAGGCTCCAGGGAGACCTCATTGTTGCCTTTCAGTGCTTAAAGGGGATCTATAAGAAAGATGAGTAATGGTTTTAAACTAAAGCAGAGTATATTTGGAGTAGATATAAGGAAGACATTTTTTTTACAAGAAGAGTGGTGAAACACTGGCACAGTTTGCCCAGAGAGGTGGTAGAAGCCTTATCCCTGGAAACATTCAAGGTCAGGTTGGACCAAGCGCTGAGCAACCTGATCTAGTTAAAGACATCCCTGCTTACTGCGGCGTAGGGTTGGACTAGATGACCTTTAAAGGTCCCTTTCAACCCAAACTATTCTATAATTAAGTATGTGTGATTCTATTTCTTCTTGATAATTTTGCCCTTTAAAGGGTATTCTTAACCAATCTGTTGGAAAGTCCCATATTTTATACTTACTCTGAGGAAAAAAAAAAAAGTTTTCAAAAAACCACATCAGATATAATGAGGAAAATAAGGTTTGTGAGATAATGATGAAAGTAAAGTTTGTGACACCTTCTGTTTGCCCCTAGATCTTTACAGTTTAGAATGATCAAATTCATTTCCTTTATGCTACAATATTCAAGGTAACTGAAGTATCTATCATGCTGCTATAGGCAATGCAAAGATATATAGACTTCCTGAAGGCAGTTATTGAAAACTCTTTGAGCTAGGTAGGCTGTATTTCAGCTGTCTACAAATAAGTAAGTGTCTAGTTTACTGAGATCATAGAATCATAGAATCATAGAATCATAGAACAGTTACAGCTGGAAGAGACCTTGAAGATCATCGAGTCCAGCCTTTTTCCTAGCCCTATCACCCCACTAAATGATGCTCCCCAACACAACATCCAGCCGTCTCTTAAACACCTCCAGGGATGGTGACTCAAGCACCTCCCTGGGCAGCCTGTTCCAATGGCTCACAACCCTTTCAGTAAAGAAATTCCTCCTAATATCTAACCTGAACCTCCCCTGGCGCAGTTTCAATCCATTTCCCCTTGTCCTATCACTCTCTACCAGGGAGAACAGACCAGTCCCTGCCTCTCTACAACCTCCCCTCAGGTAGTTATAGAGAGCAATAAGGTCTCGCCTCAGTCTCCTCTTTTCCACAGATGCTTTCAAGTATCTGGCCTGACCTCAAGATACTATTCAAGAAGTTGCCCAGAGGTTCTATTTCACAGCCAGTCACTGACATCTCACACTCAACAATGTCTTATGTGGCTCTAGCTGTCTGCCAGTAAGAACCTGAGTCAAACTCAGATTTTAGGATGGGGTGATCACCTCTGCAAAGACTAGAGGTGAATATCTTCAAGTTCATTTTTAAGTGGCTAAACTTTGAGGCAGTTAATTTTATCATGAGAAACTCTTGGCATACTAAATAAGCATTCAGTAGCAGTGTGATGGAATAAATTGTAGTATAAACCTTTTATTACTTCCAAGAATA
Source organism: Bucco capensis (assembly GCA_013396975.1). Taxonomy (NCBI): domain Eukaryota; kingdom Metazoa; phylum Chordata; class Aves; order Piciformes; family Bucconidae; genus Bucco; species Bucco capensis. The sequence goes on along the minus strand of VWZO01005334.1, from coordinate 7,738 downwards.
AAATCTGTCATCGTTTTTATCAGAATTTTACTTCACCTTTATATCCCTGATTGAAAAGAGAGGGGGGAAGGGAGGTCAAATTTAAGTCTTACTCTGAAATGATATTTCTAGCATTCTGTATATCTGTGTATATATCACCTAAAATGCATACAAGTATTCTAGTTTCTATTTGTAACTTGCATTTAGATTTCTATATTGCAATTTTATTTTGTGCTTTTGTTCCCATCTGAAAACTTTGAGTGAAAAATCAACAGTTTTACTTAATTTCCTGCTGAGTTCTTTCACTCTACTAGACAGAAAAACATCAATCAACCCAGATATACTCTTAAAGACTCCTCATGCATTGAATTAAAGTCTCACAATACTCAGAAGACTTCCAAACCAACCTCTTATCTCTTCTTTCTTCGTCTCCCTTGTCACAAGGTGAAACAAAAGCCATAATGCAAAAGGTTAAAAAGGAAATCAAATAACAAGTGTAGTCATAAATGTGACAGAACCAGCTAAGACTACCTTTTACTACTTTTCTAAATAGGCTTTGGGGAAAATTGCTGAGGGCCTTGAGGAGATGACAGTAACAATGGCATGAAGCTGTGCCAGGGGAGGTTCAGGTTAGATATTAGGAAAAGGTTGTTCACCCAGAGAGTGGTGGAGCATTGGAACAGGCTCCCCAGGGATGCAGCCAAGGCATCAACTCTCACTGAATTCAAGAAGCATCTGGGCAATGTTCTTAGACACATGGTGTGGCTTTGGGGTTGTCCTGTGCATAGATGGGAGCTGGACTTAATGATGCTTGTGGGTCCCTTCCATCTCAGGACATTCTATGATCCTGTGATTCTATGTCTTTAATCCTATGTTATTGGTTATCTACCTTTTACATCTGGAAGAAAATTGCAATGATACTTTTATTACATATGATTTCTCAGGGAAAATCAGGATTAAAACTATTTTAGAATGCTAACTCATTGGGGATGTTTATTTTAATGCACCAGCAGTGGAAGTACAAGTAATGTGACAGACATAGCTTTAAATTTGTTGTACTTAATTGTCTAAAACAGCTTCGGTGGAATACTGAGTAATGGTGGGAAGAAAATAAAGTTTCTCAACTGCTAATAGGAACTATGTTAAAAAAATGTGAACCTCATAAATGAGAACTATGAAATTTTAATTTGGTTTTCCACTTGACTAGGGAGGCAACTGCTTTGGTAACCACAGATGTAGACCATGATAAATAACTCATTAGAAGAAGGTCTGGTTTCAGTAAGAAATACAATTGTTATAGATTAAACATAGTGTAAATAAACTACTGTAGGAAGAAGAGAAATCCACTTTGAAATTACAACTGGGGTTTCTTCTACACAGCTCAATACTGAATCCAAACACAAATGAAAGGTCAAGCTAGATAAATAAGATCAGCTAATTAATTTAATAACACAGTAAAAACTACATAGCATAACAAAATGCTAACCTAAAATGGAACCACAGTCCTCAGAGGGCAGGGAAAAGAATGAAAACTGTTAAAACGAATTTCTAATCAAATTTGCTATTGCTTGGATATGTGAATTTAGTTGCCCTTATTTATTTTTTTTTAAATAATTGGTGCTTAGGAACAGTGCCATTATGTACTGTATTTCATGAGATTACACCCATTCAACATGCTCAAATTATGCCCTGTCTGCCTTCAGTTATAAGTCCATGATAATGCCATTACTTCAGGAATATCTTTGCCTCATTTCATCGCAATTCAAAATATTTCACTGATACTCTGATCTTGTTTCTCAAGTTGACCTAATAGTGATGAAAAAAGACTTATTCAATTTGTCACCAGTCTAGTACCCAGAACTTTTGCACATATATTAATATTTTAATTAATCAATTAAGTGTAATCTGTGAAATTAAAAAATGGAAAAGGCAAAGTGATGTAGCCAAATTTCAGAGACTTTTCTTTCAAAACTTGAGTTATTCTGCTGTTTATTCTGCTATTTCATTTGCTGGGTTTTTTATCTCTTTATCTTTCAATTATTATTTTTGTTTGACCTAAAGCTAGTTTAATAATATTTGTGTCAGGGCTATGGATTTAAAGATCACCATATGTTCCTTCCATCCTAATACACCATTATCTAAATAATTGTTTTGGCATTTATTTTTTAATCAGGCATTTTCTAAGTATGCCTCAGTCTTCTTTGAGATCTTATTTTAAAACTCCTATTACTGTGCCAATTGATCCAAGAAGAACAAATCAGCCCCTCTCCTTTAAGAACAAATTCTTTTAACTATATACTTCAGAATGTCTATGGTTTGTTAAACTGCAGGCAGAGTTTGTTCCTGTAGCTATGCAAATGACTAGACTCAAAGAACTAATTTCAACTTGATAATAAAATGTTGTAAAATGGCAGGGAGACTTTACAGTCTAAATTTAAGACCCTGCCTTTATTATTAGGTTCATTTTCTGGGCATATTATCTCTTCTTTTTCTCTATACCAAATGAGGAGCACTAACTTCTAATTTTTGGAGCTGAGAATTGCTTTGAAGTTAGATGCTAAAAGCAGCCAGTAGGTGAACAACTCATGCACTGAATAATTATATCAATATCTGCTGAACATTTGCCTTTACAGTCAGGTATCAAATTGCTTTGGGTTGCCCATTCTTGCTATGGCATGGTCATGCATGCTAGGAAGGGCTCACAACAATTATGACTTAAAGTACAGAAAAATGATTCAGTGATGCTTTCTGGAAAATACTGGACTACACTTAAAGTATTCTTTTGAACAATCATTTTTCAAACAACAAAAAAAGTATACACAGTCCTGTATTGCTTAACTAGTAAGTTTATTCATCTTGAATACTATTATGCAAACGTTAAAAACATTGGATTGCAAGACTCTAGGACTATGGGCAGGGTAAGTATCTATGCATTTGCCTTTGTCTCCAAATACAGTTATCCCCATTTTGACCAATTAATTGTGGTGAGTGACTGGAAAATATAGAAAAGGAATACCAATTTGCACTTTCCCAGTAGTTTTTTAATTCACATTTCCAAAATGAAAGGCAGTAAATGGAGCTTCAGTACTAACTTGTTTTGGTTTTTGTTCACTTAAGAGGAAAATAAGGAAAATATAGGAAAACAAGTGGAGCATATGAAGACCATGCTTACGCATTACCAATTTTCTTACACTATATGTATATATTTCAATATTTTAGCAGTTTAAGAACAGTATAGGACAGATGCTTTTTAAAATTGCTGTTATAAACAGATACCACAATTCAAATAAATGTAGTCAAAAATGATAATTGAAGGGTTCTAAACCTGAAATTGAAGGATTACAAGGACTTCTGTAGTCAACTTCAGCAGGGAAGAGCTCTTTCATGTGCCAATACAATCAGACATCTTAGTCAATATTAAATCTTGTGAATTGACCTGACTTGTTAAATGAGAAAGTACCTTAAATGTGAGCAGTGACTTGCATAAGGTCAATGACAGTTCTCATTATCTACTGGAAGAAAGGTATTTAACACTGTGTAATTGAAATTCTGATTGCTTGCTTTTTTTCCCCTCGTCATTACTTTTTAGCTTTACATGTTTTCATTATTGTGTCATTCACGTTTTGTTGCAGTGCTGATGGAAATTGTGATGCCCAAATCTAATATTTATTGTCAATGTAACATCAGGAAAATATCTATGTTATATAAATCAATGAAGAAAAGCAAGAATGGATTAGAAATGAAAGTTTTACTAGAAATAGAAAACCAGCACTATTACAGCTATATAATGCTTGTTCCATAATTAAATCATTTCATCTTTGCATCTCAGAGCAAATTAAGCATGGCTGAAACTCAGGAGGTCTTGAATAAATGAACATAGAATTTTTTTATATTATTGTTATTGATATTTTATTATTATTATTATTAAAGAAGTACAAACAAAACAAAAGGCACTCTGACTTTAAAAAGCTTTTCCTTTTTATTTGGAGATCTTTGGATTTCTATTGCTTCCACATTATCTGCAGGCAATACATTCCTTAGAATGAGTATTTACATAATGACTCCTAATTATTAATTGGAATTAAATGTCTAAAAGAACAATCACAATTATTTATGATTCTATACAATTAAGTTTTGTAATAGAGATTTTAGGATGGAATTAAAAGCAGTGTTAGGGCACTAAATGAAATCTTTTTGAGGACACAGTTTTGTATGCATAGTACAAGTATATTCGGAATACACATTGTCTATACAATTTAATGTCTTGTCTCTGCTGTTTGCCAAAGACAGAAGAATATATCTATCTGTATTAAGTCCTTCTCTGAAATACTGAAATATAAACACCCATTCACATACAGACTTTTATTGAATATTTCTATAGTTTAACTGGTGGAGGAGAGGGAAAACAAAAGCAAAAAGAAGTAACATGGCAAGATGCAAACAAGCAGTATTAACCAACAAATAAATCCCTTCATCCTTTTAATATATGAACCATAACTGATTCAAAAGTTAAAATCTTGGGGTGCAAGAGGATTATTTTAATTAAATAAGATCCAAGTGGAGATGACTTTAGTTTTATTTATCAATATGGTATTGTGTTTGTGGTGAGGGACTGGTTAACTGTGTCGGATTTTGACATCATTGTGTTCCTGTTTAGGAGCTTGTATTAAATTTAACAGCAGAGTCAGGTTTCCCAAGGTAATTTTACAGGCTATATTTTTAGTAGAACATCCAACAACAATAAAACATTTAAAACTTTTCCACAAGGAAGAACTCTAGTTTAAACTGGTTCATGGAGTGCATCATTTAACTGTACATTAGTGCCCTTAAAATGGGGAACAGAATGTTAGTTCTCCTAGCACTTGATCTTTATATAACCTTTTTATAGGGGACTAAAAACATGGTCTTACAATTCTGAGAGGCTCTTACCATACATATGCTTGTGAAGTTATTGTTTCCAAACACATTAGTAAAAAGAAGTAGGCCTTATAGAACAATGGATGAAATTCTTTTGCTCTTTGTATTTTTTCCATTTCTTTTCCATTTCGCCAGTATGTTACAAATTTGCTTTAAAGTAACTCAATATGTGCTGTATATACACAAATAAAGAGATGTCATTAATGTGATACTGGGATTCTGGTTTTTCTTCCTTTATTAGAGGAAAATTATCATTATTCTAACTACACCAGTGAGGCTACTCAACGAGTAATAAATAATTCTCAGAGAGCATAATGTATTAATACTTTGCATTATTTCTTTTCGCCAATTGTATATTAGCAATTCAAACATAGACATAAATATTCTGGCAAGGTCCATCCAGGTAATGAGGTTCTATTTTAAAATTTATAATCAGTTTAAATCCTATTTAAGCAGTTCACTCCAACAACTCAAACTCAGTTTGATTAATTAATTGTCCCAAAAACAGAACAATGAAGGCATCAAGAACTAGCATTTGAATTTGAATTAGACTAGGTAATTTGTTACACTGTGCCAATGAACTCTTGTAAAGGTGTTCATGGGCTTGCCTAGGCTTGTTAATGTGAATAGTTTCTACCAATCTCATAAGGAAATTAAAGATTCCTTTACCCTCATTTGCTGGGTCAGATGAGTGTTAGTTCTAGCATCAGGAAAAATACAAGATCAGGACAGTATAGATTTAGAACTGTGACAGAACTAGATTCTGATAAAACAATTAGGTAGCATGAATCTGGATTAATGCTTCCTAACATTATGCAAAAACCATTGCTAAATTAGAGCTGTTTATCTATTCTGATATTAATATTTCTTTAGATACAATGCACACTTACAGACCTAGCAGCTATTTTGGTGATTTCATTGCATTCTGCAACTTAGAGACCTCTTTCCTCTGTTGTGTATAAGGAGTTGCTTTTATATGCTATTATATGGCATTTACCTCCCTTTCTTCATTTTAAAGAAAGAAGAAAGGAAGCTCCAGTCATTCTTCAGCCATGGAGAAAAGTAAGTATGATCATTGCAACCCATGTGATCTACTCTTCTCCCTTGTGACACTCGAGCTCATTTGGAGCTGGTGCTTGGTGAGAGTGTAGTACTGGGTTCACTGAAGGGTTAGTTGCTGTTATCTTTAGTAAATAGTTACCACATTTGTCTAAAACAATCACAAAATATTGCAGCTCTGCTGCACACTAGCTGAATATGCCATATGGCACTACAGTGGAAATGATCCAGACATAATACGGAGTTATTTCCATTTTTAGCTTCCTCCTTACTGTAATAAAATATGTTTATTTGTTATTTTCACAAGTTGTGTTGTTATATAAATAAAGGGAAAACACCTAATATGTTTCATAAATTATGTCTGCTAAAAGCAATGGTTCTATTAGTAACAGAAACAGTATGAAAATTTAATTTTATGTTCCATTGGGATTTTCTGACTCTAATCTCTTCTGGGTCTGAGATACCTCCAGCACTAGATCATGGCATAATCCTTATTCAGTTTATCCCACTACATTATTTTTTGTTATTTTATTATTGTCTTAAAATCACTAGCATACTTTGCCTTAGCATCTTTGAATCATGTGCTCTTAATATGATGACAATCCAGGAGGTGAAAACTTTCCTTCCTTCACCACTTAGGTCTGTTGAGCATGATATTATGCCCAGTGGGTGCTTCTGCATTTGTTCTGTCCAGTCAGATAGTCTGAGAAGACTTTTAAGCATGCAAGTGATGCCTTTAACTGTTTGACCACACACAGGCATGCTCTTGAAACCTGTCTGGGAACTGCAATTGGGAATCAATGTGGAGCCCAACTGCAGACACCATACATCTTTCCCTAGATTCTTTCTGCCACTTTTATTCAAAGTGGTTGCTACCAAAATACAGTTCATATTTTCTATAGGCTTTGCTTGTTTTTCTAAATGTGGAACATTTCCTGGGGCTATAAGCTTTGCTTTGCTATGTGGATTTTTTGCTGTGCAATTGGTTGTTTCATTTGCTTATTATTTGCTTACTGGCATTTGAGTAGAAAAGTGTTACTGGGTTCTTTAAACATAAACACTGCTGTCTGCACTTTTTTGAAATGAAATCTATCCCTCTGTGATCACTCATGAAAGGAAGAGAGTATTTTTTCTTCAGAAACCTTGCATCTGCAAAGCTAGATTTTTTTTTCTTCTGCATTTCCAGGAGCACTCCTCAGGCTGCTGACCTCTTCCTAAGAGATATAATCAATGGTTTTTGATCTCCACACACATCAAGAATTTTATGTTGATACAGCGGAAGGAAGAGGGTGAGAGTGAAAACTAGCTCTGCTCTCATATCTGAGAGCCTTGTCTACACCTAAAGGGAAAAACCTGCTCAGATTTTCAATTCTGGAAAACATTTTTAGCTTTTTTTTTTTTTTCTGAATCATTGTGGTTTGAACATGTATTAAAAAAGCAGTTGGTGTAGTAAAATATAGAGAGGTTTATGGGAATTCTTTAATGAAATTTACAAATCAATGAGGAAAGGAATTGTGGATTTGTGTTCTTATGACTGCATACACTGGACTGTCCTGTAGCAGTCAGGACAGGAGGTATTTATGGCCCTTTAAAACTTGCTGGTGTTCACCAGTAAATCTACTCTGCTTATCAATATATAGTTTAGTTTAATAACATACCATAAGCAAAGGAAGAAAGAAAAAAAGACCAATACTTTATCTTCATCAACTACATGTTGATGTACCTATTCATAGGACTGTTTATTGACCTCAGTGTATATGGCTAGGCTTCGTGAACGAAGATC
>VWZO01005333.1:38070-48840 GCA_013396975.1 Bucco capensis | reverse complement strand
GATTCTATGATTCATTCTATGATTCTATGAAGGAAAGGAAAAATTGTTTCCCATGTAAGGCTAACAGCAAGGAACGTGCAGATATGAAGTAACAGTCTGTGTTTAATCACTGTAAGAAAAAATGGGAATTGGAAAGCTTAGTTGTCTACATGGAGTTACATGTGACATGATAACCAGCTTCATCCTTTCAAAATCCAAAATTCTGTCAGCTGCTATGATGTTTGGCACGTAAATATAATCCTGTTTGGTTTCCATAAAAATGTCTAGAATTTTCTGAGCTTTTCTGAAGCACATTATAATATCTCTCAGACACGTGTGGTCTGAAAGCCACATATGAAAAGAACAAACATCAGTATCGTTGGTCAGGGGAGTCATTAAACAAACAAAGAGAAAAATAATCTTCTAGCTTCTGGAATTTCACAGTGAACATTTTAGGAATAAACAATAGTATCAATCATATTAGGAGAGTGTTGAGAATATACTGAGATAATCATAGTGGAAAAACTTGAAAAGTGAAAACATGGGAAGGCTAAATCCTGAAAACAAACTAGTAAAGGGTGTAGTCTCTGAATAGCAAGGTATTCAGAATTGGTGTAGTCTAAGAAGGCTTCATTAACTGTTTGAGTGTATAACATTTCTGGAGAAAACTCTATAAACACAACTAAATTATGGATTTTAACAGATTACTTAATCCAAAAGGAAAAGTAACACATCACAAGAAGCCTGCAACTTTAGCTTTACCAGAGGTCCTCACATGTTACAGCACATTTAGTAAGTCCAGTATTGCCAGATCACATGACAAAAAAGAGTTTTGTTACACTCTGCTTTAGGCAGGCCTTCTCTACATATGCAAGAATTTAACAAATAATTGATGTCCTGGTTTCGGTTGGGACAGAGATAATTTTTTCTTCCTAGTTGCTAGAATAGTGCTGTGTTTTGGATTCATTGCTGGTTTTGATATGGAAGGAATGCCAATAATGTACTGGTGTTTTTAGTTATTTCTAAGAAAACAAAGACTTTTTAACTTCCCATGTCTTGTTAGTGTGCAGGTGCAGAAGACACTGGGAGGGAGTATAGCCAGAGCAACAGATCCAAAGCTCGCTCTGTCTGTCAGGATTATAGTTTTGTGATTTCCCCCCCCCCAGGATTGCTAACAAAGAATGGGCTGGGCCTTGGTTAGTGGGTAGCAAGCAATTATATTTTATTACTCATTTGTGTATTCTATTGTTACTATTATTATAATTATCATTTTAGTTTTATTTCAATTACTACATTGTTTTTATCTCAACCTACGAGTCTTCTTACCTTTACTCTTCCAACTCTTTCCCCTGGGGAGCAGGGGATAGCGAGGTTGATCAAGCAGCTGCATGGTATTTGGGTGCTGGCTGGCTTTAAACCATGACAATTGGCCAATAAATAAGAACCAGAAATTCATACTTTCTTTGTCTGATTTTGCAGGATCAGCAAAGTATCTTGCTCTATAGTGAAAATGCTCCTGAAGTGTGAGAGGATTTGACAGGAATTGTCTACTGTCGTCTCCGGTGAAATCTTCAGGGTCAGGCAGTAAATCAGATACCACAAACACCAACCGAAGAGAAGTAAATTAACATCTCATTCAAGGTTTGAGAATACTTTTTAGCAATAATAAAAATTCCTCTGCCTAGGTTTTAATGTTGTGATATGTCTTCCTTGGAGTCACCATTAGCCAATTCATTGAGTGTACCCATGAGACAATTCTCTCAATTACAGAACAAAATGATGTTTAGAAATCTGCCATTTCTTTGTCTCTTCCACTGGATTTTTCTATAGTTACTGCACTAGTCACTTTTTTGCTTTCCTGCCTATTTTACTTTCTTTCAGCTCATTACATGTATGCTTTACTCAAGGAACTCTTTACAGGTGGTTGAAATATCCCCTGTAATTCTACACTTACTGCTTCATTTTGGTCCTCTGTCTTTTAATTTTTTTATGACTCCCAATGTTTTCTCTTTCCAGCTTGTTTGTGTTACTTAAAAGACTTCTACTTATTGCTTATATTAATTTTTATATCATCTAACCATGTTGGCCTCTGTTTCCCCATTTCCTGTTTAAATTTTAAAAGAATGAATGTCTACTATAACCTCTACAAAACTATTTCTGTATTTTCCAGTGTTCTGACTTCAAAGGCATTAAAGGATTCAGCAGTTAGTGTAGCTGGCATGGAAAACATCTATGTATATTTTTTTTTAATATTTTTTTTTAGTTCTGTATTATCTTATGTGCGTCTATTATGATCATTCTGGTTATGACATCTAGTAGATTCTTTTATAACTCAAATTCAATGAAACATTTAAATTATTTTAAAGTATTTATTTGATTAGAAGAATTGAAAACTGGTATTATTGAAGAAACTGGACAACATATCTAAATAAATACCCCCCCCCAAAATATTGATTTCCTTTGGTAATAGTGAAGTTATTACAATAATGAACACTCTGCAGTTGTCCTTAACTGTAAGAATTTGAATAGTTTCACTATTATTACTGCAATTTTTAACACGTGTTTGGTTTTTTTTGCACTGTTTTTCTCACCCTGCAATCTGTCTATGTGTAACTACAGTTAAACATTACTTAAAGAAATGAAAAGAGGAAAATATTCAAGGGGCCTCTCCATGGTGGCACCTTGCCAAACCCATCTGGGTTTTATATGCTTGCTGTTAGTCCTCACTGTGGAGTTACTGGTGGTCTCTGAATCTCTAGGGTAGCTAATTGCCAGTATCTGCTCACCAGCAACGTGTATGTGGAGTCAGAACATTGTCTTGGCTCTTAGGTAAGCAAAATTTTTGTGAAACTTACTTTTCGTGTGTTGGATTCTGAGGTTTAAAACCTCAAATGTGGAAGACGTTGTACTTTAAGGATATCCGTGTTATATTATTATTATTTAAAAATAAAACCAATGCAAGAGCTCTCATTATTTTTACATTATTATTTCCTCTGTGCTCTCTATGAATGCGTGTTGTAAAAGGGGTTGTTAGACTGATGTCAATTTATTGAGGGGTTCAGGGGCTTCTTGGGTGTTATAGTTCACAGGTTACTCTTTTTTTTTTTATTCATTTGACGTAAGCTACATGTTTCTTTTTGTATCAAAATCTGAGTCATCATTGGGATATTTTAAAATTCCAGTAAATTATTTGGACAGAAGATATGATCATCACAGAGCATCCTGAGCATTTCCTACTTCATTTTGGTGAGTTTCACTTCAGTTCAACGGCCAAAAAAAAGGCCACTACTCTTAGATTGCTATGTCGTTAATGCCTTACATAGAAGGTTTGGGAAATCTAAATCTTTCAGATCAGTTTATTGCTGGACAGCTTCAGCAAATACTTTCAGTAGTCTTGTGGAGCAGGCACCATCACTGTAGCACATCAGTGTTTCCTGTACCACTCCTACAAAAAAGCTGGGACTCCTGATGTTTCTGAAATGTGAACACAGGCAGAATTATTGCACCGCATTTGCTAAGAGAGAAAGAAAGAGAAACAAATATATATAGACAGAATTCCACAGCCGCTTTCTAAAACTCAGAACAAGAAATTCAGAGACATATACATGAATCTTGAGAAAGACAGTCTGAGTACACCCTCCATACATAAACACATTACTAATACTAGGAAATGAAAATCGGCAACTGTGAGATGACAAGTCTGAGATTTTCTGACATTCTGAAAGAAGCAGCTTTGATGAAAAATAAATTTAAATATATGATAAATATACTACAGTTCTGTGCCACATGGATGTATTTGCATGATAAAGCCTCAATTATTGTATTAATAAAGATGCATCTTTAATGAGTAGGTGCTCCAGTTCTGATTACACAGTGGCAGACAGTGTACTGCATATATTTGGTTTCATTTATTTGAAACAACAGCTGCAATGGTTTTCTTTGATCTGGATCAATAATGTAAAAAAAAAAAATCCAAATAATTACGTATTAAATTTTCCATGGTAAAAAAGAAACACTTGCTCTGTGTATGGGACGATAACTTAAACACATTACTATGCATCATGTTTATTGTGAATGTAATGAACTATTTGGATAAATACAGTTCCAGAAGCAAAACTTTAACCTTGTTTCTGGATGAAATGATTGAGATTAAAAACGTGGAGGAATTGGAAGTCCAACAGTAGTATGATGCTTCTCCAGCCCTTCAGAGCCTTCAGTCTCTCCTTCCATTTCAATAAATAAAAAAAAAATCAAATACGTTAGCTGTGAAAATGAAATGGATTATATTCTAGGTTAAGGTGTAGTTTCAAACAAAAAATTTCCACTTCTCTCTAGTACCCCAAAAATTTAAAGAAATGCAAACAAAACCATTGGAGAAACTAGGCCAATGGGTATCCTAAAATGGAAAGTGACAGGCCAAGGAGGCAGAGATGGATAGTGAGAATCATCACATAACATGGGGTCCTAAATGTTCATGTATTTTGAGAGCTGTACAGATGCCACAGATTTGTTATCTCATAGCATCAGATTAACATGATCCTAAGAGAAAAAGGGGTCATACTCCTGGCATACAGATTTACACAATATTGTAAAATAACCACAAAGCAATAGTGACAACATAGTCATCAACACCTAGTTAAAACACCTCTGAAACATCCTCTTTCAGATAGCTTTGACATATACACAGGGGAAAAATGTCATCTACTTGAAAAGGAAATCTCTCAGTGATTCATTAAAAGGTTGTGAAACAGTATTCCTTAAAGGATGGCTTACCACATGGCAAAAAATGCTGAAGGATTGAAGAATTTTTTTTGTTAGGGGCAGCTTCCTCTTGGTCAAAACTCATCCACTATCTCATTAAACTTGTTAGGGCTGAAGAGCTCAGCAATTCATTTGGTTCTAAACAACCTCTAAGTTTTCATTAAGTAAGCTGTCAGAAAAGACCATGATCCTTAACTTGCAAAAGTATCATAGAATCATAGAACAACTCGAGTTGGAAGGGACCCACAAGGATCATCAACTCCAACTCCCATTTAGGCACAGGACAACCCCAATGTCACACAAAGTGACTAAGGGCATTGTCCAAATGTCTCTTAAACTCCACAAGATCTGGAGCCATGACCACATCCATGGCGAGCCTATTCCAATGCTCCACCACTCTCTGGGTAAAAAAATGTTTCCTAACACTGAACCTTCCCCGGGACAGCCTCATACCATTCCCCTGTGTCCTGTCACTGTTCACCAAGGAGAAGAATTCATCCTCCAGTCTTCACTCTCTGGTAAGGAGGTTATATACTGCGATGAGATCCCACCTCAGTCTTCTCTTCTCCAGAATGAACGGGCCAAGTGATTTCAGCCTTTATTTATATGACAACCCCTCCAAGACTTTAACCACCTTCGTGGCCCTTGTCTGGACACTCTCCAACAACTTCATGTCCTTCTTGTATTGTGGTGCCCAGAACTGCACACAATACTCCAGGTGAGGCTGCACCAGTGCCAAGTAAAGAGGAACTATCACCTCTCTCGCTTGGCTAGTGATGGAGTGCTCGATGCACCCCAGATCCAGTTGGCCCTCTTGGCTGCACACTGCTGACTCATCATCTTACTATCTATTAACACTCCCACATCCCTTGCAGCAGTGCTGCATTCTAGTCTAACATTCCCCAGTAAGTAGGTGTTGCCAAGTGCAATTGTTAAATTTCATTTGTTTTGTGACTGCCCAGACCTCCAATTTGCCCCAAATCTCTCTGGAGAGCCTCACATCCTCAAATGGAGTCCACAGCATCCCCCAGCTTACTGTCATCTGAGAACTTACTTACTAGTCCTTCAGTTCCTAAATCCAAGTCATTTATAAAGATATTGAACAGTATTGGTCCTAAGATGGATACCTGTGGGACCCCACTTTTCACCTGCCTCCAGCCTGAATTAACTCCATTCACCACAACCCTTTCCTTTAGTTCTTTCCAACTCATGCACATAGTCAGCCAGATTTTACCCTCCAAAATTACTGCAATAAAATGTCATTATGAACAGACACAAAATTCCCCAGGTTTGATGCATGAACATCTGCTGCTTGAAACCAATCTGAAAGTCCTCTGCTCTCTACTCAATGACAGCGAAGCGGTGCTACCTAGGCCTCGTGTTGTTGGAGGCCAAAACTAAGAAGGACAAGAGGATGTGTATATAATCAGTGTCAGGGTTTAGACAAGATTGACTAAAATACCAAAAAGCCTCAAAATTCCAACAACCGTTATTTTTCCTCAAAAATTACTTCCATTTCTTGTTGTAAAGGAAGTTTATAAGATCTCACCATGAGGTAAATTACCATGCTTTCATGAATACAATCTCAATATCTGTGTGAGAACAAAAAAGAAAATAATTCTTTATAAAATGCTGCATGTTTTTTTTCATGAAAACAAGGGATCACAAACCACAGAGAAAGAATCAGCTATCTTTTTTTTCCCAGAACTATTATGCAAATGTAACCGTTAACAGAGAAGAATAAGATAAAAATATAAGGCATCCAGACTAGTAAAGAGATGTTTCTGTGTGCATGAAGAACTATTTATAAACTGTGTTTTCTAAAAGAATATAAGATTGGCTGCATATGGAATCAAATCAGAGAAACGGAAATATTTTCCTTGAAAGATTTAACCTTTAAGGAAGTGTCCTGGTTTGAGAGGATAAACTCAGAAGGATGCCCCTTTAAGAGCCTCCCCCTTCCCCCAAAGAAAAGAAATCACTGAACACTGGGAGTGAGTTGTAAAGAATAACTATCTAACATAGGAAAATATATATAACAGTGAAAATATGAGGTATTACACACCCTCCCGTTCCCCCCGCCTCACACCACCAGCCACCCCCTCACTCACAGTAAAACCTGCTAGGGTTCAATCTGATCAAGGTGAGGTGGCAGATGAGGTGAAGAGTGAAGGAAACTCGGGTAGTAGATGATGATGTTGGGTGGAGAGATGAAAAGGTGGTCTGGCCGCTGCACACCTTGCTGCAAGAAGATGGAGTTCCGTCTCTCCCTGTGCCCACTTTCTTCCTCCCAGAAGCACCACAGGTTTGCGCCAGTCCTCACTGTGGAAGCTCCTCCCCTCCTGGCATGCCATTGCCGCTTCGCTGCTGCGTTGCTGGTTCTTCTACCACACCTGCAGCTGCTCCTGGGTGTAAATTGTCACTGTTCGCTGCTCTGGGGGAGTTTGCAGGTGCTGCAGGCTGTTGCTGCTCTGAGGCTTGCCGCTGCTCGTCGCTCGCCGGGGTTTGCCGCTGCTTGCTGCACGCTGCTGCGGGGTCTGTGTTGCTGCCCAGACGCTGGTGGGGTGTGCACCTGCTTCCAGCCTGGGCCGACCCTGCTGCTGCCTCGGCTCAGCTCTGCTTGGCTACAGCCTGTGCACCTCCAGGCTCACCAGGGGCTGCCCCCATGGCTCCGCACAGCTACCTGCCGGGCAGGCACCACCAGGCAGGGGTGCAGGTCACTTTGCTGACCCGCTGCCACTGGCCCCGCTCCTACCCGCGCGCTTAGCCGATGGAAAGGGCTACCACCCACCAAGTTCACAAATAAACACATTAACGGTCAGGGGGGTGAAGGGGGAAAAGATGGATACCTCGGGAAATTTCCACACGCCACAACAGGAAGCCTTCCATTCTCTCCTCAATGTATTGAATCAACCTGCTCTTTAAACAGTCAGAGCACTCTCTAGGCAGTTCAGAAGGAAAGCCACACAATCTTTAGTACAACTCACAACAACCATGGAGTTAGTCTTATCCCATGCTAGGAATTTGGGAGAGGAAGAAGATAAAAAAAAAAATAAACCCTATGAGTATCAGTGTTATGCACATCTGTAATGGGGTACATGATACAGGAAGTTCCTTGTGTCCACCTTTCCTCCTCCTTCCCCTAAATGTGTTTGTTTTGTTTCCAAACTGCTCTGCTGCTGGCTAGCACCCCTCCCCCAGCAGATTGACACTGTAGCTGTGGCAACAAATGTGCTGGGTGTGGGGCAGACTTAGAGCAGCATCAGGGGAGCCCCGGCCCTGCAAGCCCAGGCCAGCGTGGTCCGGAGCAGCAGCTGCACCCTGGCAGCACTGACAGTGTGAGTTCCAGCACAGGCTGAGTCGGCGATCCTGGAAGCAGCTTTTCAAAAACAGCCGCGCCTGGACATCTCGCAGCAATGAACCCTGGGGATTCTCATGATACTTCGTTACCTTTTAACAGCAGTGCAGACCAGCCATTTTTCTCTTTCTCTCTGCGCTTCATCACAGGAGCACACTGGCAGGAGAGAGGGCTGATTGGGACCCTGACACGTGGCCCCGCCATCTTGACTACGAGACTGTGAACTTCTCCTCTTCAATCATCCAACTCCATCCACTACCCTGGCTCCTCAACCCACCATGCCAGCTCACCTCATCTTTCTTCCCACCCCAACTAGACTATATTTCTTGCAAGTTTTATCGGGGGTGGGGGGGACAAACCTTGTGGCACGGTGATGTGGGTGGGGGACTGGGAAGATTTCTTAACCTATTTCTGTATCTTCACTGTTATAGATATATTTATTTGTTAAAGTTATTCTTAATCACTTTGCCTCGGTGTGCATATGTTTTTGTTCTGCATTTCTTCCTTTGTCCTGGGAAGGGGAGGCTCTTTACCTGGATCTTTCCTGAAAACTGTCTTATCAAACCAAGACAGCATCAAAGGCCAGACTTAGAAAACTCAAAACATTTCAAGAGTTCAAACTACCATCAGCAAAAATGTCACCCTACTACAATACTCTCCTTCATTCCTCTTCTATCTTCAAAAAGAATACGTAAGAAGGCTGATATAATCTCCAGCCTGTAACTCTAAACTCTGTACACATCAGACTTAACTAAATAAATCTCAGATTAAGATGAGGTTAAAGATGTATCAATTAGATACTGAAGTTAGAATAGGCCTACCTAAGAAGATGCAAGTATCAATCTGATATTAGAGTAAGTCTACCTAAGGACAGGTAGGTCTACCTTGGATGATTGTTTTCTTCCAAGATGAGCACTGGAATAGGCTTCCTGGGGAATTTGTGGTGTCTCCTTCTCTGGAGAATTTCAGAACCCACCTGAACGTGATCTTGTGCAACCTGCTCTGGGTGACCCTGCTTTAGCAGAGGGGTTGCACTAGATGATCCCCAGAGATCCTTTCCAGCCCACACCATGCTGTGATTCTGTTTCCGTGAAGTAAAATCAACCAGTAGTTAAATCTGAAGTGATGGATATTGTTCAATTACCATATCTGGATATGATCAAATGCTGATGATCAGAAAGGTCAAGGCTAGATTACAGCATCTCACAACTTCCACTTCAGAATGGATTGCCATGAGGGTAAAACTCAGCAATTGTTATGGTAATTGCATAATACAGAGTAGGCAGAGATTTTTCTTGTTAGCTTGTCAAGACTCTTACATCATATCTTAATTCAAAGGTATTTTGCAAATTCTTTCCTAACATAGCCTTCAGATTTTGAGACACCTTCATGTTACAATATTTTCCAGAAAAAAAATATAGGAGCTGAAATAATTTTCCAATCTTTAGGAATATTCTCAAAGTTTACATCTTTAAGCTGTTTAATGAGATTTTATTTTTCAGCTAATAAACACAAGTCTGAAAGATACAAAATTTTCAGGTTACCTGTGTCCTAGAAATAAAGCTCATAGCTAAATAAAATCAGAAAACTAACTGCAAAACCCCATAAACCGGGTCAAGTTTGCAGCACTGTTATGCAAAGGATAATAGGCCCCTTCCTTAAAAAAAAAATAAGAGAAAACTAATAAATTGCTCCCTTTCAAGAGAATAAATAGAATCAGAAGTGTTGTAGTGATTGATTGTAACAAAGGAACAGCCTGCAGAGGATCCTGAAAGTGAATTCTGAGGGAAAAGGGAAGGTTTCTGGTCAGCTTGCTGGTAATCTGCAAGGATTCCATATTCTCTACAATGAAAATCTCTGACATGATTTTTTAGCAGATTAAAAACACATGACTAGATGGTTATGTTACTATCCTTCCTCCCAGAGGAGACATGCAGTGGCAAGCAGGCACCCAGCCCTGCAGGGTCAAATCTGAACACTCTTCATTACCTAGATACCAGGCTTAGGGAGCATGAGCGACCCGGAACATGAGCGAACAGGAAATGAGCAAACAGGTACAGAGCAGTTTGTGAAGCAGTTCGTGAAGGCAGGGCGAGAAGGGAGGGTGCATGGGAGAGTGCTCTCCCCTTTCAAGGTTTTATAGCTGAGCTACACAAGCGGTTGTCACTTGCCTTGTTAATACCTAGCAATGGTTATTACTTTAACTCATTGGGAAGTGGCAACCCAGACAGAGCCCTCAAGGAGGGATGAGATAGTCCAGGTAGCAGGCTAGAGGGAGTGTCTCAGCCTCTCCCTTACAGTAGGGGACTGTGTATGGTGTGAGCAGTTTGGTGATTTGTTTACCTGAGCAGCACAGCTGCAAGCTAAGATTGACAGACTGCAAGCTGAAGTGGCAAGACTTAGGAGTATCGGAGAGGATGAGGATGAAATTGACTGGTGCAGTCAGGCTCTGCCCTCCCTAAAACTGAAACAGGAACAGGATCACCTGCCACAAATTACCCAGGAATGGGAGACCCCTTGACTATCCCTGAAACGAGTTCGTTGGGATACACATCTGCCCTACATAAACCAAAAATTACCTGGTCAAGGCAGCAAGCAAACTTCTTCCCTGCCCACCTCCCCACATGCCCTTGGCAGCAAGCAATGGCAACAAGTTCCTGCTCAGCGTGGCA
>VWZO01005333.1:14731-36207 GCA_013396975.1 Bucco capensis | reverse complement strand
AGGGGTTATTCTCCCCTCTACTCTGCCCTGGTGAGGCTCCACCTGGAATACTGTGTCCAGTTCTGGGCCCCCCAGCTCAAGAAGGATAGGGAGCTGCTGGAGAGAGTCCAGCACAGGGTCACCAAGATTATGAAAGGAGTGGAACATCTGCCCTGCGAGGACAGGCTGAGAGAGCTGGGACTCTTCAGCCTGGAGGAGACTGAGAGGGGACCTCATTAATATTCACAAATATGTTAAAGGACAAATGTCAGGAGGAGAGAGCCAGGCTCTTCTCAGTGTCACCCAATGTTGGGACAAGAGGGAAGGGGAGCAAGTTGAATCACAGAGGATTTAGTATTAACATGAGGAGGAACTTCTTTACAGTAAGGGTGAGAGAGCACTGGAACAGGCTGCCCAGGAGGGCTGTGGAGTCTCCTTCTCTGGAGAATTTCAAGAACTGCCTGGATGCATTCCTGTGTGAGCTCGTCTAGGTGATCCTGCTCTGGCAGGGGGGTTGGACTAGATGATCTTTCCAGGTGCCTTCCAACCCCTAACATACTGTGGTATTGTGAAGAGATAAACCATATTGTCAACAGTAAAAGTAGAGGATATAAGCAAAAGTTTCATTTGGCAGTTTTACATATACCTGGAATTAATTAGGCCCTTCCTTCCCCTCCCAACCCCAACACTGTGCACATTAATACATGACAGACTATAAATCTTAGTGCTCAATAATATAAGAACCATCTTGTATTTCTCAATAATGAGACCCTGGGAGAAAATATGTGACTTTTTCTGGGGTCTTGTAGGCTGAGGTGCAAATGACTGGAAACAAGCACACAGAGCAATGCTTTTATTTTGTACCATCACGTTTTCAGACACTTGCCTCCGGGCTGCACAGATTTCTTTTTAGAGCCCTTGTTTTTGACTTGCATCACACGTATTTTTCACTGCACAGCTCTACAAATACAGTTAGATTCTTTGTGCTACAGGATAGTGCCAGAGTGGTGTAATTAAGTAGATTCTTCCACTTGCAAATGCTTCAAAGACAAGACAGAAGTATCAGTAATGTAACATTCTTGGAACTGAATAATGGGGGGAAAGCCAAACAAGGCACCATATTACAGATATTGTGATTTTGAATTCATAAATATTCAGGTGTTCTTGAACTCATTTTTTTCCACAGATATATCAGTGTAACCTGTTAATTTGAATTGGAATATAACGTGCGTAGTGAAACAGGATTTGCTCATTATCAAATGTAAAAGTCAACTAAAGAGAGGGGATACTTTTTTCTCAAAACATCAATTATTAGAAAAAGAAAATGAATTTATTTCTAGAATAAGAAATGCTCATTTTCACAAAACACATATTCAGCATACTCTTTTAAGGGATGCTTTTGTTAAAAATATGATTTGTGTTTTCGTAGCGCTGTAGAGGTTTCAACTATTGTCTGGCAATTTTATGACTATTACAACAAAACACATTGTTAGGAGGTGTTAATTAAATACCTTTTTGCACTAAGCATGATTCCAAAGAGTAGGTTTGAGCATGGGAGAAAGCAGAGGTATGCTAGAAAGAGGGATAACAGGAACTGATATTATAAGCCAGGTTAAAGTGAGAGTCCATGAAGGTTACAGCTGATGAAAATTGAAAGGGAAAATAAGAATTATAGACCTAGGGGCTCAAAAGTTAAAAGCAGCAGATAAAGCTAGTTAAATTGGCACAGATCACAGGGTGAAAATAAAAAGCTAAGAAATTACTTCTTGTAGCAGAAATCTGTTTCGTATAAGCAAAGCCACAGAAAAGGGTGCATTAGAAACCTAAACATAATGCGATAAAAGTCTGGAGGATAGTTTTAGCCATATGACTACTTAGGAAAGAAATATCCATAACACCCACATCTTCAGTTATTATACTCAAAATAGCATCAGGTTGTTAAGCACATTCCAGATTTGAAAATATGGAAATTGAAGACGAATGTTGCAACTACATTATGGATTTAAGTGATAGGCTGGATGGTAGTACTGTTAATGCCAATTAGGAAAAAAAGTAAGACAATTAGAGGTTTTAGATGAGAGAAGACAACAGAGGAGAAGCTGATCTGCAAGGTATTATCATAAAGATACTCACTAAACTCAGCCTTACAGATGAGATCAAATTTAGGGAGAAAAATTACAGGAATTACCTGAAGAACTATTGAATTGCTTCTGATGCTTCACAAGTTCAAGGAGCACCTATAAGGACTGGAGAAAAATCAGTAGATGACAGAATACTCAATAAAGGACAAAATTTTACAAGGAAGAGCACAGACGATTTTGGGTGATTAAGAGTAGTTTTGAAACACATCAAAGAGTAAAAGGATTAATAAAAATTGAGTCAAGAGAGCGAAAAATAACCACAGGGAGCTAAACAGAAGAAGTTCTAAAGTGGAGATGGGAAAACTGACAATGATATCAGTGGAGTTTTAAATTAGCTGGTAGATGAGAAAGAGGAAGAAGCAAGATAATTAGTCTATTGTATATTATTTGCACAACATTATTTGTACAGAATTTTTAATATTAGGAAAGAGAGAGACCCTTTCAGAAGAGTTAAAACCTGTAAGTTTCCTATTGCATACTAAGTTACAACTATCACTAAAAACATGCTATTAGAATCTTGGAACATTTCTAGAGCAGGATACTCAGTAGGAAAAAATCCCATTAGGTTCAAGGTTAGAGATATGATAAATTAGTACAATGTAAGAGACAAAGTCAGGAGATGATTACAATGTAATCCTCTCCAATATCCCAGTTTAAAGTCACTGACAGTGATTCCAAATCTAGAAAACTGTCAGTTCCAAAGCTTTTGTGGTATTACCTTGAGAAGGGATTCATAATAACCTGTCTGACTTAAACATACAAAGGACATTAATCATCATTTCCCTATTTGTTGACACATCTCTGAAATAATTGGCTCCATGTTCAGCAATAGACAAAAAATCGAAACAACCAATCCAACCGAAACCAAATCCCAGAAGGGCAAGGAGAACAAGATAAAACACATCATATTACCCTAAAGAAGACCATGCTGCAGTAACATTTTAAGTACTCTGTGCAGTTCTGATTTCTTACAAGAAAGGGCATAGGGTAATTAAAACAGGACACAGTTGATGAATCTCTTGTAGCGCCGGTAGTTGTCGTACCAGATTATTTATTGGTTTTTCCCCTCACAGGAAGTCAGCAATGCACCGCACAGAATGTCCTCTGTTACTAGCTTCAGGCCCATTCTTTCCCCATACACCCTGAGTACAACTTGCTCTTTTGTGCCTCTGGTTCCTTTTTCAGGGCCACAACTTGGCTGACATAGCATAACTTGCTCTTCACCGAGACATCTAATCAGGTCATATCTCACCATCTCACCCATGATTGCAGTATCCTGACTCTCTTAACGCCTTTGGTTCCTTTTTTTTTGGGGGGGGGGTTGTCTTCAGGCTGCCCAACCAGCTCACACAGGAGCATACAATCTAAGACTTGAGCATACACTGGTATTCGTCCTATTTCTCATCCTCAGGAATCCCTCAATGAGACTGTTTGCATGTATTCAGAATCAAAGATGAGTCAGATTATGCTAATGCTGTTGTTAATAAAAGATGTTAAATGATTACGTATGTGTACTTTTGATACTCACCATATTGGAAAGAAAAGACATTGGAGTTTTGTCCAGAGATCAGCTAGCACTAGAAAAATATCTGTCAGTTTGTAGATTTTAGTGATACCATCTCTCTGTATGAATTTAGTTTGATAAAACTAAAAGCCTTTTAGACATGTTCCCTTGTTACTTATTTGGGTAAGTATAGCAATTCAGCTAGCCAGTGGCAGTGGGAGGTGCTCTTTTGCAAGATCTCTTAACCCAGGCCATTTTATAGGGTCCATAGTACTCACCTCTGCAAACGTCTACAGGTGTTACACTATGGTTATTGGAAGGTACATCCCTGCCTACCTTATACAGACTTACTCCCCACTAAATTCTACAGAAACTAAAATTCAATCATTGAAAGTAGAAGGAAGTTAATTTAAAACAGTAACTTTTTCAAACAGCATGTAACTAATTTCTGCAGTTTATTCCTAAATAGAAGAAGTATCATCATATTCAAGAAGCTGTTAGGCAAGCTCATGGGAAGTAAGTCTAAAATGCTTTTAGTTTTATCAAACTAAATACACACAGAGAGATGGTATCACTAAAATCTACAGATATTTTTCTAGCGCTAGCTGATCTGTGGACAAAACTCCAATGTCTTCTCTTTCCAACACGGTGAGTATCAAAAGTACACATATGTAATCATTTAACATCTTTTAGTAACAACAGCATTAGTATAATCTGACTCATCTTTTATGACCTCTTCTTCCTCTTGGCTTGATTTCTAGTGTTTTTGTTTATGGTGGGAGTATGTAAAATGACATTAGCAGAATAGGCCTTTGCTAAGCTCACCTTCTGTTACAAACTCATTCCACAGCTCTTACCGCACAAAAATTTGATCATCAGGACTACTCAGGAACAGATTCCCACACTGTTTTGATTAGTTTATTATACAATTGCCTTAGTAAACAAAAATGGAAGTAATAATTCCTGAAAGTTTTTGAATCTTTAATGAATAAAGATACTCACATAGGGGTTGTTTACAGTTGGGGTTTTGTACTTATTATTCCACAATGTATTTACACCTGGTTTAGTTTGGCTTCTTTGTTTTTCCAGCTGGACAGCAGAGCATAATTTGGATGCTTGTTTTAAGGAATTTCCTTCTAGTAACTATTCATTGCCCCTTACCTTGTTCTAGTAATTTTTGTCAAAGATTCAATAGATCAGTTTTCACAATCTTCTTTTCCAGTGATTTGGAAAATCACTTCCAGTGATTTGGTCAAGGGCTTATCTACATGTAGTTACCTATAATCTGATTGTAAAATTACTTACAGAAGAAAACATTCACTTGATGTCTTTAAGTTTCTGCTGAAAACTCTTATGCAGCTATTAGTGGTTACAATCATCTAAACTGATAAAGGCAGTCATAACCTTATTTTTATTTGCTTTGAAAACATTGTAAATATAAAAAGAATAAATGAAAGGAACTAATACACTGTGATATGAAGTGCTGTAGTTTAAAATACTTAAAATCAAAATAACTTTGTATGCTTAAATCTTTTACATTACAGAGGGCATTAAATCACATAAAGCATTCTGTCCCTGCATGTGAGGGGGTGGCAATTCTCTGCAGAGGTCTATTAGAAAAGCATCAGTAAAAGGAGGAAAGATTTGCAACATTCTGAATTTTAGAAAAAATGCCAGCTGGACTAATCTGTGAATCCAGCAGCACTGCTTCAGTCCAGCTTGATACTCAGCGAAAAATCTGGATAAGAATAATGTTATGGAAAGGAAATCTATTCACCTATCACTAATTTGATGCTTTAGAAGTCCTTTACTATTTTTTAGGAGATTCTTTTCATCAGGTTACAGAAAATTTGAATAAGGTGGTGCAAAACATTTTCTCAGTGGAAATCAAATCCCAGCTTTAAGCAAATAACATGTATCCATCTGGCTTCTGGTTTTGCTCACATATAAGACTGGTGCTGTGGTGGATTGCATCAGCTGGTTGTTGTGTTTGTGGCTGTATTTTGGATCTTCTTGGATGTTGCTACTATCTATTTAAAATGTCACTTTTATACAAACTGTTCTTACTACTTGTTACATCAGAGCCTGACTTTCCCAATCCAAATAGGAAGCCAAACCTTTCTGGGTTCTAAATAGTAGCTGTCCTCTTCCTATTACTTACCATCTGCTGGTTTTGGACACAATGCAGTATGTTGTCATTCCAGCAATTCACACGTGCTTCCGCTGTTGATCCTGGGCATATGAAATTTTTCCTATGGTTCTAGAAATTACCTAATGAAACATACAATGGTAACAGGTCATGTAAATGCACTAAGTTTATTTAATATAAATATCTAGTAATTTAAAAAAAACTTCTGAAAGAAAATTATCTAGGAAGCTTCAGATGTTCCTGATGTGTAAAATGCAGTGGTGCCCTAAAGAAGAAGAATAATACCCTTCTAAAATAATTCAGATGAAAATGTAGGGTCTTGCTGATTTTTTTCTTATGCCACTAAGTCTCAGCTATTTACAAAGTGAAACAAACAAAGTGTACCTCATGGTTCTGAGTTTGCTTCTTTGCCAACTGGAAAAGGGGATACTTCATAGGAGTTGCTAAAACTGGATTTCCATTAAAAATCTAAATTATAGAAGTACTCAGAGAATGGCTAATAAATTTATGGAGCTCACTATGGTCTTATCATTCTTTATATACAACAAACTCTGTTCTTAATTACAGCAGACAAGCTATTGCAAACAGATTTCATATACTGAAGCTGGGATTTAACTCACATTGCACTGTATATAATGACAGCAGGAGTTAATCCAGAAAGAATATTATTAGTAAGACAAAGACAATGCTTTTGAAGGTGTTTGGAGGCTTGTGATGTCTCTGGGCACCTAAACATCTTTAAAAATCTGTATTACATAATAATTTATAGCTGTGGAACTCTTTCAGTTGACTCCTTGATTCTGATCAGTAACAAAACTTGATAAGACCACAACTCTTTGGACTCGGCCATCTATCCAGTTTTTAACCCAATGAAGCGTATGCCCGTCCAAGCCAAGAGCAGTTCATTTCTTTAGGAGAATGCTGTGGGCAACTGAGTCAAACGCTTTACTAAGATCAAGATAAANTCCTTGTCTTTTGTTACTGTATTTCCTTCTGGGTCTAGCAAGGGATGTAGGCTCTCTCTGTTCTTCCATTATTAAAGTATTTATAAAAGCTTTTCTTGCAATCTTTTAGTTTCGAAGCCAGATTAATTCCTAACTGGGCCTTGGACCTTCTAATAATCTCCCTACATAATTTAACAACATCCTTATACTCACTAGGAGTGGTCTACCCTCTTTTCCAGAGGCCATAAACTCTCTTTTTTAACTTGATCTTCAGCAATATGTCCCTATTCAGCCAGGCTGGTCTTCTGTGCTGCCGGCTTGTCTTAAGGAATGTAGGGATGGCCTGCTCCTGTGCCTTTAAGATTTCTTCCCTAAGTAATGTCCTGCCTTCCTGGACTCCTATGCCCTTCAAAACTGAATCCCAAGGGATTTTGTTGAGTAACCTTCTAAACAAATCAAAGTCTGCCCTTCTATATAGATGTGCATAAGCTCAGCAAAAACCTGTTTCTCGTCCTAAAGGCTATTGCTCCCTGGGGAAGGACTTTCTTGAACTTCTTCAAACTCCCATCTGATGCTTTCTCCAGCCTGCTGAAGTTCCTCTGAACAGCAAGATAACCATCAGATCTATCATCCCAATTTCTTGTTTAGGGTGCACTTTGCTCCATCATCCAGGCCATTAACAAAGATGCTGGCCAATATTACATATCACAAGTTTTACAGAAATACAGACTGGGAAAAATTCTGTCATGACCTAGAGAGCACCAACAGGCTCTACCAACCCTTCCAGCCTCTTTGAGGGATGTCTTATACCTAACCATTGCCGATAACTCCCTCTCATCATCACCTCCTGGTTCTGTGAGTCCATGTTCCAGTATCACTACAGCAGGGCTAGTCTCCAGCTCCCCACAGCCCTGCCCAGCACAGCCATGGGCCCTGATGAGCCAGTCCCAGCCCACAGGGTGATATCCTGGTACAGCCTTGGCCCGTCACTGTCCCCATGGTCCTGCTTGACCACCAGAAGCAATGGCTGACACCAGTTCTCCACACTGCGCCTGATTCTGAGCCCTACCTTCATACTGATATCCCATCTACCCCTGTCACCATTGCCCTGTCTGGCCATCACTGAACCTGGTCCTAGCCTTGACAGTACAGAGTGACTCACATCTACTTCATGACCATGGTACTGCACTATGATCTAGACTCCTGGTTGAATCTGGCCACCACCTCCAGGTCTGTCTTTCTGGGCCCACTCAGGCCCTTACCTCCCTGTCCTCTCAGTGAGTAGCTTCTGCTCTGCTGCTTCATGGCCAAAATACAAACAAGTTTTGTAGGCATTTTCCTTCCTGATACTGCTAAACCAGGCAAACTTAATCCATATATAATTCATACATGAGTGAATGCTGCAGCACATTTTGCTGCTGCACTCAACCTGTGGAGAAAGTCACAATTCAATATGCGATTTAAATGGTCATAACTCATTCAAACAAAACCAAATTACTTCCACCATAACATTTTTCAAAAAATGCCATTCTTGTGTCAGATTTCCACTTGCAAGACTCAGCTCTTTTCAGAGAAGTGTTCAAAAATGGGTCAGTTTTTTATGTGGCAAAGATCTTATTGTTTTCCCTCACTTCCTCTCAGAACAAGGAAGACCTGCCCTCAGTAGAGGAGGAGCGGGACAGAGAACATTAAAAGAAACTGGGTATGCTTTGGTCCATGGATCTTGACAGGGTGCACGCACAAGTGGTAGGCAAGCTGGTCTTCTATGTTTTTCATAGGCCACTCATAAAATTCACAAAGAACAATGAAGTTTCTGGGAATAGTTAGTATGGATTTGTGAAGGGGAGATCTTTCTTAACCAACCTGATAGGCTTGTATGTTGAGGTAATGAGCTCAGTGGGTGAGGGAGATCAGTGAATGCTGTTTATCTTGACTTTAGCAATTGTTTCAACACCGTCTTTTCTAGCACCCTCATGAACAGACTGATAAAGTACTGCCCCGTAAGTGGACAGTGAGGTGAACTGAAAACTGGCTGCACTGTCAGTCTCAAAGGATTGTGATTGTGTTTAGTGACAATCTATCTCCAGTTGGAAGCCAGTGGTGTAGTGTGGCCAATAGTGTTTAAGATGTTCATTAATTATCCTGATTATGGGGTACTGCATCCTCAGCAATTCAGCAGTTGGTATAAAACAATGGTGAATCCTTAACACACTTTATGGTTATGCTGTCATTCACAGGCACCTCAACAGTCTGGAAATATAAGCATGCAGGTGTCTGATGAAGTTCAACAAAGTGACATACATGGACATTTTGGAGCAAGTCCAGCAAAGGATCATGATGATAATTAAGGGCTTTGGGTAACTGACATAGATGGAAAGTCAGAGAGCTGAGATGTTCAGTATGGGGAAGAGGAAGTTCAGAGGAATCTTAATGTGTATAAGTAGCTGGTGCAAGGAAGTAAAGATGAACACAGACTGTTCTCAGTGATGCCCAGTGACAGGACAAGGGGTAGAAAGCATGATGTGAAATAAAAGAAATTATTTTCAAAAGAGAAAAAAATCTTTTACTATGAGGGTAGTTGAGCATTGAGCAGGCTAACCAGACAGCTTACGGAGTCTCTATCCTTGGACATATTCAAAATCTGACTAGATATGACCCTGAGCTGTGCGCTGTAGCTGACTCTGAGCAGAGGCTTGGACAAGATCTCCATTAGTCTCCTCCAGCCTCAAAAATTCAGTGATCTTGTGTGAATTTGTCATATATTCACAAGCTTTTTCTGTGTTGCAGAAGAAATAAACATGGACTTCAAAAATATATCTGAAACAATTAATTGGCAAGAAATTGTGGAAGATGTAGAATATAAACTATTTTTTGACTGGATGCCATTATAAAAGTTTCATTCTGTCATTCATGTTATATGTAAAATCTTACCAGTGGATTTGTATTAAGAAATTCTGAAAAATATTGATTTTTCAATATCTTTTTCCTGAATAAATGTGCAATGTATTACTCTAAGTAACCAGTTGGATTGTTGAACAACATTTTGTTTGGTTATTAACTGTAGGAATGCTACATGTTTATTTCCAAGGATACACATGGCAGTATCAACAGGTGGTTCAAGAACATTCTTGACCGTCTTTTCAAATGGAGAATAAAATTGATATTTTCAGGTGTGTACCTTTCTTGAAAAATTAGGAGCTCCAGTTTATTTAAATTCCACACTAAGCATATTAAAGAAAAAAATACTAAACAACTACTAATATACTCTGATACACCTACATCAAAATAATTATGTAAAAATTATTTTTAGGCTGAAAAGTCAAATACTTAAAATAAATCAAAGCAAGTATATTATTTCTGAACGCAAATACACTGGTGCAACTTTCCTTCTGCCCTTACACATCAAGGCTGTACTTTGAATGGTGTACAAGTTCCTTAGGAAAAGAAGAATATACAATGATATAACTAGTGACAGTTTCATAGTGTATATAGGAAAAACTAGAGAGGGAAAGTAAGGTTACGCAGCAAACCTAGCTTTGACTTGACTTTTTTATATTTAACGTCATAAATTGTTATGTTTATATGAAGTTATATTTGCTATACATATATGATGAAGAAGGGGTTGTTCAACAATCCTTTCCTCCACCCATCATCACTGCTTGTCTCAAACCTTCCTCAACAAAGTACAGACTTCTATCACTTTTCATATTCAATAACTTTACATAATTTTGAACTTACAGATACAGTGATAAGAAGTGCATTTATTTTCTTCTCCTCTCTCAGTAGAATATTACTGTAAAAATACATCACTGTTGCAATAGTAGTAATTTTTCAAAATCAGCCATTAGACTTCCATGCTGTGTTAATTGTTCCAAATAAGAGGTAGAAAACCATGAAGTATAGTTTGCTGTCAGTCAATATTTTTTAAGTATAGCTATGATTGGTGAGATTTACATTTATCTCCATGTACAAGGAAAGAAGAGTCTAATTTATTCTAACTATAGTTCAGGGTTTATGGTGGATATTAATTTCCAATAGACACTGTAAAATGTAATTTTAATTCTGTTTAAAATTTAGTAAAAGAATTAGTCATGAGATAGAATTGTAAATTATTCTGGTTAATCAGTTGATTTTATACAATTGGATTTTCTTAACTAAAAAGAAAGTCTTAATGATGATTACTGGCCAACAACAGAAACAACATGTATCGAGAGAAATATTTCCTGCCCCTTTTTAAAGGGAAAGGAAGAAACTGCTAAATTCTAAAAGATCTTGAATTCCTTAATTCAGACCCCTAAACAGGTAAACAGCTGAAAGATATACTATCAGCATGTCAACAAAAGCTAGAAGGAAAGTTGCTTTGTTATAAAAACAGGTTTACCTGTGATTAATGTTGGTTAATAGCAATTTTAAAGTGCCTCTTACAGGCTCTCAGGAGCAAGGCATTGGGGACATTTGCTAATAACTTTGGTATCTTTAGGGTAAGAATTACAAAGTCCGTTGAAATTTTCAGGAAAACAGGAACACTATAAAACAGCTTTTACTGCAGAACAAAACAAGAAATACAATCACAAAAAGTAGGTGAAAAGAGAACATTTGCACTTAAAAAGGAAAAGAGTGTGCAGTGGGCATTGGTAATGCATCAGCTTGAGTTACAAAGGTATATAAGCATACTCAAGTCACTTTTTCAAACATATACCCAACTTTGGCCATGCTGGTCTCCAATGGACTGTGGTAAACTCATTAATGCTTATCTCCTCTATGAACTACATTCATGCTAAATCCAACCCTTTCCCAAGAACACTAATTTACAGGAAGCAGCAGAGGGAAGCTCTAGTACCACAATGCAGAAACAAAAGGAGCTACACATCCTTCAGTGAGTCATTTGACAAGGGATATTTCTGCAGATCCTCTTGATCTACCCGGTCCATTAGCTGGGTCTACACTGAAATTTATTATAATCTCTGAATGACTGCAGCACTAGTCAAAGCAGTAGCTGACCCACAGCAGCACTAATCCTTCCCCCACAAGTAGAACAGTATCAGTTGAGGTAAAATACCAGAGCATTTCACTCAGTCTCTTTTACTAGTAATTAGGGCCAATGACCTAATTAAAAGATTAAACCACTGTCCTAATTTGTGCAGTAACAAGAGCAATAAAAGGAGGCAATATGAAGATTTTAGTTATGAGTTGCTAGCTGAGACTATCCATTTCACAGGGACTCTAATCTTGCAATTTCTATTCCATGAGAAGGTCAGCATGTTACTATTCTACATTCTCACAAGGCTCTTCCACAGGGTTTCTTTCTGCACATGCCAAAGAGTTTTGTATCTCAAACAAAAAAAGACCTAATTCATATCCTTTATCTTTGCTTTATTAATTCATATTCTTTATCCTTGCTTTGGTTTTTTGTAACATTTGAGATCATTTAAAAAAAAAAAGAAGACAAAATAAAGAAAAAGATAATTACATTTTTCCAGAATTCCTAGTAAGAGCTGGCTTAAAGTCCTGACATTCAAAAAATGAGAATAACTTTCAGATCTGAAAAGTTAAACCTATTATGATATGGGTAATATGTTCCTTCCAAATGGTTGAAAACAAGTTCAGTTCACTCAAGCAGATCAACACTTCCACCCAACTTGGTGTCATCAGCAAACTTATTGAGGGTGCACTCAATCCCCTTGTCCAGATCACCAATAAAGTTGTTAAATGGGACTGGCCCCAATACTGAGCTCTGGGGAACACCACTTTGACTGGCCACCAGCTGGATTTAACTCCATTCACCACAACTCTTTGGGCCCTGACATCCAGCCAATTTTTCACCCAGTGAAGAGAATGCCCATCCAAGCCCTGTGCAGCCAGTTTCTCCAGCAGAATGTTGTGGGAAATGGTGTCAAAGGCTTTAACAGAGTCCAGGTAGACAATATCCATAGTCTTTGCCTCACCCACTAAGAAGGTCACCTTGCCATAGAGGAAAACCAAGCTAGTCAAGGAAGATAGTCACTGTGTAGCCTTGTACATGAAGGAACGAGAGAAAATACCCTAAATCTAAACATATAGCATGATTATTAAAAGTTAACTAATGGCAATTGATTTGAGTTATAAATCATTTTCCACTTCAGTGTACTTTTCTTAATGATTAGACCAAGATTAGACTTATGACCAAGGAAGACTAAGAACATAATTTTGCAATATTTTCACATGAAAGATAAAACATATCAAGCACTGTGTTTTCTTCAAAAGAATTCACAATATATAAAGAGAAGGAATACAGTGAAAGAAGAGACTGTAACCATAGTCTGTAACCATAGCAAGTTTGCAGGACAAATTAAGTGATTTAATAGAAGAGTCAAGAATGTCATTTCCCAAGATTTGGTGGGTTTGCTGATAGACTGTAACACAAATCTGTACCTGTAGAGAAATTGCAATGTAGTCTTTAACTTCCACTGGTATATATGAAAAGTCACTTTCATTATCACCCTTCACCATCTGGAAGCAGCTACCAGATAATGACAGAATAAATTTTAACTTCCAAATCAACCCCCTTCTCTTGAAGGAATATCTTGCAATATACTTATAAGGATTAAGTCTGAATTTATTTAAAGTTCACAACTAAAACTGACTGAACAAACAGAAACAAAGAAAATAAATACTGCCATTAGTAATCAAAATCTCATGGGTATCTACTGTGCCCAGGACCTACACGTAATGGTGAACCATCAGCGTCGTGGTCTCATGTTCAACTAAATGCATGGAAGCTCTTATATTACTTTACTTGCAACCAATTCAAGTCTGAAGCATTGTGTATTTGCATAGTCAAGTGCAATAATAATTTACCCATTTAATTGGATTCTCTGTGTATTGGTTTAGGAAAATCATGCTTGAACAGTTCTGAATTTTTTATGTTCCCTGAAATAAAAAGGATTGTATTACATGGATATATTAAATTTATCAGCAATGAAAACGGTAGCACAAAATAATATAATACAGGAGACTCTGGTCCAATGTTAACAGCCTCAGCACTCCTGTGTCATACCAGGGGCAATCCCTCCACTTCATATACTCATGTTATGAAGTTATGGGGTAGGGTCTGGTACTAAGTGAATAATAACTGTCAATTTGTCATTTATTAATTTGACCCTGTTCCTTTAATAAAAAGAGGACTAATATCAAACAAGCAAATCTACTGTTTTAAACACGGCCTTTTGGTGACCAAATGTAATTAGTTCAGTGAGAAAATAATGTAATTTCTGTGAGCTTCAGTTTGGAGTCACATTCTTTTCATCTAGATCTGATGTGCCGATCAGGAATATTAAAATATTTGACAGACATGATCTTGAACATGACTGGAAATAAATGGTTTGAAATGACTACAAAAAGAGATTTAAAAATAAATAAATAAATACAGATTAAAAGAAAGACTAAAATAGACTCTTCGGTAGTTCTTTGTTTTCAGAGGGCCATGAAGGTGCATGTAAGGTGCATAAAAGTTAAGTTCTTCAAGAGCGTGCTCCACTGCTCAAATCATAACTAGACTGCATCAATCAGGTACATAACATCAGCTAGCTAACATGAAGAATGCAGTTGTTGTGTCAGTGTTCTACACAACCCTACAAAGTACCATTTAGTTCTGTGAAGAAGAGGATAGCCAGTGTCAAGGACGTCTTCTTTCCCATAGAGCTGAAAAACATCATTTTCATGAACTGTGGGTACATGTACACAGGGACATCTGGACAAGATTCTTTTAATTCCAACTACACAAATTCAGAATGAATCAGCTTCTCACCATGGCCTTTGATGTTTTTGTCTGAGAATCCTTTTTTCTGTTTTGTTTTTTTTTGTTCTTTTCACATACCTTAGACTGTTTTACTCTTTCTAGAAGACAGAATTTTGGAAAAGGCTGCAAGACAATCTTACTTTCCTTTTACCAAACCTACCACTCACTGCTGGTTTCTCAACACAGAAAAAAGGTGCAAAACACTGCCTAGGGCTCTTGAAATTGATGGCTAGCTTCAACATTCTTTGGTCACTAGATACCTAAGAATCATGGACCATTTGGATCCTTGTTTAAATAATTTGTTCCATCTAGTTAAAACTGTGAATACTTGTTACATCTTACATCATGGGTCATAAGTTGCCTTCATGATATGGAAGAAATTGACTCACACCAGCTATTCACACTGATCGCCTCTGAGGATGCATCTGCCTGTCTGCATGCTACTATCCACTCTAACTCAAAAATAAACACAGTCAAGATTATGTCTTTAGAAGAAGTGCTGTCAGTAGCTGCACAATCACAATCATCAAAGGGACAACCAGCAGTGTATTTCTACTAAAAAATGAGCGGATAGGAAACAAATGGAGCAGTATGGCTGACAGAAAAGGAGGCAGCAGGAAAAAATAGATTTCCAGAGAGGATTTTCTGAATGGTCTCACCGTGATGAGACGAATGTATGCATGGCTCAGGTAGTCCTGGGATTGTTGGCTTACTAAAAATGTATGATGGGAGAAATATCACACTGTATGATCCCAGTTTTTATATTCTGTCCTAAGGCATAAGTGACAGCCAGAAGCAGAATGCTTGGCTAGGCAGATTTTTGGTATGAATCAAAATGGAAGTTCTTATATTACCATCTTCCTTTTGCTCACAGGTCAGGCTATCATATCTTGTTACCAGAACAGATATGAGGCACTGCTATAATTTACTTTACCTTGCTCAATTTCAGTGAAGCAGTATGCCCAGCTAGTGATCACTGATGTGGAATCAGGTCCTAAGCTAAATGAAACTGTAAGACTGAGTGCTTTCCTGTGTGTACCCTTTACAATCCACAGTCAGCCATACTTTTGGCTTTATTCCCAATGCAGCTTCCATGAACTGTTCAAAAATCATCAGGGTTCCGGTGAGAAAAAAACCTTGTGGCTATTTAAGGGAAAAAATATTCAGCTTTCTTCTCCATGTGCACAAATATTTACAGAAAACACCTGTTGTAAAGATGTATGTTGAATGTATGTAGCTTTCTTCTCCAAAGGTCTCTTTTGAGTGTAAATAATAATAACTTAGACACAAAAGTAAATGTTAATGCAAAAATACTGTTCTCAAATTTTCTCTGCTGTTGTAGGTCAAATTCTGTTGTCAGGTATACTAATACAACCCTGAATAAAATATTCAGTTTTAGTATATCTACTGTGGTTATTTACCCCTGTGTACTACAAACACATACTACACAGAATTTGCCTGCTTGTTTATAAAAAATTTTTCTTCTTAGCAATATGAGCACTAACTCACATTAAGAATTTTTCTTACAGAACCAAAAGATAGTGTNAAAAAAAAAAAAAAGGTGGTTTGTTTTTGTTTGGTTTTTTTTTTTATTTAACTGTCGTCTCAGAGGGAAAAAGACAGTTTTATAGCAGGTCATTTCCTTCCTTGAAAATTCAAAACAAAGGCTTTCAGTTACTACAAATCTCGTGAGGTAGGAAAAATAGAAAAATCAGGTGACACCTTTATATGGAAAAGGTCAAAATGTTGTTATTCACAGGCCTCTTCGTAATATCTGATCGCCCACAAAAAGGCAGAGAGAGCAAGGTTGATAATATTAGAAGTGTAAAATATTAGAAAATAGAAGAACATAGAAAATATGGCAGAATACAAAAACTGTATATACACAGAATTATGCATGTATGCTGCAATTTTTTATGTATCTGTAGCTTATGCAGGTCTTCTGGTCATGTCATTTGTACATTCTTCTCAGTGGCAACACCATGACCTTGTAAGAGAAACATATTGAACTACAGGACAAAAATACTCTTCTATTTACATTACATATGCCTAAGTGTCCATCAGCCTCTGTCATATCATTTTACATTCATACTAGATAGGAAAATGATTAGAATCTTCTTTTTTCTTCTGCCCCCCCCCACCCCCCCCAAAAAAGCAGGACAAACTTGGACACATACTGATTCTCTACACTGTTGTGTTATATAGCTCACCTGGCAGTCACAAGTTAGTTTAGTTTGACAAATAAAGTATAAATAAACAAATAAAGTCTATATAAGTGCAGAGCGGACAGTGGCAGATATGCCATCTACTGAATGGAAAGCAAGGCCTTTAGTGTCCTAAATGTAAAGAGTTAGAAACGTCGTCATTATGTCTTTTAAAAGGTTGGAAGAACTCCTTTCCTATGCTATAAAATAGAAGTTAATACAAAATAAAGCTTTTCTCAAACTGTAAGAAACTGCCTGTAACTTTTTTTTTTTAGTTATTTTATTTGCAGTCCTGTAAACACCATAAAGCCATTTCAAGATGTCTCATTAAGCAGCAGGCCAAATTAATTCTAAAAGCCAGTGGCACTGACCAGAGAGATTCATCAGAGATGTACTTGAAATTGAAAATGAAAGGCTTTGGAGGTGATGAAGAACACGTTTGAGGCTCTTATGTTAGAAAAAGTTTCTATCTTTCTTTAGAAAGAAAAAAGAGTTCTCGCGCACTAAGCTAACCAAACATCTTATAATTTTAAAGGCAGTAGACCGAAAAACAATGCACAAACATACAGGCATATTTTGTTTTAATTTTCAGTGACTGCCTTATCTTAAAGTCGTGATAAAGTTAGAGGAACAATACTGTACTTTTCAATAAATACATTATTTTTTTACATGACTACAAATATCTTTTCAATTGACTTGATAGAAAATTATTTTACTGTATTTTAATTATTATAGCTACTAAATTCTCCTCTATGCTTTACTGCAAAAGTAAAAGGAAGATAGGTGTAGTTTGTGCATGTGTTTTTACCTCAATGAAAAAAAAAATATATATAATTAATGAAATATGTGTGAGTATATATAGATTATCCTCAGAAAACCTTGAGTGGCAGAATTTACAATACCAAACTAAATAAAAGTACCTTCTTAGCCTGCATCTCATTACTGCTTTATAATTAAGCAGTATAATTCCTGTATAATTCATCATGAGCTGCTACTCTATTATCTCTGAATTAAAAAAAAAAATAGGTAAAATAAACTGTGTTCAGTCAAGTTTTTGTATCTATTTCATTAAAGAAGTTTTCCATTTTGTAATAAAAACTGAATACTGGAAATAGCACAATGTTGTATGAGTACTAGTACAATAACTGATGAAATACTGGCACATGCCAAAATCCATGATCTTCAGTTGCTAAGACTTGTGCACTAGGTAACTCAAATTCCAGAGTATATAATTTGATCATTTACTCCCAGATAACTTAAAAATGGGGAAAGAGTAGGGGAAGGCATTTTTTCACATTGAAATCAGGTTTATGATGATTCATGTAGCATGAAATGAAAGATAATCCTTAGTAGTCACTAAGAATTAGGTATTACAGCACACTAAATCATCTCACTCACTATTTCATGAGAAGCTCTCATGATAAATTGCTTCTGTCCTATGCATCAGAAAGAAGGCAGCTCATCATTTCAGGATTAATATTGCTGTTGTGATTCTGTGAAGTATCAAAACACAGAAAGACCAAAACTAAATACTCCCCAGTTTTTAATTACTTTCTTGACAGAAACAAACTTACAAAAATATTGTGCCTACAAACAAATGTTGTATAATGCTTGCAAAACCAACAACTATTTGGTCGTTCCTATAGTTTTGTAGGCTAGATCATTGTGGGTTTCACTTGATTGGTTAAAAATTACGCAAAATAGAATTATTTTTATTAGCATTTTTGGTCAGGCTATGCATGCAAATCAGCATTTTTTACCCATTCATTGTTGCCAAACTTTAATCCTAACTGGTTTGTGCCTTTATAATGTATGTACTAATTGATAATGCAGAGTCAGAGATCAGCAGAAAGTATTGTAAATTAATTAAAAAAGACTCCATGGGAATATTCACTTAATGGTGGTAAAATTCATTTTCAGCTATATTCAATGTTATCTCAATAATTACAAAGTAATAATTTTGGAGAGGAAGTTGTTCTTATATTATGGTCTGTTAAACTGATAATATATTGAGAATCTGTCTTGTAAGTGGCTTATTTTATGGTGCAGTGAACTGATGATTCTAGGAGGCTTAAAGCTGACCCAGAATTAATCATGTTGGAACAACTGCAGGGTTACAAATCCAACATTATTAATGAAAATTAAGTCTTTTCTTTAATGGCACATTCTCTATAATTGGCAAGAGGTCCTACCTCCTTTTCACTTCTGAATGGCTAAGTAATGTTTTGCTAGTTCTCCTTTAGCCTGCCTTAAAAGACAAGTCTCAACTTCAGTTGAAAAGAAAGGAAAAAAAAGAATAAAGTTGAAATTTCAATATATTTTAAACAGTATTTTGTTATCCTCTTATGCAGAATGTCTAAGTGTTTACTCTTATTCCTGCCTAAAGTTACCTTTAGCACATGCATCTGCAAATGATGGACTGGAACCTGGGACTTGTTTATGACTGCCAAACTGTGGTGGAACATGTAGTCTAGTGGAAATTTATTCCTAAACTGTGGAAACAGAGATTTGCTTCTAATGTGAGGTTTTGAGAAATGAACTCTCTGTGGAAAGTGCTTTGAAAGTTTATAAGGTTTGGGGTTTTTTTTTTTTGTTTGTTTGTTTTTGGTTTTTTGTTTGGTTTTTTTTGTTGTTGTTGTTTTGTTTGTTTTTTTTTCCAAATGTGCTTGGTTTTTAAACTGTCCACAAGGAGCTTTGTTCAAGGTGAGGGGGATATCAGGATCTTTTCTTCTTCCCAACCACATTCAACTTTTCTTCCAGTGCTTGCTTTTCTGGAATTGCAAAACTTGTGTTTGGCAGCTGATGGGGACTTTCTCCAGCCCAGAAACCTTTCATTTGCTTCACTTGTTTCTTTGATTTCTGCAAATGTTGCTCCATAATGTAAGAATGAGTGAAGTTATCCTATTCACCCCACCTTTAACTAAGCTACCACAATTTCACTCTCTCACATGTCACATCTGTTTAAAAAAAAAGTATTTAGCTTTAAAATTGGATTACCATTTTTCATTACTGACTATAAATTGTGTCACTTCACCTATACATCTTGGTCTTTTTAACAGCTATGTATGCAAGTATGTTACTATGGAGATGCAATAAATTCTTGGCTGCATTTGCGAGCTCGTAATGCTGGCCCTCTAGGGTAAAAATTTTTCAAATCCTTTACTCACAGTAGCATAAGCATTGACATGAAGACATTTCAAAGCAAATCAACACTAATATTTGACACATGAAAAGAAAGCTATATGTTACTGAGGTGGAAGATTTTTGACAAATGACTCCAATTTTGTAATCTATATTAGCATGATGGGCTCAGTGACGCTTGGTTAGCTTTGTGGAGTCAAGAATAGAATTAAGACCCAAAATAAAAGAAATAAACCAGAACAGATTAAGGACAGGAATATATAGGTATGCTGTTCTTTTCAAAGTTGTTATTATGCTTACATATCATTGCTTAGAAATAAAAGTGCAAGAAAGGAAAGCCAATTGGGCAATGTATATGGATCTTTGTATTTTTGTGATAGGAATTGACACCACCATATGTTCTTCAGAGAAGGAGATCTAAGCCCTGTATGATTTGGGCTGATAAAAAACAGCAGCACCAAAAAAGCACAGAGGCTACTTTCTTTGCTCTGACTGCAGTAAAAAAAAAAAAAAAAAGGATAAGGAAGGAAGATTTACCTTCTAAGATCTACCCACTGAGGAGCAAGGGAGAATAAAACAAAGCTTTTTTTCTTTGTCGTAGATTCATAGCATTCCCAGCAGGACTATTTTTCAGACTCTCTGTAAAGAAAGCATCCTCAAATGAAGGGTTACTGTTGGGTCTATGTCTCAAAACTCTGCTCTTTCAAGTTGTTATGTGCTCAATCTACACAGAAATAGCTGTGTAAGCCATCCCATGCTGCTTGTATGGTGGGCTGTATTTTCTGTTGGCAGAAAATCTATTGGCTTCAATAATGAAAGGTGTTGTATACAAATCTATCTTACATTGACAGCTTAAAAAA
The DNA here is from genome assembly GCA_013396975.1 of Bucco capensis. Taxonomy (NCBI): domain Eukaryota; kingdom Metazoa; phylum Chordata; class Aves; order Piciformes; family Bucconidae; genus Bucco; species Bucco capensis. Next base: position 15,508 of record VWZO01005333.1, on the reverse strand, counting down.
AATGAGTTGTGATGTCAAACAAAAAAGTTATTTACATCAGATGAGGAAGATTCAACATAAGCCCAGAGACATCCAGAGATTGTGTTTTAAGATGTGTTCTAGAAATATCAATCTAAAGGAAAAAAAAATCAACAAAATTGCTTCTAATTAATTATCCTGCACTTGATACAGTGAGTGAGAAACTACTTAAACTGAAACCTGAGAACCTTAATAAATCACTTCTTCTATGTACTCTATATTATTACAGCTTCTTTCTCAATCTAAAAAGTTAATGTTTAGTATATAAGTTGGCATTGCAAACATTCACAGACTAAAAATGAAAGGATAAACATGATTTATTTCACTTTGATAAACTCACAAAAACTATTAGTGTATTAGTTTGAGACTGTTTTCAATCCCTTAAGCTAAAAGGACTCCTAAAATCCTAGAAGGACTTTGACAGTCTTGCATAGTGATCTGTAAGGTGTGGACTGAGTGACAAATAGTCAATGAGCCAGCTCTCTGCATTTCAGAGACATTGGCTTCTCAGTCAATGCAGACCAAATACAAAGATCAGATTGTTCAATTGGTTTCTCTGAAGAATCCTCTTGTTATGGTTTGGATGAAATAACGAGACTTGTGGATTGGAAAAGGCTGAATAAGTTTAACTATTTTAATAGAAAAACAATGGCAGAGGCAAATATATACAAGCAAAGATACAGAGCCAGCACCAAGATCCAAACCTCCCACCTTCCCTCCTGGTTGTTATACTACTGCAGCCGAAGTCCCCCGGCGGGG
>VWZO01005333.1:0-14153 GCA_013396975.1 Bucco capensis | reverse complement strand
TTCTCAGCTCCTCCCGGCAAATTCTTTTGGGGGGAGGAAAGAGTTCAACTACTGAGTCCTTAAAGAAACAGTGTCCATATCCAAATTCAAAAGTTCAAAAGGGAACATGACGTACACTCTTAAATTTTAATCACTCCAGGACAAACATACTGCCAGCTTTCAGAGGAATACAGTCACTTTTAAAGGAAAAAATTAATTCTTAGCAGAATTAATTTTGCTCCAGCCCAAACCAGGATACCTCTTCAAAATTCTCTAGTAGTTTCATGTTCTTTGCCATTAGAGACCTACAGTCTCATGCTAGGTGAATGCTTTTGGTACACTTTCTTCTTACGTTGTACTGCTTTTATCAACAAAGCCAAAAGGCAAAAAATATAAAGTCTTAGCTGTCCCACTACTCTCTGTGTGTATTTCACAGCAACAGATGAAGGAAGAGGGCGTGGACACGGAGTCCTATCATGGACCTATCAAACCACTTGCTCTTGCCTACAGAACATACGAATTTCAGGGGATGTCTGTGTAGTGCAGTGGACTTTGTGAACAGCTAACTGCAAATGCAAGCAGTCTAAACCAGGTCAGCACAACCAGTGGAGCTGGAACTATTAATCTAGCCAGATTTCTGCATAGGTATTATTCCATTTCTGAGATCTAAGCTAGTATTTGGACATTGAAAAAATCGGTATCACTGTGTAAACCAACTTGTGTTTCCTTTCTGCAGGAAAGAGCATGACTCCTGTTTCCTGAAGTACTTTTAGGATCACTTTATGAAAATCTATACAAATCTCTTTTTTTGGTGGGTTTTTTTTTTTTTAACCTATGATAGCAGATATAGCTATATCGATAGTAGCTACAGCTTATTATAGTTGCATAACTATAAAGCAGCTATAACTGATCAACAAGTGATCCAACACTAGAGATTTTTTACAGATCTGAAAATTTCTGAATGGGTGAGGGAATTTGGAGCATGTCACTAGTTGCCAACTTTGTTGTGATTAATCTAATACTAACCAAAAGTTGCTACTGTTATCACATGAAAAAATTGGTTTAAGTAAAATGAATTACTATTCTCTTTCCACATCAAGAACAAAAAAACCTAATATAGGTATTTCTTTCTATGTGTTTATCTCCCAGTGGCTAGGGAGTCAATTCTCTGGCCCCAAACTCAGTCATGAAGATGTCTTTCTAGTTTGTTTCTGGACAATCAACTTGACTGTTTATCATATTGACTGTATAAAATATCAGGGGGTCCACAATCTAAAGATCTAGCTGTCCATAATAAGCATAACACTTTACAGTGCGATGTTCCTCCTCAAACATCAAATAGTACTGATATCCAGAAATATCCATGAAGTTCTAGGAAATTGATTCTCCATTGCAGTCAGTTAAGTTACAAAACTGTGGATTTTACAAGTTTTTATCTTTATTACTTGAGTAGAAAAATAGAAACTAACATTTTCAATTTAAACAGAATGGTAGGCCAGCAAGGACAGTGTCAGTTTCATGGGCATAGTTTTGGTATGTGAGAATTGAAATGTAGTAAAAAATGGAAGAATGAGAACTTAGCCAAAAGTTTTAATTGTTATGTGTAGAACGGTCACTGAATGTTAAACCAGTGACACCTACAGTGAAGGCAGAAGGGGTTGGTGTGTGTGTGAACCTACTAAACGTGATTCTTTTCCCTGTGTTCCAATCTGACTACAAAAAGAAAAGGACTCAAAGTCTAAAGATCAGTTCTCAGGAAAATTTTAAAAAATCCTTGTCACACAACCTTCCTTGTACAACTACAAGAAGTAAATATGGCAAGACCAGGGGCTATAAAAGCTAGGCTGCCAGGGCAATTCTTTAGTACCCTCAACCACTTTTCGTAAATTACCAGGTTTTCAAGATTTCACAAATTGTGTCAAAGAGAATTCCATTAGATCTGTTTCATTTCTAAATCCATTGTTTCTAGTCTTTTATCTGCAATTGCATTCTTGGGGCACATGGATTTTTTTGGAATGCCGAAGTCTGGGTTATTGTGGGCACATATTAGAAGAAAGAAGGGAAAGAAAGAAACAAAATCCATATATCTCTAGATTGATTGGCTCTTTTGGGGGCTTGTTGTTGATTTTATAAAATTATTATTATTTAACTGTACACATGGCATTCTTAGGTCCAAGGTTGTGACAAAAAGAGGAAAACCCCCCACCCATTGAGACAGATTCTTATCCAAATCATTCTGATAAAGAAAAGTCCCGTCTACACAGTCTAAAGGATTTGCCAAATGAACTTGAATAACAAATTTAGTGTTGTATTTGCCTATGAAGAGGCTAAAAATAGTGGGATTTTCATATAGAATCACTAAGGTTTCCATGCATGTTTTCTGTTTTTATAATACGTCCTTTATGGGGAAGTAAGAGCTCCAGAAGCATCTAGTAAAGCACATTGCAGCAGTAGGATAGTTTGTTATTGTGATTAATACAAAAATTAAAGTGAAAAGAGAGGCATTTCTTTGCAGAATATGCAATGGTACAGGCAATTAAAATCTCCTTTAGTAGGTATTTTAGAGATACGTATTTGACAAATCACTTCTAGTCTTCTTAGACAATTTAATGGTGACTTTAAGATTAACTTAATCTTCCCTTACAATGGTTGTCTGGGTAACAAACAACAGTTTTATGCTTCTTGGCAGCAGATCCTTTCACACTAGTGTTGTAAGGCTCTACAAGAACAAGCTAGTTAATAAGACTTTATTTTCTAGTTGAAGTTTTCTCAGAAAAGAAGTGGTTTGTTTGTGTTGTTGTTTTTTCCTATCAAGAAGCATGAACGGCAAGTTTGAAAATTCTGTAAGCTACTTCCCTTCCCTTTCAGATACATAAAGATCCTAAATACCTAAGTTCTGCTAACGGAGTTACTCAAGTACCTTCATGTCAGCTTGGAGGCTTTCTCAGAGGTATGTGCTTGTTGGTAACACAATTAGGTACGCAAGACCTGTCTGCTGAAGAACACTGAATCCACTTCTCCTACTTTTTACTAGACTTTGTCTCAACTACTCCTTTCAAAAATATTCCATTTTGTATAAAACATCTATGCATTTAAGGGCTGCTAGAGGGATATAACGGCATTTTTCAAGCGGTGGTCAATCTGTGAGCCTTATGGTTATTCTTGTGTCACATCTTTTTTATATCTTACTATTTCACTCTTCATGATGATTACTCTGTATTATTCCTGAATACTCATGAAACTAGAAAAGTCTAGGAAGCTCAGTTAATGGAGGAGGGAGCTACAACTGAAAAGTTAAGTCTCTCTCCTAGAATACTATATGGTAATCAAAATTTAGACAAGTCACCCAGAGCCTCAGATCCTCATGTAGGGGAAGGTGCTAAAAAGGTTAAGTAATACAACATAAAATAATAGAGTACAACCTTTAGCATATCCTATTAACCTCATTTCCTACTTATTCTGGATACAAATCTCAAGAAGCATGAGGACCCATTACGCAATAAATGAAAGCAAAGCAAAGAGATGTACCTGGATTAGATTTATGCTCCAATTTTTTTTTATGCTTGATATATCCTGAAACCACAAATGTGTTCTGAATTATGTCCTCATCCAACATATCTACAGCAAGTATCTTCTAGCTGTGACACTGTTGTGCCATGTGAGATTAGATTGTCACTCATATGCTTGACCACAAGGGCATTAATTGTAAATGAGATGACTCATCTTGATCACCTTCCCTGAATAAGGCTAAAAATAGGGCCACTGGTATTACAGTGATAACAAGCTGATGCAACAACAACTCTCTGAAATTATTACATCTGCTAAAATAGCTAAAAAAGAATATTTTGTAAGAGGAAGTGAAAATGTCATCTTAAAAAGCAGTATAAACTGAAAAACAGTGCTCTTTTAACTCATACATTCCAATTGTTTTCTCAGTGTAAGTACAAGAAAACCCCATTTGAGTTCAAAGGCTACATTCAGCTGTGTAGCCTAGAAGTGGAAATTCCACAAGAGGTGGGTATTCATACAAAAGGGTTCTGCATGTCAAGTCATGTTTTGTACACCTTTAATTATATGCAGGTTTTTGTAGTAGGTGCCTATTTCAGAAAAAGTCAATAAGGGAGAATCTGCTACTTTTGCTGTGCGTTTTTAAAGTGAACTGGTTGGTATTTAGACACAAAAATTTGTTTCCCCTAGAATTGTAAAGAAGAAGAAATAGAATTTTCTTTTGATCTTTAAATGGGTTAATAATACAAGAGCAGGCTGTGAGCTGCTTAAACCTAGGGATGTGGAAACAGGCAGAGGCTTGACCTCATTACCTAACAGGAGAGAATGAGATATATTTTAAAAGTGTCTGCAGGGTGAATAGTTGTTTGCCAGAAGCATATGGTGTATTTTGAATGTTACATGGTTAGCCAAAGTCATGTGACCAATTTGGGGCCTGCATTTCTGATGTTTATCATGAAGAACTCCTGCAGTAGCCAGTCCATTGTGCCTATAGCCCAGGAATGCCTATATGACCAGGGACAGTTATTTTGAGATTAAAGGATTCTCAGTCTGAGCCACTGGGGCTTGAAGAAAAATTCTTCCTTCTGACCGCTAATGCTGTGAAAATGAGAACTAAATGGATTGCGGATGCCTACATTTCCTGGAAGAAATGTCTTTAACTAGAAACTAGATCTTCTGGAAAAAAATACTTTCTGTAGTGTGATTAAAAAATAATAAAGCGAAAAAAAGACTATTGATAAGCTAAACAAAATCTAATATTTTCACAAATCAAAGTGATGATTTGTGAAAAACAGTTGTCAGCCCCTCTTCTTTTTTGTAATACTCATTTCTACTACTTAGAAATTGTAGCTAAGACATTTCACATTAATTACTGAATTTTTTCTCACAAAGTATTATGTTTTGTTGTTCAGAAAGTACTGTTCCACCAAACATTAGAAACATGAAGACACATCTGTTCTGGACAAATCAAATAGGCTGCTTATTTTGACAGTGTAATTATAAAGGGACCTTCACAAGGGAGTTCATATTATCCACTGTTTCTGTTAGGAGGGGTCGACTTCTGTGTCTCCATCACCCTTTTTCCCTCCTCTAATTCTCTCCATCCCTTGGCTCCATTAACTTTAAAATGATACAAGCAACTGGCTTGAAAGATCTGTATCTTCCCGTGGCTGAAGTAAAATGCAAAAATTCCCACCTTTTGACTTCAAATAAAGTTGTCTGCTTGCTAGTTAATCATGCTAGCTACTATTTGCCTATGCAGAGCAGTATAGATGCTCTGTAACTGTTGATTTAAATTATAGAATATATAGAAAATACATAGAATTTTGCAATAACTTGTAAGAGTGTATAAATATTTAAGTAAAAAAGGGTTGGTGTTTGAAAGCCACGAGTCACTTATGTATTTTTGAAAAACTGTGCTCTGTTTCAGGGAAGAAAAAGTAGTAAAGATTTATCCAAAGGATAAGCTTTTAAATGGATAGCAACATAATCCAAAGAGTCCTATATTTTGTGGCAAACACATTGTGTTCCTGAAATGACATTTATATGGCAAAATGGAGCTTGAAACAACATTTTATGACCATGCTGTAAATCCTTGGAAGAGAAGAAGTCTCTAAGGACAAAGAGAGCTCTCACACAACAATGGCACAAAGAATTGGCAGTCATTTTCCGTAGTTTTAGTGAACATCTGGAATTCATATGTTTATCATTGAAAATTGCCAAGATTTAAGGCCAGGAAGTAGGAGTGATTTGACTTCCATTACAAAGAATAGAACAAATAGTCAAGAAATATAATTAAGTAACATTGCAATGAAGATTTCTACATAATTTGCACACAATTTTCTGTTTGTCATGTTAACTTGCTCTAACTGCCAACATCGAACTCTTGATTATATAACAAGAAATATCAGATATGCTCAAGCATCATCCCTCCTCAGCAATACCATTAGAGCATATTATTAACAGATTTTGTAAATAAAATAAGTGATTTTCATACACCAAGAATTTTAAATACAGAAAACAACCCATCGTGCCTATTACAGAAAAAAAAAGGCACAAAGTAATATTTAACTATAAATATTATCTCCTTAGAAGAAAACTCCACTAAGGGATACATTATATGAGCAAGATACAGCCCGTTCATTAAGACTGCTTTCCATTACTGTGCCACATCATTGTTATGACAATTTAAAACTTGTGAGCAGCTGTAAACTAAAAAAACCCTCTCCACATATTCTGATGTGATTGTCCTGAAACAGTTCACAACTTATAAGGAGAAAAAAATTACTAAAGATTGGCTTTGCATGTTCTCAGCTGTTTTCTTGCCAAAATTCTATTACAGGATTGATATGCTTAATTATAGTAGACATGAAATAAAGACACAATGTCTGGGTTATAATCTGTTCTGAAGTTTGTGCATAGTGTTTTTATTTGGCCTGTTCTCTATATTATATTCTTCGAATCAAGAGGAAAAAGTTTGTTGGAAGAAATTAATTAACCAATAAAGTAATATAAAAAATAGGTACAGTATTCTATGCTGCTCATATATTCTGAGACAATTTTTGAGAACTTCACGTTTGCTCATCTCAGAAAATTTCTAAGAAATCTAGGGACTCAACAAGTTGAAATACAGACTGTACAAACCCACAGATTTATGGTTGTGTTTCTGCTTTAAGATAATGTCCTGGTTTGAGTTAGAACAGAACTAATACTGTTCAGTGATTTTATTTTGCAGTTATAGCTCCTCTAAATAACTGAACTTTCTGTAACTGCCAGCATGTTTTCACAGACAGTGCCTGCTTCTGACAGTGATAAGACCTAATGTTTAAAGTCACTACCGAAGATTGGTATGCAGACCAAGTTCACCGCTAAATCTTGTGTACCATGTTCAGGGGGCGCAGAGTAAAAGGCTGCACCTTCAGGGAGGAGTGGACAGTTCAGGTGACCCTAAAGTGACCAGCTAGGTATTTCATTCCATATACATCATATTCAGTATAAATATGAAGGTCAGTTCCTTCTTCCTTCTCTCTTCTCCAATGTCCAGCATTTAAGGAGGACTGTGTCTGTTCTCCCTCTGATCCTGATCCATAAATTCCTAAATCCAATTCCAGCCCCTGAGTCTGATTCCCATGTGCTGCTGAGCTCTTTGGCCACAGTATCAGTGGTGATGGTGAGGTTGTTGACATTAAGGGGATTTGGATTCGGTATTGGTTTTGTATATATTTGTATGTATTTCATTTTATTGTTATTATTTATATTAAAGCAGGTTTAGTTTTCTTTTCCAATTCACAAGTCTTTCTGTCTCTCTTATCCTCTTCCTTTCCCAGTGTGGGGGCTAGAGAGGGGATAATAGTGTCTGTCACTGACTTAGAGGTGGGCCCAGCCCTTGACAGATAAGCATGTGTCTTGGATCCTGTGGCCTTGCAATAGTGCTGTGCACAAAACCAGGACAGATCTGTATTGAAATGTTATGTGAATTTTCTGGGTGACCAGAGGTGTGATACTGACAAAGAAAAAGATACAAAGAAAGCCAGAGGAGCTAACAGAGGCACATACATTTTTGGGGAGGCTTTTTTTCCTCATGCTGGCAAGAAATTTTGCCAGCAAGTGGTTTCACTGATTTCGACAAATGTGGTTTATAGTTTAAAAAATCATAAGCGAGCTGGATTCACACAGCTAAGGAACAGAATGGAAGCAGTACTGTCATACAACCTCACCTATATATTTCAGGGAGGAAAAAAAAGAAAATAAAAACTTCTGCTATGAAAAGGTTTGTTTCTGAATGTCTGTGTAGTGCTTTTCCTAATTTGGGACAAAAAAATGAAAAGAGCTAACTTATTCCTGAATTGAATTGTATATGCCATGATTAAGTTTGGAGCAAAGAATTTGTTCTAAATTTTCAATGCTCAAAATAGGAAGGAATGCTAAGGAAAAAAAACCCCCAACATTACCACAACAATGATACAAAACAGAATCATCAACATTTTATAACACTGAACATATGGAAGTCATGTGTTTACTCCTCGGCCAGCAGGGGAGCACACATTTTATTGTATTCTACTTGCTTTCTTTTTCTCATTAAATGAATTACCTCAGTTACACAAAACAAAACAAAATTCCCTATTAAGTTCAAGTAACATGGTTAAAATGGAATATCTCCTTTGGAAAAAGCCAGCCCTGACTTAAAGATTTTCAGTAGTGCTGAACTTATACTTTGCTTTTTTGTTCCTTTCTGCATTTTTGTTTTCACCTCGATCTACTGAGGCAGCTAAAGAGATTCCAGAATTTATATCTTCAAACAGACATGTGCTCTATCCAAGAGGAGGACTGTAAAACTAAAATTGTATATCAAGATACAACTCATATCATTATATGTAAGCTGCAGTCTTGCAGATTGTCTTTCCATTGCCTCCAAGGATAAGAAAGAATCTTTTGCAGTTGTCTCAACTGTTAGTTGAGAGATATGTTCCTGTTAGTCTTGAAAATAATTACTGTAATTTGTTCATTGTACTCTGATGTCCTGACCCAAAATCAGAGCTCTACAGAAACAGGAGGATGAAAACTGTTCAAGTAAGCAGAGTATACAAGTAAGAGAGCATGATAATGATAGGCAGAAGGAGGAACAGGCATTCACATAATATCCAGAAACTGAAAATGTTAATCAGTTTTAGTAATAGCCTCAAGCAAAGCAGCTTTTAAGCAGAAGAAAAAAGCATACTATTAGGTTGTGTATAATTAAATGCTGTTTCTAGTGATATCTGTGGTAGCTAGAGGCACACATCTACCCAAGTAAGTGTTATTTGAAAATAGTATGGAATATGCAAAACACCAAGTATGTGTTTTTTAAAATTATTATACAAAATGAGGTTGTTTCTTTTCGTTGCTTAGAGTCTTCTTGAGAACAAGTTGGATAGAATAGTATGCTGTTATTCTTCATTCACTTTCTTTGCTGTGATTCCAAAGAATATAATAGAATTATCTCTGATTAATAGTTGTATAACAGCTAGCTGTTATACAGTATGTAATTCCCAGTGCTGTAAATGCAAGTGACTGGAGTTGAAACCAAGCCAGATTGAAGGAAGCACTGCAATCAATGCCTTTGCAGGGGCTTTTCTTTCTCTGCTACAACTGGGAATGACCTCTTCAAAAGGTGACACAGAGCTCAAGGAATTCATCTTCTGAGTTAAGTTCTCCCTGGAGCATGAAAAGAGGAGAAGGAAGTAGCAGCCAAAACCACAGAGCCTGAGGGCAAGATAGATGAAGTAAAGATGCAGTCCACAGGACTTTCACAGCTACATGAATTTCATTTTCCCAGCTTTTGACTACATGAGCTAAGGGGAAGGCTGCAATGGGAAGGATGGTGAGTTTAGGGATTACAGGTAGGCAAAAACTACCATGGTGTTTTGGACCATTTTCACATTAGTAGGCAAGACTCCAGTCCTTTCACACAGCAAACTAGTCCCTAATGCTACGACCATCACAGCCATGGTGTTTTCTATAGTCAGATGATGTTGACATAGTCTGAAGACTGATCAGAGGTGAATGTCAAGGGATGAAGCAATACTCTGAGTAGTATTTAAACTGTGCTATTTGCTCCAGGGAGCTACTAAAACTGTCCTAAACTCTGTACACTTTAATGAAAAACTGCTGAGACTATTGGCATGGAGCAGATTTCTGTGGTAAGAACACTATTTTTTAACAATAAAACTACACTATGATCTCATCATTTGCATGTCAAGAGATAAACGTTGGTTGAGTAACAGGGTAGACACTTAATGCAGTCAATGAAACCAGAATTACTGGAAAAAGAAAGCTTCCTCTGTAGTTATCCAGATCACAGCCATGTCAATCACTTGCTGAGTCCATAATTAGAAACTTTATGTCAAGAATTTCAAAAGTCTGCTCTGCAGGGTATGTGATCTCACTCTAGCATGTGCTGAAAATAGGGACTATGCCATGGATATCCATTCTCTTGCACAAAGCGTGACAATACAGGGGACAAGACATCTTTTTCAAAGACCTGAATAAACTCGTTAGATCAACACAAACATCAAACAGGTTAACTTCATGGGAAACTTCAATATTTGAGTAAAAGGAAGCTCAGCAATTACTGTGGATCCTTGAGCTACAGAGAGAGTCAAAACAGCCTGCTATTTAATAAACACTGAAAATATCCACCTGTTAAATTAGTAATTCCTCCTAAAAAATGCAAAAAATGTCAGATGTATCTAAAATTCACTTAATGGCATCTTGTTGAGTATGTGATATTTCAGCAGCATAAGCTAAAGAACTCAGGACCATGGATGGGACAGATATTGGCAGCACTATTTTTGCTCTCTTATGAACTACTGGTATAGAGACAAAAGAAGATTTTTGATCAACAACCAAAGCTATTCAAATAACTCAAACTAAGACACTCAGCAGAAAAGGCTATAGGAGGCTCAATCTTTCAAACAATGCTATGACTAACATTATAAAAATTGATTTGACACATTGTCATTAGTAGTGATGAAGAATGAATCACTGAGTAATCTATACAACTACTTCTGTACTTACTAAAGCAAAACAAAATTAAAAACAAGAAAACGAGCACAATGACAACATTTTTAAAGAAAAATTATATATGAGTTCTCATACTATTCTCCCAACACAACAACCTGTGGGGTCTACGGTCAAAATCTGCATTTGGCAATACGCTAGCAGAACTGTTTACATACACATCAAAAAGCTTCCTGTATCTCTAAGTTTCAGATGTTAAAGATGTCATTGTTCTCGTCTGTTAAAAAGGCAGTGCTAGTGCATACTGCTCATCATCAATGGTAACATCAGATTCAAAGGAGTTACAGCTGAAATTTTACTTAAGGCTTTTCGACTGTGAGAGAAGTAGGATAGACGGTTTGTTGTGTTCTTTGTCTTCAGTAGTCTGCAAGACGTATACAGCTGTCATAGACTTCAGTTCTGTTAGCTACCTTGAAATTTTGCATCTGACAAAAATATACTGGTAACATGACCTCTGATAACAAAACTGTCCCATGATGGCATGTTTGATAAAGTAGATTAGGGCAGTATCTGATCAGTTATTATCCCATTGCCTTTAGCAAAGAAACAACCAAACAAAAAGGTCTGGAACTTAATATCTTTCTGTCCTCTAGCCATGATACTGCCAGTAGGGAGGTCAATAAGAAGGGGCACAATGTTGGGCAATATTAATTTCATGTCAGTAATTAACATTTACTGTTAATATAAAAATCACACCAATACACAGTAGTTTGTAGTCTTGGTCTGAGAAACTCCATTCACCCAATACATGAAAAAGACGGTTTCCAAAACAGCAACATGATTAGCAGGAGGATGCTTAACCTAGGTAGGAGACACTTCTTCTCTCAAGTTTTACATTTAAAATTACATTAAAGTTTTACATTTACATTTTGAAGTTTTACTTTGTTAGGTAATCAGATTAAATTTTGGGAACTGCTGCTGACTGACACTCAGTTGCTTTTGTTTTATGTTGCTACAATTTTTCCAATGTGAGTGGCCAACACAAAATATTCAGGAAGTACTTCTCGCACCTATGCAAAAAAGGGAGAACATGTATACCGTTAGGTAGACCACATTTGGAACAGAACTCCAAACAGAAGAGTTTGAAATAATGCCAATCACAGAATCACAGAATATTCATGGTTGGAAAGGACCTCTCAGATCACTGAGTCAAATCAAAAACAAAAACGGAAACAAACAAAAAACACAACACCTGCCCTCTCAAGAGCATGTCCTGGAGCAACAACCAGAATTTATGTTATATTATTTTCCATGTAATGTGCAGAAGTACAAAATTTAAGACTTTTTATTTTAATCTTCTTGGTCAAAAAGGTAAACAGAACTGAAAAACAGTATTTAGGCATCACTTTGAGTTGTTATTTGCCATACTATGTTAATTTATTCAGCAACTATTTCCAGTCTTCTCAAGACTTTCTAAAACTCTTCAATTATACCCACAGAATCACAGAACGGTAGGGGTTGGAAAGGACATCTGGAGATCTAGTCCAACCCCCCTGCCAGATAAAATTCTCGTAGAGCAGGTTGCACAGGATGGTGTCTAGTGAGGATTTGAATATCTCCAGAGATGGAGAGTGCGCCACCTCCTTGGGCAGCCTGTTCCTGTACTCCACCACTCCTTATGTTAAGATGGAACTTCCTGTGTGCAAGTTTTTTTCCTGTAGCCTCTAGTCCTGTCACTAGGTACCACAGAAAAAGCCTGGTCCCATCCTCCTGATACCCACTCTTTAAGTATTTGTAAGTATTGATAAGATCCTCCCTCAGTCTTCTTTTCTCCAGGCTAAACAAGCCCAGCTCTCTCAGCCTCTCTGTGTAAGAAAGGCATTCAAGTCCCCTAATCATTTTAGTGGCCCTTCTCCGCACCCTTTCCAGAAGTTCCCTATCTCTCTTAAACAGGGGAGACCAGAACTGATCACAATACATCTGATGCGGCCTCACCATGGCAGAGTAGGGGGGCGGGATAACTTCCCTCAACCTGCTGGCCATAATCTTCTTGATGCACCCCAGGATACTATTAGCCTTCTTGGCCATAAGGGCACATTGCTAGCTCATGATCATCCNTCAGGCAAGGTCCCCTGTGTCCACAGGCTGGGTGGGTAACTGCCTGCTGGAGGGACTTCTAGGCACACCACACAGGCAGGCAGCTGGAGCAGCCACGCTCCACTCACTTCAGAGCAGCTGCAGCAGGACAGAGCATCTTCCACTGTCGAAAGCTAACAGCCAAACTCTGACAAGACCCCACTGTGCTCCTGAGAACTGTATTCTCATTTTAGATTTATCATTTCTCTAAAATACCTTTTGCAGTGATGGCAGGGGGGTTGGACTAGATGATCTTTCTAGGTCCCTTCCAACCCCTGGCATACTGTGATCCTGTGATCCTGTACTAGTACATGAGCTTATTCTGCCCTAGGTGTAATACCTGTCATTTGCCCTTGTGAAACTTCACAGGTTTTTTCTCCGCCTAACTCTCCAGCCTGTCCAGGTTACACTGAATGGCAGAAGAGCCTGATGGTGTGTCAGGCACCCCTCTCAGTTTTGTGTCATCAGCAAACTTGCTAAGTGCATACTCTATTCCTTCACTCTGGTCATTGATGAATACACTGAACAGGACTGGACCCAGTACTGACCCCTGGGGAACACTACTCCTTATAGAACTCAACTTGGGCTCCTCACCATTAATTACAACCCTCTGAGTTCTGTCCTTCAGCAGCTTTCAATCCATCCCACTGTCCATTCACGGTAGAAAGTTACTCAGTATGAATTGTGGTGGGATGTGAAGTTTTGAATGAGCTAGAGTGGAAAAGTAGGTTTACATTTGGCTAGCTCACACTTTAGTTTTTATTCCAACATTGGTACTTAGCATATTATAAAAAACCCAACCAAATAAACAAAAAAAAAAAAAAACAACCCCAAACAGACCTGAAAGAGTCTATTATTTCTTCAAGCCATTCTTCATCTTTAGGAAACATTTTCAAATTATCAAGATTTTTAAACAAAGACTCTGAAAATCAAAGACCTTAAAATTCTGCATTGGGCTTCTGTATTTTTCTGTCATTTGATAAAAAAACCACCAGGAAGTAGTGAAAAATGCAGAAGTAAAACAAGGTCCTAACACAAATTCCTCTCATCCTCTTCCTTTTATCTCCAGGTTCACTTTTTTTTTGCTCAGACTTTCTCTGTACAATGTGCTTTCCATATATCTCTAAAATATATGGCATACAGTATGCTTAGAATTTCAGTAAATGAAAACACATCTTAAAGCTTAAGAATCACAAAAGGAAACTGGAATTAATACAATATGCAAGAACTTTTCTATGTTCTGACTTTTAAGTGTTAGTCTGGGAAAAATGGATCCCTGTTCTGTCAGTGAACACCACATTTTATCTTTGATCCTTGGTTTGATTGTAGTGTAATAGGTTTAATCAACATATGTTCTGGAAGGAAATACAAATTTAAAAGAAATGTAAATCTTCTTTTGGGCATAAATTAACGCAAAACACGATTTTAAGGACTTTCAAGGCAACACAACATAAATACTAGTAAAAATCTCCTTAGATGTTAGGATAGCCGCTTAAGGAAGACCAGGATTATTGACACCAAACAGAAGACAT
>VWZO01005326.1:423259-436440 GCA_013396975.1 Bucco capensis | reverse complement strand
ATTATAATATATAATAATATATAATATGGTATAATATATAATAATATAATATAACTTATTATAATATAATATAAACTTGTTTTATTTGTTTTATTTAAACACTTTTTATTATGTGTCTGTATTAATGTGTTTATATTCTTATTAAAAAGAAAGGTAATGAAAAGAAGGTTAACAATTGAAACATTGCCACTGGTTTTAAAGGAAATAGGAATTCTCTCACTATTTGAAGTGTGTGCAAAAATATTCTGAGAGGCTAAGGGCTTGTGTATAGAATTATTAAAAAGAAAACCAAAAGCACAATAAAAATAAAGAGCTTGAAAGGAACTGAAACTGTTGACTAATAGAAAGACATCAGTCAAGTAAAATGAATTAAAACACGACCAATCCAGTCAAACTTCAATATTGTCCTCACCCCACTGTATCAAAATGGCATTAAAAAATGCAAACATCAGGAGAAATGATTATTTACACATCATTAACTGTTCAAAATAGCTCCTCTAACCACAGCCTTATCTTTAGGAGCAAAAATGCAAGCATTTACTGAGTGATATTAGCAACTGAAAGGGTTTTGTTTAGGCTTTTTTTTGTTGTTTTCTTGGCAATAAACAGAATTCTTGGTAAGAAGTCAGGAAGAGATTTCTTAATGTTGCCTTTTCAAACTTTTCCAGGCTGTTACCCTTGTCCAGGGCCAAACATGAATCCTATTGCTCTTGGAAGTCGTTGGCTTGCTTATGCAGAAAATAAGGTAAGGAAAGGTTTAACGTCAAAAAAAGGCATCTTTCTGTTTCTGGATTTGATTCTAGCTTTTGTGAGTACAGGGGAAAGAAAATGTCAGGAAAAAAGCTCTGTTAAAAAGATGATCTGTGAGAGGACTTGCAGAACAGGACAGACCCAAGCTTTAACCCACACTGCTGTGCTTTGGTATTCATAGATCTCATAGCTTTACTCTGCATATTTGTTTTAAGCTCAGATTGGGAAATAGCATTAAAATGACCAATTTTTAACACTGCTGAAATTGTTAGGCTCCAGGAAATAAAAAACAACAACACCAAAAACCAAAACAAAGTGTTGGTTTAATTTTTCTTGTTTCTTGAGGCAAAAGAAGAAAATAGACCCCAAGCAAAACAGTTCTTACCCAGAGAAGTGCTTGTGTATTTAAAGCTTTGAAAACTTGAAATTCAATTTCTAATGCCTTATTTTCATTTCAAAGCAGATGTTTTTATTTCCCTTCCACCTGTGGCTGGTGTAGCTGTTTCTAGAGCTGAAGCAGAACTGATCAGAGAGGCAGTACTTGTTATACCTTTTGAAGCAGAACTGATTTCTCCCCCAAATTCAGGCCTGCCTTTCCTTTAATGCCCATGCCTATATGCTTTGGTAAAACTTAAGCAGTCAACCTGGGTTTTAAAAAGCACTGCTGCCAAAAATAAAAACCACTGATCAGCTAGAGAATTGTATCAGGAGTTTATAAATGGCTTCTGTGTTCCCAGGTATAGGCACTGGGGACTTCCCCTTTCTCCAGAGGTAATTAAATAGAAGCAGGAAAGGAAAGCCTCTAGAAACAAATACATCTTGCAGTGCTTTTTAGTTGTTTGTTTAGCTCCAACAGTTAACCAGGCAACATCTTCTGTGTAGGAGCTGCAAGGATTTATAGGTTTTTTTGCCATTTTATTTAGTCAGAAGCACAGATTCTGTTGTTAGTCAGGCATCAAAGGCACAAACTGGTTTTGTAGTTTGATGGCAGGTTTTTTTATTAATTAATTTTGAAGGAAGGCAACCTAGAGTCAACTCTTTAGCACGTTCCTTTCATCTATTAAACATAAAGTAGCTCTGTTCCTTTGTCATTTCTTCTCTTGCTCGTCATAGAAAAAGAGGGAAAAGCCACACTCCAGATTCTTAGAATGTCTGATATTTAATGTTACATATACATGGCTCAAGCTTTTGATTCTATTTATTGAAATTTATTTGTGGTATTGCTGCCAGACCCCAAATCCCACCCTTTCAAAGTTTATGAATTCTTAGTGACTACTCATCTTGTAATTGAAAACTGGAGCAGAGGACGCGACAGTCTGGGTGGCACCCAGAAGATTAGAAAAAGGGGTTAAGTGTCTCAGCAGGGCTTTTGGCTGTTGGGAGGGGGAGAAAAAAACCCCACACACCACTGTCCATGATAAATAAAAGCTCTGGTAATGGCTTTCTGGGTTTGTGTAGTTTAATAGGAGTTACTCGGTTGCTGTCTTTTCTTGTCGTAGCTGATCCGATGCCATCAATCCCGTGGTGGAGCCTGTGGAGACAACATTCAGTCCTACACTGCCACAGTCATTAGTGCTGCCAAAGTGAGTACAGCAGCTGGGCTGGGGGACAGGGGAGCATGTAACATAATCATTAGCTTTCCCTGCTGAGTTGGGCTGTGTGTCATCACACACACACAGCCCTTCACTNCAACCCAAATGATTCTAGGATTCTATGATAAAGGAGGAAAACTCAGTAAGAAACATGCTAGCAGTAGTACCAGGCACTATGGTCCTGATGCTGCACATCTCAGAGTAACCACTGCAGTTTATAAAGTCCTCTTGTCCTTGTGAACTGGTGTTTTAGAACTGTGAGTTATTACAAACAGCTATTCATATTGGTGGCCCCTGTTATAGGAAAATCATAGTAAAATGGATTTGTGTAATGGTTATTCATAACAGCACAAGTTTCCACCATTACAAATCAACATTGTGAATTATTAGTCTCTTAGCATCATAAAAACTGACTTTACAAGTGCTTGGTGCTCTTCAGACTCACTCACACTAGCATTACATGTTTTAATCTCTCTGAAGGATGACAGCACAGTACTGGAGCTAATTAATTACCTGGCAGCTTTCTTTTGAGGGTCAGAGTTTATTAATGACTGTTTACATCTAGGTTCCATTGCCTAGTTTTCTGATTTCAGATGCCATTAGAATATCCCTCTGTTTTCAGAGAAATATCTGGGGTTTCATAGTATCAAAAGAAGAGCATGGCTTGGAAAAATCTTAAATGAGCCAAAAAGAGTAGGCAGAGCTGTTGTTTTACTGTTCCCCCCTCATCCCACTCCTTGCCTTGAGGACTTGCTGACAACATTTTGCCAAGTAATTTCTCCCTCTCTCTATCACACACACACAGAGTGAGTTTTGGCCTTGTCTGGCAAACTCCTTGCTGATTACAAGCTTTCACTGTAACCACTAGCCTTTTCATTTCTGATAGGCACAACAAAACAAAGCTAATAATAGGAATGAAATGACAGCACAGAGCAGAAAGCTCAGCGTCACCAGAGAAAACAACACTTACAAGAACCCACAAAGAGAGACCTAGAGCATGCCATCCTGTGTGAAAACAAAACATGCAAACAAACAGATTCCATCAGCAGAGCTTTGGACACCAGCTCCCTGTGGCTGGAGGAGAAGAAAAATCACAGTCTTTTACATTACAGTATCCCAGTATGTCAGGGGTTGGCAGGGCCCTAGAAAGATCATCTAGTGCAACCCCCCTGCCAGAGCAGGATCACCTAGACCAGCTCACACAGCAATGTGTCCAGGCAGCTCTGCAATGGCTCCAGACAAGGAGACTCCACAGGCTCCTGGGCAGCCTGGGCCAGTGCTCTGGCACCTGAACTGCAAACAAGTTATTAAATGAGTGCATACATTCATTTTAATGAAATCTATGCCTTTCTTGATATTTGAATGAAAGTGAACAGGCTTAATTTTAAGTAGATAGGGGACGTGTGAGCATAGAAATAATTTGTGTGTTTGTACAACGTGCAGCATTGCTTAAAAAAGGAATGGGATCAGGTATTGTGATGTTGTTTCTTAGAACAGTCTTACTGAGTATGCACTGGCAGGTTCCCATCAATGGCAGAGGAACTGGGACAGTGCAAGACTTTAACCCATTTCATTTAAAGTGTATTTGGTCTGTCCAGTGTCTAGCATCAAATTATAAACCAAGTTTTTCTCACCTCATAACTTTTTTAGTTGGTTCTTTCCCCATATCTTTTTAATCCTAGAGTGGTAAAGTGATTTAGCAAAGGCTGCATCTGTTTTCTCTTGTTACCTGATAACTTCTTAATGAGTACTAACAGCTTATGTGAGAGCAAGGTCATTAGCTCTAATGGATGGAAGGGACAGCTGATATGGCATGGGAAAGGTTAAAGATTACCCCAGAAGTTCTTGCAAATATACACAGAGCAGAAAGGAGTAAAGTGCTGTAATGGTTTGGCACTGATATTGCTGAGCTAATGGCCTCAGCCACATCTCTGTACACCTAGCACTTGCCTGTAGTGCTACAGTCCCACTCTGCTCTCCCATGGAATGGCAATTGCTTTTGCTAGATAAGCATGCTAATTGTTTTCTGAAGAGCTATAAATTTATACTTGGCACTGTCTCATCCAGTTTTTTCCTAGTTAAAATATTATTTTCTAAAAGAGGTCTATCCCAATTCTTGGAGGTATTTTCCTATTTGGCTTTCTGTACTGATTTCTCTTTCCTGCTGCCTAAACTCCCAGTGCTTTTTGTACAGTTTGAATTCCTGGCCAAGAAAGTGCCTTGTCCCTTTTTGTAAGGAAAGGCTCTGTTGAAGTGCATTCTGGGGAGGGCACTGGGTCTATTTTAGGGCTCTCCTCAGCCTTCTTGTGCAAACCTTCTCCTCGCTGCTTGTGGCAGAGTAGCCAAAGGAACAATAAGAACCAAATGGCAGGATATTACTAAAGACTTTAAAGCCCAAAGCCATTGCTCTGCTAAAGGCAGGGCTGGATTTTAAGTGGTAGTATGTCCATTAGCATTAATGGGGTGAGTGCATCAGCTGAGGCATCTCAGAGGTTAATCAGGCTTCCTGGTGCCATCAATACGTGTGGCGCCTAAGCCTGTTGGCCCTGCAGAGGTTTTCCTGACAACACACTAACAGACTTTGTGTAAGTCATTTCCTATGAATTATTAAAACAAAACGTTTGGCTGCTAATTGATGAACACTAATGTGTTTTCTAATCACTGCAGTTTGAGATTTTAGCACTAAACAAAGCAGTTGCAATTGATTTGTGGCTGCTCCTTGGTTTCAGCCTGTGAGCTGTACAGGATTTTTTTTCCTGTTCAATTTAGCAGACAGCTTAGCTTGTCTTTTTAGTTAAGAATTGGCTTGTTACAGTGTCATTCCATTCTGATCTCTTTTGCTATTTCTTATTGATATTGCATAATAAATCTGTTCAATTCTTTAGAGGCAAACAAGGCACAGTCCTTGATTCAAGGAGAAAACATTTAAAGTGGTAGTTTGGGTTGGTTTTTCTTTCAGTCTCTCTCTCTCTCCTACTGTGTGTACTCTCCCTTTATTTCCCAAAGAAAATAAAACAGCATCAAAACAATCTTCAGCATCTTTAGCTGAGAAAAGCTGGTGCAATGGGTATGTTTTCAGAGCCCTGTTTGGAAAGCATGCAGACTATGGGAGTGATATTCTTCCTGGGATGTGTGTGTATGTTGTGCAGAGTTGTCCTTTTGAATACTTTGGGGGGGGGGGGAATGGTTTTCATTTCACTGCGTTTGAGCCCCATGCTCAGTTTTAATGCCACAACAGGCTGAGCAACAAATGGATGTGTCTGTTGGGTCTATCACAGGCCAAACTCCTTGTCTACTGCATCTGTGCAGAAGACATAACCTGCTCTAGTTGGGGATGTCCCTGGCCACTGCAGGGGGGTTGGACTAGATGACCTCCAGAGGTCCTTTCCAAGCCAAACCATTCTAGGATTCTGTGATTTCAGCATTAACCATTAGGAGTTAGAAGTATTTCTCTGTGCAATTGTCTTCCACACTCACCCATCATGGCTTCATGGTTTAACTAACCATGCTCTGGGCCCCTTGGAATCAGTAAATAACAAAATTAAAGGAAGGGAAAAAAAATGCTTAACCTTGAGACAACATTAAAATATTCCTTTTTTTCCCCAGAGTATTTTGGAAGCATTTAATTCCAAAATAAAGATCAATACTTCAAATGAAAGTATGCTGGTTTTTTCCCCCCGGCTGTTTCTATTTCAGCTTATATATCACATTTAGTTTGTGTGCTTCTGGGGTGTTAATATTAATTATGTTGAGGGCAAAAAAATCAAGCTAGAGCCACAAAATAGCCCTAAACTTTATTTATTGTTTCTCTTTCTTGTTACAGACAATAAAGACTGGACTGACAATGGTTGGGAAGGTTGTTACTCAGCTGACAGGGACTCTGCCTTCAGGAGCAACCGAGGAAGAAATCTTAGCTCACAGCAACATTCGCCGCAGTCCTCTGGTGCCTGGCATCATCACCATCATTGACACAGAGACAGTTGCAGAAGGGCAGGTAATGCAGCTTCCCCAGGCACACAACGTGCCTGCCTTTCCCCCCACATCATCAGCAACATGTATTTTATACTCTCAGAAGTGAAAAATAGCTGAGATGTTTGCTGGGTTAAAAACTTTCGCAGTCACACTCAGCTGTGATGAATCCTCTTTGGGACTGAAATGAAGCCAAAATATATATTGTCCCTAGACTATATTTGTGTGACACTTTGACAACATCAAGTGTGAAGTGTCACATTTTGGCTCTCCAGCACTTGTTCAGAATTGACACTGATGCAATGGGGATGTAGTCTGATTGTATTTATTAATCTGGCATGTGGCTGCAAAATGTGATTGTCTAGAGATCTGGTGAGTTGGTCAATTCCACTTTCAAAAGATGCTGAGTGAAGTTGGTTAAGTATATAAAAGCTTGTAATAGTACATAAACTCCAGAACTTAAGTGCAGTCAAGCACGATAAACTGTTTTAGGAGGCACATGTATTGGTTAACTAATAATATACAGCACAGTGTGGCAGGGAAAATGAGAGTTTAAAGTCTCTACCATTATCATACAGACTTCAAAATGATTTGTTGTCCTGTCTTTAAGGCAGAAGATCCTCATGTCTTTGTTTTTTCTCTCAGTCATTTCATATTTAAGTGTCTGATCTGGAATCAGTGTTGATGCAGCTCTCCCATAGGCTTCATTATTCTAGCTCTCTTTGCTAAGAGTTTTATTTTCCTAATATTCACATTTATTGAGTTGAAAAAAAAAAGGGAAAACCAATTTATTTTCTCTTATTTTTCCCCATCTTTATGAGGCTTATTGCAGGTAAGTTAGTAAAGTATTAATGATGTGTCAGTAGTCAAATTATTTGACTGGAAAGCAAACAAGAATTAGTTTTGGAAGTGCTTAGCCAAGTAATTTTACATCAAAAGGGAATTGTTCATATAGTAGCTTAGGTTGCTCATCTAGCATGTTATAGGCCTTTCCTTGCAAAATTAAAAGTCAAAAAATAAGAGAATGGAAAGAAGAATTTATTTTACTTAACATCTTAGAGGCAGATCTTAAAATAACTCTGTTAACTATTGGGGTTTTATTTGGTTTCCTGAGGAAAAAAAACCAGTCGTTTTGGGGAGGGAAAAAAAGCAAAGGAAGAAAAATTGTACTTCATAAATTTCTGATGAAGCTTTCTTTAATGCAGTCATTATTTCTGGTGGTCATTGTCTGTGCTTTGCTTCTTCTGCATAGGCCTAGAGGGGAAAAAAAAAGATCTATCTTAGGTTTTTAATTCTTGTTCTGCATGATTTAGAGGTTTTATGAACTTGTCCTCTGACCTTACCAATAGTAAGGAGCTCTCAAGCCTAAAGGGCACTATGGAAAAGGAGTTGTAAAAATGATAAGGCTTGCCTTGTCCAAATAGTGCTGCTGGAACATAAATAAGCCATCAGTTCTGGTAAAATAATTTTTGTCTTGAGTCTCCAGGGAGGAGACTGTGAGTTAGATCCCCTAATTGTATGCCTTGCCTTCATCTTTTTGTGAGCTCAAGTTTTTAAATGCTATTAAGTTAATAATTTATTTTCAGTGCTGAGGCTTTGCTTTCAGAATTAACAATCTGCTTTCTCCCAGGTAGTGTAAAATAATCTTTCTGGTGCATTGCTAGATTTTTATATCAATCTTTTTGTACTGAAACATGCATCTAGCAAAAAGAAAGTTGATTACTAAGTAATACACTTTGTCCATGGTCTACATCAAGACTGTCACCCAGCACTGCCTCACTGAAGATCCTCCTGATGTGAGGAGTGTGCTGTGTGCTCCCCATCCCCACTGAGCTCCTGTCCATCACTCCAGCTGCACATGGAAGTTGTTGTGCTCACAGCCTCACTGGGATGTGGCAGGATCTGCTTGTGGCACTTGTGTCCCAAGGAAGCCTGGCAGGGATCCTGTGCTGGTGTGCTGGCAGAAGCAGGTGATCCTGCAAGGAATGCCGTGCTGGTTTAGCTGGCACAGCTTCCTGGCTTGCTTTTTATAGCTTAGCTGAGTGAAGCTTCAGCTCAGGAAAGTGTTTTAGCAAGTGTGACCTTTAAAGGATGTGAGCAATCTGACTGAACTGAATCACAGAATGGTTTGGGTTGGAAGGGAGCTCTGGAGCTCATCTAGTCCAACCCCCCCGCAGTGGCCAGGGACATCCCCAACTAGATCCCTGGCAATCCTTACCTGGAATGCCTCCAGGAATGGGAACTCAACCACCTACCTCCCTGGGCAACCTGGGCCAGTGTTCCACCACCCTCGTGGGGAGGAACTTCTTTCTAATGTCCAGTTTAAATCTACTCCTCTCCAATTTCAAACCATTGCCCCTTGTCCTTTCCCTGCAGGCCTTTGCAAACAGGCCCTCTGCAGCCTGCTTGGAAGTTCCCTTTAGGTCCTGGAAGGTCACTAGTAGTGCCCTTGAAGCCTTCTCTTCTCCAGGCTGAACAATGCCAGCTCCCTCAGCCTGTCCTCAGAG
Source organism: Bucco capensis (assembly GCA_013396975.1). NCBI lineage: Eukaryota > Metazoa > Chordata > Aves > Piciformes > Bucconidae > Bucco > Bucco capensis. The sequence continues at coordinate 427,622 of VWZO01005326.1, read as the reverse complement.
CAGAGGTGTTCCAGCTGAGTGAGATTGCTCACTAACTTCACTATAAACTCTTGGCTGAGCATCATGCTGGCTTGGAATCTGGGTGACTGAGCTCTCAATAATAATTGCTGAGATTATTTAACTCTTCTGTGACAAATTGGTTTGCTGATAGCAGTCATCCAAACTACATCATTAGCAGTGCTTTGGGTGAGGTAGAAGAGGGACTGAGGTGTGATGGATGGATGCAGAGTGCAGCCTCTCCTCTGTCTTCCAGAAGGGAATTGCTTTAGCAGCCCAGTTTTCAGATCCAGGTGGGAAATAAGAGGTCTGGCTAGGTACAAAGAAACACTTAGTGGCATTCCTGCTTCCTCCTGTGATGCAGATGCCCACTTTGGAGTATTTCCTTTCTGCTGGATAGCTCTGCCCATTACAAGCATTGATCTTCCCTAACCTGACTGGGAAACCACAAGAATTAGTAGTGATGCCTACCAAGTGTTTTCTGGGCTGAATCAGCATCCCTTTCATCAGAACTTTTTCTAGCAACTGTATAAATATATTTGTGTGTTTTGAGAGGTGCATGGTGTTCATTGGGGAATTTCAGAAGCAGAAAGGAGTTCTTTTCTTGCCACCAACAGACTCCTAATGCCCAAGGAATACCTCACCTCCTCCAGGTCAGTAAAGATTTCTGTCTACCTGCACAGCCCAACTAAAAATTTGGGTGTTGTTATGAAAAGAATTGCCAAGGAATAAAATACATGTTTGGAGATAAGAGAGTAAAAAAGGAAGAAATCTGTTTAAATAGAAGACAACAGTAAGTCTAAGGCAAGCAAGCATCTCCTTTTGGAGGAGAAACAAGCACTTAGAGTGGGGAAGCAGTTATGTTTTTGGTATCACTATATATATATTTATATATATATATCACTCTATATATATTTATATAAAAAGGCTTGCAAAGTAAGGCTGCAAGTGCTTGGCCATTTACTTTGAGCAGAGCAACACAGCTTTGAAAGGTGTCTTGAGCTCCTCTGGGCATGTGTTCAAACAGATTGATTTGCCATTAGGACAACTAAAGGGACATGTTTGGGACATCACCCAGGAGGACTAACTCCAGCTTGAAGTTTTCACTCATTTTTGTAGTATATCTGCAATTTAGAAAGAACATGAGCTAGAACTCAGTGCATTTCCTGAGATGCTCCCATGGCAGAGGCTGAAATGCTATTTTACCACTGAAAAATATACAATTAAAGAGCAAGGACATCTTGTAATGTGTCTGTAAGGCAAAGATTTTTACTAAAGCTCCATTGTAGTAAAAATCTCCTCCCCAGCACTTGTTTATATGCTTGCTCCTACTCTCAAAATGACTGAAGCTGAATGATGGAGTAATAAACTCCATGGAAAGGAATGTAGAATTCTTGAAGTTGGCTGTCATGATGTATTTAGGAAGGGAGTAAAAATCATTATCAAGATGCCCAAGTAACTTTGTGGTAAGCCCAAGTGTGTTAACAAAGCTTGTGTGCTTGTTTCAAGTGCTTTCTAATGAAGTGTGAGCCAACTTTTCAGGGAGATGCAAAGACTATTTATTTGAATCTGTTAATTAGCTGAAAGGGCTAAAACTAAAGCTAGACAGATGTGCTCTCTTTCAGTAATTGGAATTAAATGTGTAAGGCTTTAGTGGCTGGGGTTTTAAAGAAAAATGATTTTCTTTTGCCCTCTGTTTCTGTATTCTTAATTAATTCATCAGGCAGGCCACCCACATGTAGTGTGCAATAATGACCTTTCTCCAAAGTCACCAGTTTTGTGGCTGAATGTAAATCTGTTCAACATCTAACATTGAGCTGCCACAGAAATATGTGGGCATTTGCAAAGAGAAATGTGGCTTCTTGCTGCTTTTGCTAGAGCCATGTGATGGATGAGATAGCAGTGTGTTCCTCTCACAGCCCATCCAAAACACAGCAAAATAGCTGAGGAAATAGCTAAAAAAAAAAAAGAACTTAGAAAAATAAGATAACATGTTGATCTTTTTATGTTTTCAAATGTGATTGGGGCTTTTTTTTTTCTTTTTTTTCCCCTGTTCCCTATTAACTTTTTATTGCATTAAAGAGGAATTTTCAGGAAGAAAAAAAACCAACCCCAAAGTGCAGACAGCTGCAGTTCCAAAGTTCATTTTCATTTGGTGAGAAAGTTGCTAACAACTGAACGAAGCAAAGATGCATATTGGGAGCAAGCATTGTTATGAAACTTCAGTGTCAAGCAAAAAGAAGCTGAAGGTCTAGAGTGGATTCAAGAATAAAACTTTACATCCATAATTCCCCTGGTCATTAACAGCAGGGCCTTTTCTTTCTAAGAACAGCTTTCATAGAGGGCAATTTGATGTTCTAGTGCTCATAGATTTGGCATCCATTTCCCTCACTCTTTAATATCTCTGTGTATTACAGAAGAATTCTTTTTATATATAAATATAAAGAGAGCAACAGGATTCCCTCAGAGCATAATACTGTCTGCCTCACTTTTATTAAAGGAGATCTGTTTTTTGTCAAGAAGACATTTTTGTCTCAGATAAATGGTTCAGGCTGAGCACAAGGCTGGTTTGAGTTTATGCTGGATTCTATTAAAAGGAGTGCAGTAGTTAATGCCACAGATTTATCACTTTTAGCCCTTTTCCACTGATGTTTGACCTTAGCTATAAGTTGGGGGAGGTTTAATTGGGGGGGAATGGGGATAGAGGGGGTTGGGGTTTGTGCATACAAGCTAGAGGGGACACTGCACTAACTTCAGCTCTTTAAAGCAGTGGAGATCTTCAGAAGTCTCCATGCAAAGATCTCTTTATTACAGAATATTCCTATTTCTACAGATTGCCAAAGCTCTTTGTTTTGATGATGAGGAGATGATTCTTTCTCTAATTTCATTAAGAAGAGGGACCTGCTTGATTAGATTTGTGTCCATTTTTATTTGTGTTACTTTCATGTTTTATTTAAAAGCATGTCTCCACTGGGATAAGTGGTGTAATTTGCCTTTAAAGATTAAAAGAATTGAAGTCATAATTACTGGTGGCTTCTGTTCAGCAGTATGGAAAATGCAGTGAATGAAGAAAAATATGGCATAGGAGGGAGGGGGAAAAAAAGCTTTGTCTTCAGCTATCTCCTGCCCTCAAAGCAAAACACTCCTTGCTGATAGTAGATGTAATGAACCCCCCTAGGTGTGTTGTCTGTTTCTCTGTTAGAGTAACATAGAGGACTTGATTCATCTTTGTTGAATGAGAAGGTTCTGTTGAACTTGAACAGAGCAGCATGTCCAGCTCTGGCCTCTTTGGAAGCTCCTGCATGGCTGAGTGGTGGTGAAACAGCCTCTGTCTGTCTCTCTTGTCAGTTGGTTTTTGGTCTGTGATGGTAGGGAACTCTGCACAGAAGCTCCTCGAGCATCCTGAGGAACCTCAGCCACTGTGCAATTATCAGAGCAACACTAAGATTTATGAGCCTTTTCCAATGAGAGACTTGGTTAGGTCTTTCCATAGTGGGGTGGTTAGAGGCCACCACCTTGGAGAAGGAAACCTCCTTGGGATGAAAAGAATTGCTGCAGCCTCAAGATTCCTGTGGGCTTTGTATGCTCTGTGTGTAGGGAAGCTGAAGGAGCTGCCTCCTGGGAGCTTTCTGACAGCTTTTGCATGTATTATTAGGCAACTGGGTTTGACTTCCAAGAAAAAAATTCCCAACTCTACTCTTTTCAGTGGTAAGAAACCATAAAGTGACCTAAAGGAACCAACTGTGCAATGTTGGTATGGGTTTAATGTGCCATTTGTTAGCCTACAGACTGGATGTGATGCTGAAAAGTTCTTCCTTCTGTTTCTTTCACAAGCAAGAGAAATGTGTAACAGAAAGAATAAGGACTGGTTTGCTCTAGCTGACAGTCAGCTTTTACAGGGAAAAGGGAAGGATTTTAGGAACTCTTTTGAGATGAAACACCAAGAGTGTTTTTGCAGGAAGGTAATTTTAGGCAGTGATTGGGGAAAAAAAAACCCACAACAAAACATTTTAAGCATGGACTTAGCATAGCATACAAATAATAGATCTGAGCTTCATTATAATGGCCAATTTCTATGGCTGAGGTGTTCCACAACTTTTTATTTTGTGAGATTTTTTTGCATTGTATCATATTTCCAGATGAAAAATACCTTGTGAGTTCCTTGTCTATTGAGTAGGGAGTTTATGTTGCAGGGATGGCAACAGTGGTGCTTTTATCATTAGTTTAAAAGAGGAGGAGGAGGAGGAGGAGAAGGCGAGGAGGAGGAGAAGAGGGAGGAGGAGAGGAGAAGGATGAAGAAGGAGAGGAGGAGGAGAAGGAGGAAGAAGGAGAGGAGGAGGAGAAGGAGGAAGAAGGAGAGGAGGAG
>VWZO01005326.1:313643-414573 GCA_013396975.1 Bucco capensis | reverse complement strand
ATAATTTATATAATGATATAAATTATATTATTAGACAATTTAGATAAAGTATAAATTATAAAAATTATTTATATAATTATACAATTATATAAATTATCTATTTATAAAATATAAATTTTAATACACCTATATATTATATCTTTATATAGTAGAAATGTTAAGATACCTATATATTATATATTTATATGGTATTACAATAATTCTAATAATTCATCTGTTCATATATCTCATATTTTATAGAATATTATGAAAAATCCTTTATCTAGCTCTTCTATATTTATATACTACTATAATAAAGATTCCAGGTACAGCCCATTTGCAGGATGTCTTGGTCATTCTAGTATCCCAGAAGAATCCTGCCTTCTGCCTAATGCAAACAGAGAAAAGCTAATTCTAGAAATCCTGGATGAAGATGCCCTGGGCTAAAACCTGGAATTTCCCAAAGGAAGGAATACACCATAGGGGGTTACTGAAATGATGATGTTTACAGAAAAGTCTCCAAGCTCTTCATTCTGCCAGGAACTGGGAGTGTATGCAGGGTCTGAGAGGAAATGGGGAGAGGGAAGGGAAAGGATTAAATGTTACCAATTAGAATCAGTTGCTCAGTGGTAAACTGGATTAGTCTCAACTAGAGAGTGTCTAGACTGGAGACTGAAGGAACCATACAAATATCCTTGTTTTTTCATTAGGTTGTATTATTAGATGCTGTGATTTAGCAAGGAGGAGAAAGCCTCACCCATTCTGCTGTCAGCCCTAGTCTATTAAAACTAATTCACTTTGGTTCCCTCTGCCATGTCAGAGCCAGAGATGATTGCTGCTGCTAAAGGCACAGCCCCGTGGCATGCTCAGGGATGGCAATGTCTGTGCACAGCTTCATTCAGATGCTTTGCTTTATTGCTAGGCCTTTTCTGTGTGCTCCCCAGGAGTCACTGTTCTGCTTGCATGCATGGGCTTGGCACTGCAGCACAGTTATGGATGCAGATACCCTGAACTGAGATGGTCCAAGATGCCAGTGTGATTTGGGAGGCATTAGGTCAGCTGCCTTTTAATTTCTTAATTTCCTTTCATTTCATTTCATTTGTGGGTTTGGTTTTGTTGTGGTTTCTTTGGTTGTTTTGGTTTGGTTTTTTTTCTTGCAAGCCATTTCAATATAAAATTCTACGGGTGTGTATTATTTGGAAATTGGATTTCCACATGTTTAAAAGAAATGGTTATTGATTTATATATGAATTTTTTTAAATGAGAATGTTCTCCCCCTCACACATAAAGGAAACAAAGAGTTCAGCTTGGGAGGGCTGTGAGCTGATATTTCTTACCTTGTCACCTAGCAAACCTGCAAAGAGGAGGATGTTACAGATTTGGAAAACACACCAATATGCTTCTTTTTTTTTAAAATATATAATTATCTGTATTTTCCTCCAGACTCAAGGAATACACTCCAAAACAAATTGGAAATTCTGCATTTCTACTATCCTAATTTTGAATCATCTGATCCTTTCTTTGTATCTGCAGTTTTAAAAGGATGTGGCTTCTTTTCCCTATTCTAAGTGAATTTCTTTCCAAGTATGTTCCTGATTCTCTATCTAATTAGTATTTGTAAGCCTGTGCATTCTGGAAAGGTATTGTTATAAAGAGATATTTAAAAAAAAGAATACTTTTGGAAGTTTGGGGAAGTCCCTGCAAGAGCTTTGTGTTTCCCTCCTTTGGTGTCATTTTCTGCTGCGTTTCGAAACAGCTTCTAAATGCATAGTTTAAAAACATTAATCATCTGCTCACTGGTGATATTTAAAGGGGCTCTGGACTGACACAGACAGAAACATACATTATACCTAACACCCAAAATTGCCCTTCCTCTTCTCTGCTGAGGAAGATTATGTATGGAAACCTTCAGCCAAGTGCTGCCCGTGGCTCGGCCGTGTTCTAATGAGAAAGCACCAGCGAATAGTTAGCTGTTGTTTGCAGCCCACAGCTCCAAGGGAAGGTTAAAAATACAGGAAAATTGACATGACAGAGTAACACTGCAAAATGAACTCCAAAAGGGTAAAAAAAAAAACCCTGCTGGGTTGCCTAGCTGGCAGTGCAGGCTGTGGTCTGGGACTGCTATTCATAGCCCTGAAATTAAAGGCTGCAGTTCAAGAGAGTTGTGAAACGTCCAGTCCAACAGCTGCATTCAGTTTGTTTTTCAATTTCTCCTTGCCTTTCTTGTTTATTAGCTGTGACTCTGAGGTCAGAATTAAAACAAATATTTTAATGGCAGCATTTGTGCTGTTGGCAGGGAGAGAGCTGCAAGGGCTCAGCCGTGCGAGTGGGAGAGGACTCGCTCGCCGTGGGGAGAGGTGCTCCCTTCACACACCAAACCCACTCAGCACGGGCAACCTCTGCAAAGCACCCAGCTCACAAGCAGCCTGCAAGCTGCTCTTTAGTCCTTGCAGCAAACTGCAGATGCTTAGAGGATCTTAGTTTGAGGAGGCCAGAAAGGAGCATCCCTTTATTGATTTTAACTAACAGAATCCTCCTCGGTTTGACAGCTCGAAGGTAGAAAAACCTTTATGAACTGTGCTAATTAAAACCAATTGTGTGTGAGTTTTACACATCTCTTCAGAGATTGTTCCACATGCTTTTTTAAGAGTCATTTTAGAGCCTATGGGTCCTGTAGTTTTATTTTAGTCAGTTGAGATTGTTCAACATCCTTTTTAAGAGTCATTTTAGAGCCTATGGGTCCTGTACTTTTATTTTAGTCAATTAAGATTGTTCCACATCCTTTTTAAGAGTCATATTAGAGCCTGTAGTTTTTAGTCGATTGTCTTTACTTCACCATGTTTAAAAGTAAGTTAGAAAGGTTTAATTTGTGCTAAAGCTTAATATTAGTTGCTAAATCCATTGTTGTCCACACTTGCCCAAGTTCTGGACAGCCAGAGATAATACCATAAAAATAGAATCCCTAAGGAAGGAAATCAGATCAGTGTTGCAGAGATCAGTTCCAGGCAGAGAGGTATTTACCTTGTATTTAAAATTTCTATCAGCTCAGTTTCATGATAAACTGTCAAATTTGGCTGATAGAAATGGTAAATGCTAAAATGGTAAATGCTAAAGCTGGCAATAAACAAACCTCCAGGTTTGTAATTGTGCCTCTACCTTTATTACTTTTTTAAAGGCAAAAAAATACCTTGCCTACAGTAATATCTTTCAGCTACAAAATGTAGCTCTTGTGGGACAGAATTTTTTAGATTAGCTGAAAAAAGAACTTATTTCTGAGTATTTGGAGTCAGTGTTGCAGCTGACACATGCATTCTGTTTATTTGGTATGGTTTAGGGTCATAAAATTGGGATTTTCTAGGATTTACAGAAATATGAAGCACAAGGATGAATATTCTTTTCGAAGTTAACTTAACTAGATTTGACACAACAAATAAATGTCTGTTTTACCCAAAGTCTGCCTTCTCCTAGCAATACTGAAAGAGGTTGAATTGTGGATCAAGGTGTGACTAAAAAAAATCACAATTTTTACTTTCCATGCTTGGGATTTTGATTTCAGTGAAAGCAGGGAAGATACTAATAAATCAAGGTTTGAAATGGAAATAATGATTGTGAACTACTGTCTGCCTGCCTAAGAAAATGCTTTCTAGTTAAGGAGATTTTTGTCACTGCCACTGAGATGTTCTCCAGTGTTAAAGTTTTTAGCTATCAAATGTGTGACCAAACCTTGGTTTCTTTCCATGCCTAGGAGAATATTTTATAATCAATTCTGGATATTCCAATCAGAACAAATTACACTGTATGGCAGAATGATTGATCCTTGCACAGGTTAATCCTGAATTGCTTTTGGCAAGCATTTAGTATGATAGCAGTGGTTTATAGGTTAAATTTTAGCTGGTTGGTGACAGTTTGAATGAACACTTTAAAGTCATATTCACTTGATTGTCTCTACCATAATTTCATTCTGTGCAATTCACTAGTTAATGGATAGTGTGTTCATTGAGCTAGTGCATGGGTCAATAAGTTTCTTTCTCCTCTCCCTGCAGAGGGGAGCAAGGGCCAGCTCGTCTCCAGCTTGCAGAGCAAGGTATGGTTTAGCTCTCTTGCTGTCCCTGGCACAGCTGTCAGAACAGAGGAAAGTTTGGTTTAGCTGCCTTGCTCTCCCTGGCACAGCTGTCAGAGCAGAGCAAGGTTTGGTTTAGATGCCTAGCTCTCCCTGGCACAGCTGTCAGAGCAGAGCAAGGTTTGGTTTAGCTGCCTTGCTCTCCCTGGCACAGCTGTCAGAGCAGAGCAAGGTTTGGTTTAGCTGCCTTGCTCTCCCTGGCACAGCTGTCAGAGCAGAGCAAGGTTTGGTTTAGCTGCCTTGCTCTCCCTGGCACAGCTGTCAGAGCAGAGGAAGGTTTGGTTTAGCTGCCTTGCTCTCCCTGGCACAGCTGTCAGTGCCATGCTCGCAGGGTGCTGTGTGTTGCATGTGCTCTTCCCTCCCAGGCAGCACCAGCCTTTTTAGGCTGAGCTACAGAGGCAAGCAGAAAGGGAAATAGTAACTAGGTCTTAATTCCTCCCTTTCCCCTGTGATAATTGGCAGTGCAGAATCTGAGCAAGCTGCTGTTAGATGCAGGTGGCTTGCCCTTTCTTCTGTGCTGCATTTGGTACAGCCTTTGAGATGAATTCCTTCCAAAAGCTATAGTTGGCTAGTAACTGTAGTAGTACAAACCAGTAACTTATTACAGGACCTCCCTGTTGCACAGGTTTGCTTTGCTGTTGAGCTGGGACTAGCTGATTCAGACGCTGCTGCTGAGCAGCAGAGCAGCTCTCATTCCTTTGCTCTTCCTCCTTTTTCCTGGGAGGACATTTGCACATCTGTTTGAAGTGTGTTTAAAGTGTGTTACTAGAAGGTTTGTGCCTTGTTTCAGAGGCTGGAGAGGGAAGGCTTCACTACCAATACCATATCTACAGCAAGTGCAGTAGGTGGCTGTGGGGAGCCAGGAAAGGTGAGAATTATCCTGGAATCAAGTAGTTTAAGAGGTTGTGCTTTAATTACCAATTTAAGGCAAGTAACCAAACTTCGAGCCTCTGCAAAGTTACAGAAGCTTAGTGGTGATCTTCTCTTGGGACAGCATGTTTCAATAAAAGCTTTTCTCTACTCATCTGAAATGGAGCCATAGAAGTGTTTGCCAGCTACAGGATTCTGTGACCATTTTAGAGGGAGCACTAGAGGCAATATTTTCAGTACAAGCCCTTAAAAAGAAACTGAAAACATGATAATGAAGTGAAACATTACCATAGCAAAGTACACCTTCAGTTTGGTAGTGGCACCAACTATAAATGGGCATGGGGGAGGTACATTCTAATAATAGTCATAATAATTATGTGTTACTCACATCTATTGCCTGGAGAGGTGTAAATTCATACAGCTACCTTGCAGGTGCAGAGTAGGATGTGTTCTTGGCCCAAGACAGCTTCTACATGAAGGCAGGGAAGATAGACTTGGTCCTTGTGGAGGTAAGGGTCAGGTGGTTAGAGAGATTCCAAAGAAATAGGTTTAGGGAGGAATAGAGGAGTTCTCAGTGAACAAGAAGTGGAGACTTTTCAAGCTGTGGTAGTTGGCTGAATGAATGGTGGCAGAATGGCAGCAGTGCAAGGCAGAGGGGACAGAGGAGCAGTTTGCAAACAGTGAGGAAAACAAAGAGCAGGAATCAAAGCTATGGGTATGGCTTCAGGACAGGTTACAGAGAAGGGAAATGAGCTGCAAGGACTCCAAACTTTGAACATTAAGGATTGAAAGGGAATTCTAGGAAAGCTGAAGGACTGAGAAGCTGTCACTCACTCAAGGTCATGTAGCAGCTTAGTGCCAGAGGAGAATATTACAAAGGTTCCCCGAAGCCACTAACTACCTAATTCACTTTTGTACTGTGATCTAGCTGTTTAATTGTGGTCATTTTAATTTTCAAAGAGAGAAACTTTCCACAAAAGATACTCAGTTAGTAAATAGCTAAGAAATGGCACTGGTTTATAAATACCTGGATTTTTTTTTTTGCTTTTCAATGTGGTAAATCAATGATCTGCTTTCCAGCAGTGTTACTCCTGCCAGCTTAGCAGCTGAGAGCTGTGAAGTGCAACACATCTCAAATGGTAACTAATTACGCTTCCTTGGCCACAAAAGAGCTTTTCCATCCATTAATAACAAGCAAATTAATGTTGGGCCAGCAATAAAAGAGATTAAACTGTATACCCCTGTGGATGCCTGAGTGCACCTTTAACAGACCTGAAATTCCTCTGATTATTTAAATGTTCTATATTGAAATGGGATGGTGGCCTTGAGTTAATAGTTAAAGAGGTTTAAATTGGAATCTCTCTGCAGAAGTTTTTCCCATTGATCAGAGCAAGTGGGCAGAAAAAAAAAGACCTGATTTGGTTGTTAGGAAGCATTGATTGTGCCTCACAGATCAACAGAGAGTTTTTCCTTTCTGTTTCTCCTACCTGAGGTGTGCAACCAGGCTTTTATTAAACGTATAGATAAGATTTGGAGAGCTATTTTACAGTGTCAAGTGGTCTGTAAAGTACTTTATTGCAGTACTTGGTGTGGCTGCAGCTGGCACCTTTTCTGTGCTTGGACTTTCATCATGACTGCAACTTTCTTCTCAAGTTTGCAAGATGAATCTCATTCTGGACCATCACCTTCCTGGATGTGTCATCTAGAGTAAAATCAGCCCTAATTATTTAATGACTAAATAATTCTGTGGGTTTTTTTTCCCTCTGTTTATTCTGCCTTTCATTTTTCAATTTGAATTATTGCCTCTGCAGACCAGTGCATTAAAATGAACATAATGGCATCATATTTAATTGTGTCTCTATATCACATATGCTGGGCCAGAAGGTGAGAAATAATTCATGATTTGTAGCTTGCTAGCATTGCTTTATGGTTTGTTTATGAAGGAAGAGTGTTGGCAGTGGAATTTTTGAGCAGGAGAAGTGTATAGAAGAAGACTTTACAGAGGGAAGAAAATCTACTCTGATTTATCACAGACTATGCTTTGAGTGACAGCAAACAAATAGTCTCCTCCTTGTGATTAGGCAGGTTGACATCAATGAGAATGCTCTTTTCATGGAGTAATTTCAGTGCTGTTTGCTTCTCTACTCTAATCCTTTGGTGTACATGCTCCTTTTCTTATTAAATGCCTCCCTGCAGGAAGCTGATTTGCATTTTATAGAAATACTTGCCTAAATCTAGAGCATTTCCTACTTTAAGGTGGAAGACTTTACAATAGGCTGAATATTGAGGAAATCCTTGCTCATTTAAATCCTCTCTTAAATCACTAGTACATCTCTGTCTGATTTGGAGAAGTCTTGTTTCAAGGCAGTGTTAAAGAAAATCCCTCCTTTGCTGTGAGTTTAACCCTGCAAGCTCACTGAACAGGATCTGGACTCTGAGAAGAAATGCATATGAAATCCTGTCATCATTTGGGTGGAAGAAATGTATTTAAAAGAGAGGTCAGTGTGATGATTTGCAGGGCATCATTCTCCTGCTGTTAAGTGTCAGCAATATATGATTATCAACAGCTTAAATCCATTGCTACAGAACTTTTTAGGATATTTCCAGATTGATATTTTTTTTCTCATCTAAGCATTTAGCTTATTATCTCCAAAGAAATTGTTGCTCCAATCAGGATTGAATAATTGTTAGTGGCAGAAGTTGCTGGCAGGTTGGACCATATCCCAATTCCTCTTTTGAAAAGCTGATATTTGATGTCTTCATGCAAATAATAACCCCTTCCTGCTGGAGAACTGTGATTAAATCACTCTGCTTCACCCTCTGCCTTTGGCTGCAGACAGAAGTCATCTAAAAATCATTGATATCCATCTCTGTACCACTTAGAAGCTTTGCTTCTTTACTACTAAAAAGTCTTGCTCTGACAGAAAGCCTTGAGGAGGATGCTCTTATCTTTTTCAGCATGTTCAGTAATTTTTCTAACAGTTCCAGTAATTTTTATAGTCTCCTATTCCTTGCTTCTAGGAGAAAAGAAGTATTAGAGTCTTTAAGCATTAAAAATGTATAATTATCCTAATCTAATGTTCCTTTCTCTGCTACTGCACAGAATTCCCAGTTTACTGGAGGATGGTTCTTTAGTCACCTTGTCGTGATCACCTTTTTATAGAAATTGCAGACACCTTTTAGTAAGAAACTTTACATTTTAAAAATTAAAATTACATTTTAAAAATTAGAAGTTAAAATTTGCCAGATCTGCAGGTGAATAAGGTGAATTTTGATAGCATGCTGAATAAATTGTGGAGGACACTTGTGACATTGAGTTTTGTTTGGGTGTCACTATTGCTGAATATACTGTTTGGATACATGGTTGTTTCTGATTAATTCTCCAGTATATTAAAAGGATTATCAAAACAGTTATTTAGCATATCAGCCTAAATGAATAGCTCATTAACATCTAGGCTTTGTTAATGAGCTGTTAACTTCCTTTGGGATTAACAACAGCACAACTCTCGAAAGGGTAAAATTCTTTCCTCTCTTGGAAGTTGTGGCAGCAGCTCTGTAGGCTCCAGGGAGGTGAGGGTTTTACCCTTTCCCTCTAACATTTACTTTATTGTTATTCCAACCAGAAGAGAAAAACCCCACAATGCTTTATTTCAGCAGTACAAATGTTTGCTGCAGTCTCTGCAGCTAACAAACCCCACGACACTGCTCTAAGGGTGGTGCCTAGGGATTCGTGTCCCTTGTGGAGGGTTCAAAGCAAAAGGGAGTCTGTTCCCTTTCATTTTTTGCCTTCATTTTCTCAGCTGCCTACAGTGTGTGGCCTTTAGTTTCAGGAGGCAAAACCCCATCCTGATAAAGTTTTAGGCTTTGTAGTCAGTTAAGTGTTTCAAAGTGGGAAGTAGTTGGTTTAATATCTGCAGCATAGCACTGAGCCATCAGTTGGGCATGGAAAATGTCTGACAGTTCCCATGCATCCACTCCAAGCTCCACAGATTCAGATGAAATATATAATTGTCCTAAGTGTGTTACTTTATAGAAATCTCCAGAGTACACTCAGAGGTAATTATTTATTCACAAAATACATTTTGATTTTTCTTCTTTTCTTTGACTTTCTGTTTTGGTTTTCTTTTTACTCTTTATATTTAAATATTTTGGATATCTTTATAGACTTGTGCTTACTTTGTGGTGAATTTTTTCATTAAAATCAGATCATCCTTATTTAATTCAGGCCCTTTTGAGACCAAATTTTGTAGCTGTGACATACAGATTACACTTGGAAGCATACACGGTCTTAGTAGCACTAAGCAGTAAGAGTAAGCACTAGTAGTAGCACTGTTTGGCCGTATGTTGACTAGCCTCAGCCTCGGAGAGGAGTTAAGAGAGTATAAATAAAGCTACTGATCAGAGGTCAGGTCATAACGTTTCATAAAACCATGGAGCATATAAACTTTGTCACATCTGAAGAGCTGCAGTGGGATAGGAATCTGCACAAGTGGGATGCAGAGCACAGCACGCACGGACTGCACCAGGAGCGGCTGGAAGTCAGCGTGGCTCTGCTCAGCTCCCTGCTTCTGTCATTTGAAAACCTGTAGACCATAATATTAACCTTGCAGAGAGTGTCTGTGCTCATACTGAAAACAGAAAATCTGTGGAATTGTTCCTTCATTTAGCTTTTTTTACTCACTGTTGGTGTAAGCAGCGTATTAGTGCCGTGGCTGTACGGCTCTCCGTACGGCTCTGTGTGCAGGGAAATGTGAGAGTTGCATTCCTCCATGGAGTATATCCATGAATCTCTGTTTCTTCCATGCAGATGTGTGCCTGCTTTCCAAAACGTTTGTGCCCTTGGTGTTTTTCCAACAGATCCAACACAGCTTGAACGTGTTGAGTCCCTCAGTGTGTAATTACAGAATGACATTGTTTGGGGAGGTGGAAAATCCCTCCTGTTCCTCGCAATTAGTTACAGTGAAGTTCCTCAGGAGACTGCAAGCCAAGGTGAAATGGTGTGTGCCTCATTTGTATGCATATAATAAACAAGTGTGCAATTAGAGAGGTGTTATAAATAGGATGTGGGGAGGAGATGCTTAGGCTGCTCAGGTTTCCTTGCTTTTACAGCACGGGCCCGAGCGAGGTTTGCCGCTCTCTAATTTAACCGTTGGGGCTAACCAGCTGACGCCTAGCTGAAAACAGAGTTATGTTCCTACAAGGCCACAAGAAGCCCTTTAGCATTCCCTTCTCCTTCAGCTGGTGGAGAACTCTGTGTCCCATCAGCAACTTCCATCCCACCCTTTAGGCCAAGCCTCATCTATCCCAGGGCGGGCTGAGAAGGGAGCGAGAGGAAGCTCCCAGATAAACATCCAGCAGCGCCGAAACTCCTAATGGCTGCGGGCTTCCGCTTGCAGCCCCTATAATTAGCAGCCCTGCTTTGCCTTGGATTCCCAGCTGACGCAAATGCTTTTTGTGGCTTGGCACCTCATTTAGGGCGTGGGCTTAGTTTATGGCCAGGCCAGAGTCTGGTTTAGTCTTCTGATACTGCATAAATAGCTCTTAAGCCACAGTCTACATCTGTACCAGGTTTTGCCTTTTATGCATATATGCCCTGCGTTTCTTTTCCTCCTTTTTTTTGTTGTTGTTGCTATCTTGAAAGAAGCTAACTGTTTCCTACTTTTCATTCATTCTCTTTGGGAAGTTGTTAATTAGGGCAAATGTAGCACGTCAAACAAAGCTTTGGTATTATTATTATTATTATCATTATTATTATTATTTTCCATCTAGGATATCTGTTCTTTTTCAACTGGATTTTAGTCATCTCTGTGGATTTAAAAAGCCACCCCGTAAATCAGTCATTAATTTAACCCCTCCTGTGATGGATAAACAACAAAAAAAAAGTCAGACTTTTCTTTTTTGGCAGTGAGAGATACCTTCTAAGCAATATCAGTCATTATCAGTCATTAATTTAACCCCTCCTGTGATGGATAAACAAACAAAAAAATCAGACTTTTTTTTGCAGTGAGAGATACCTTCTAAGCAATAGCTGCTTTGCACACCAATTTCCACTGGGTTCTGTGTATGAAGGACTTCTCAAATTGATTTCAGATGTTATCTGTTAAACAGGGATTAATGCCAGTTTGAAAAATAAGCAGGAAATCCTTGGGAATTATTCACTTTTCATCTATGATTATTCATACATCAAGTACATCATAAGAGAAAACATTGTTGGACTGAACTTCTGACAGCTTTAACCCAGATTTCCGTCTAAACAACTTTTGGGGGGAAAACTGTCACAAAGTCTTTTTGGAAAGCTGAGTTGAAGTTTCCTGCCCTTGAAAGTGAAAGTGAGGGAAGGACCAAGCTCCAAGTTCCTGTTTTTCTCCTGGGATTAGGGTTTTTTGTTGGGGTGGTGGTGCAGCAAGCCCTTTTGTTGCAGAGAGGTGATGGAGAGAGCAATGGCTGAGCTGGGTAATAGAACTGAAAACTCTGCTTCTCCAGGGTGAAGTACTGAGAGCTGGAAAATACCACAGCAAAGCCCAAGTCAGATGTTGTGAACCAGCAGTGATTTATCCTTTGAATAACAGGAGTAAGAAAGGTCTTTCCAAAGGCTGTTTTAGAAATACACCTTCTTTCACAGCCGTGGTTTTGTGCTTGGGACCTCTGTGTTGATACAAGTTCAGCAAGTATCTGTTTGTATTTCAAATGCAAATGTGAGTAGAAAGGTCCTCCTTCAACTGACTGAAAAATAAGTCACTGCTAGAAATGAAGGGCCTGTTTTCCCTTGCCTTTCATCTCATAAAATGCATTTCTTCCAAACAGTGACAGACAGCAGGATTTTAGATCAGGTCTGCAGAGCTGCCAAATCAGATATACCACCCATCTTACTATTCTTAAGCCAGTTTCTTTCCACCCACAAATATCTTATCTTTCACTTCTGTATTCCTTCAAGTTAGCAAACACAGGGGAAAAAGCAATTTCAGAAACAAAACCAAACCAAACTACATGAAACCTGCAAACCCTTGCAGGCAACAGGCATGACATCAAGAGCTATGTCCTTCATGTGGAGCTGATCACACTAGCACATATTGTGTTTGCCATCCAGAGAACAATAGTGTGCTTTAGGGCTTTATGTGACATAGGTTGCAGTGTATGGTGCCAAATGAGCTCCCTAGCAGTGCCCTGCTTGGGGTAAGTAGAAAGTACAGATTTAGGGGAAAAAAAACCCCATCTTTTATGAGGAGAGTAGTGCAATCCTATCCCATCTGCTCACTGTGGGGTTTACTGCCCTGTCCACAGATACCTGCATTCCTAGCCAGTACTGGAAAGGAGATCGTGGTTAGCTAAACAAGCCCTGGATGTGATGGACATGCAGGATGGTAATTCCTGTGCTTTCCCTGGCTCAGGATTATTACACAGCTTTCTGTCTCCAGCTTCCAGACAGGTTTTTGGCTCCTTTAAAGGTTTTTTTTTTTATGATCTTCATTGCTCTGTGCCATGTGATGGGATACACATGAAGAATGCTGTGCTCAGATCTCTGGGTGCACTCAGCTCAGCATTTGGATTTATAAAACACTTCTAGCTCTTTGGGGGAAGGAAAAAAAAAGATGTAGGTTTGCTGAGGCTGTCTGGTCACTGTTGAGAGAAGCCTTATGTAGTCATCTCTTCCAACTTCTTCTTCTCCCAAGGTCTTTCCATATGGAATAAGAAGGAGCTCAAAGGGACCGAAAGCACGCTTGACTTCTATATAAAGCTACCTAATGCATGAGGAGAGGCAAACATGGGAATATAGAAAATAAATCCTTACTGTGCTGAATGAGAGCTTTTGGAATATCCTGACTGCTGTAACAGCAACAGCCTGATTCTAGCACAGAAACCCCTGCTTGCTTCCAGGTCTCTCCCCTGGAAATGCAATGTATTATTGAGGGCCGCATGCTTCACTAGAAGGGAAGTGTATTGTGTGATGTTTCAGGACAGAATTAATGCAAATTGTGTGCATAATCCCACACTAAAGACTTGGCTGACTTGCACTTGAGCAACTTTAGCTGTATTTCCTATCAACACAGTCACTACAAATCAAGGAAATTGCCAGTTAAGCCAACATTAACATCCAGACCAACCTCAGCTCGCATGCCTTACCGCCCAAACATAATACCCAAATGCACTGCCGGATTTCTGAGCTCCATAACAAACTCTCTTTCATTTCTGACACTCAGAATTGGAGTAACAGCCTGTAACAGTAAAAGTATGTCTGCTGGAGGGAGTCTTGCTGAGGCCACAGTTGAGATTTTGCCTTTGTGTGATGCTGAGGAGCTGGCTGTGTGCGGTGTGGGTGGCCTCGCGCTCCGGCCAAGCCCCAGCAGCTCAGTGGTCAAGCTCAGAAGGAAGCTTGTAGGCAATTTTGTCTCGAAGTGCAATTTGGATTTCTCTCTGATCTGGTACCTTGCTGCTGGTGGGCCTCACAGTCCTGAAAGTATTTGTATACTTTCACAAGATCCTTGTTTCATAAGAGCTATGCTCAAGAGAAACTGAGGCATATTCGTGCTGAGCTCTTCCTCCCATGATCCATGACATATACTCCCAAACCTGATTCAGCCTCAGAGGAGGAGGAGGCACTGGCAAGTGACATTGGGCCCAGAAGGTCAAAGCTTTGGCTGCTGGAATTGTTCTTTCTGAGCTTGAGGAAAGAGGGATTCCAGGATTGCCTCAGAGGGAAAACACTCAGGATGCTGATCCAGTGATCTTATAATGGTGGCTCAGTAGAAAAGTTCATTAAACTTAAGAGAGTATTTTTCTGCTGCTCAGAGGATTTTTGTTTCCAGTTTAAATGTGAAGTTTTCCAAGTGGCATTTGTAGGACTTCATTGGTGAGGTGGGAGAGCTTTCACATCTCTGCTGTATCTGTACAGAGGGAAAGATAAATCCTGGAGCCATCAACTGAGAAACCGAGCAAGTGAACACTTTTATGACAGAAATAAAACAATTATTTATGCTTTGAATAGGTGTCATGTAAAATGAGGAGAGCTAAGTTCTCTTCCTGAAGGATGAAAGAGTTCAGTTGTGCTTTCTGTGGAGAATCAACACACCAGGGCTCTGTGGCAATTGCTGGGTTTCTTTAGGAGAATACCTTGAAGACACTTCAGTGTAGCTATTAAATGCTAAAATCACTTTGTACTTGACATTAATTAAATGTTGGAGGATTGCTTTGGCTAATCACTTCTTAGATTTCATTAATAAGCATGATAATAGGGACATTATTATACAGAAAAATAGATCTGTATACTAGATTTGTTTCCTGTAGTCCTGCCATGATGCTGTATTTTGCTTACATATGCAAAACCTCTTATTTTTTGGTATAAAAACTTGTATTTTTATGGCAAGCTGACTTGAAATATATTTGTCAATGTTTAAAACCTGGCACGTAGTGGGAGAGAAAAGTAAATAACACACACATATATATATATAAGTAAATAACATATCTAAGTTCCTGTGATTCTGCTGCTGTGCTAATGGAATCATTTCAATCCATCCATCAGTGACCTGTTTTCAATGAAGTTAGCACCTAATTTAATATTTCACTTGAAAGCTCTCCTCTCTGATTTGCTGCCCTTCAAGCAGTAAATCAGAGAGTTGCTTTCATATGCATTTGTAAGAAGGATGCTTCTGCAGGATTGTTTTTGGTATGGGTTGTTTTGGCTGGGTTTTGATGCTACCTCTTCTTCCAAAAATGACTCTTGTGGAAACATCAATCTTTTTTATACTGGCTCTTGGCCAGTGAGGAGCATCTTGGGGTTTTCACTCCAACATTAATCACTTCAGTGCTTCATGCTGGTCACACAAGTCCTTAACTGTAGTTAGAATATTCCCAGGTTTTCCAGTTGGCTTGTATAGACTTGTATTGTAATGCTGAAGTAGTAATACTGTTAATATGATTTCAGTTGAAGTTCTGGTTTGTTTTCATGAAGTGAATCCCTTTCAATTCACTAATTTTCTGCAGAAAACCAAGCTGTTAGCCACAGAAGCTTTTACAGATAGACATTCTTAAACCTCTTCTGTTGCAGTGATTAATCTCATGTGCTTTTGTGTTTCTTTTTTTTTTCTGTTTCTTTCCTTTCTTTCTTTCCCCAGGGATGTTGCTGGTCACTACTGACACGTTAGGCCATGATTTCCATGTTTTTCAAATCCTGACCCATCCTTGGTCCTCATCCCAAAGTGCTGTCCATCATTTGTATACACTTCACAGGGGAGAGACTGAAGCCAAAGTAAGTTCCAACTCTTTGCTGCAGAAATAATCCCCAGACACCTTCTCCATTTTGTGTATGTTGGCCCTTGAATGTTTGTTTGAGCACACAAAGAGCCTTTCTTCTCTCCTTAGCCACAGGAAAGGATAAGAGCAGTGAGCGTTTAACCTGGGTAAGAATAAATCCTTGCCCTTTCCAAGGAGGTGCTGTCAGATGGATTCAGATATGACAGTGCCTCCAAAGAGCTCAGATTATTAGCTGTGTTTGTACTTAACCTTTTCTCAGGGAACATGTGAAACATTTGTCTAGTGCCCATGAAGCAACTGTCAGGTTTGGCTTGACTTTGGTGCTAAAAGCCAAAGGCAGACAATTAAAGAGCTGAAAGGAAGAGTTCATCAAAAGACTGAGATTAACTTTAATCTATACTTTAGCAAAGTGGAGGAACCTGTTGGGGACTGAGGTGATCCAGATTGAACTGCCCAGTTAGAAAACCTCACAGACTAAAGGATAGGGGGGGAAAAAAGTCTGAAATTGTGTTTTAAAAGGTGCTCAGTAAACTCCTTTACAGATAAAGTGGGGGGAAAAACCTTAGGGAGCTGCCTTTTGCTGACATTGGTGTGCTGGAAGCAGTGCAGGATGCTGTGCTTGAGTCCTGCACAGCAATGCTGGTAGGCATCAGGAGAGCCTCACTCACCTTTGGAGCACTGAGTAACTGTGTGAGGAGCCTGTTTGAAATCCATAAATCAAAATGTCACCACAGGGTAAGAAATGAGTATTGCACTTGCTGATGCAATTATACACTGAATGCACACACTTGGGACAGTGTGGGAGATGGAAACTAGGCTGACAGACAGAAGCCTCAGGCTCTGGGATTATGACCCTGGCACTGGAAGCTTGGATTATTGTGGTACCATGATTACAGCTCCTTCAAACCTTTGGGCTTTTGTTTCCTTTTGAGTTGTGCAGTTTCCCTTAAGTTTTTTTTTTTGCCTCACTTTTGTAACAAACAGAATTTGAAAGCTTTATTTTATATAGTAGTGGTTGCTAATGTTTTAATCTGTGAATTTAAATTGCTTTGAATAGTAATAGTATTTTAATAATAATAGTATTTGCTGGAAAAGTGTAATTACTCTTATGGGCAATGGTTTGCTATAGGAAGGAAGAATTATAACTAATTAGGAGAAACTATTCATATAAACTTATATATATATATTATATAATTGTAATGATATATTATAATTATATNAATTTATATAATATATTTTTATATTTATATTGCATTCATATTAACTATTTATATATTATATTACATATATTTTATATATATAATATATATAAATATGTATATTTTATATATTATATATATAGTACTTTCAGGCTATTTTTATAAATAATATAAAGGACATTGAGATCTGTGAGTATATATATATATTTATAGACTGTCATCTGTTTATGTACTATAATATGTTTAATGTTATAGAGTTATTTTTGTTCTACTTCTACACCAAAAATGGGAAATACCCTATAATCCAATATTGAAACACCAAGTGTAGGACTCCAGTCACCAGGAACAAAAATGTTCTTCTGTTTTTTTACAGCTGATAAATTTGGTTTTAAGGCCTACATTGGAAACCAAACACGCCATGTTTTAGAGACTAAACCTTTGTTGATAGACATTTTTGGGGCTATAGTATTAGCATCTCTGTGAAAGCATTGCATTAACATTCTCAGAATCAACATAGTAAAAGAGTTTTTTCCTAGCTGGCCACATAGTTTCCATGTGGGATGTGAACAGTATAGCTTTTGGAGGGGTATAAAAGAGAGCAAATTCTAAGCAGCCTGAGGCCTCCTGGTGGATTTCACAAGTCCCTTGATGATTCAACCATCCAGCAACAATATTGCACTGCTACCTGGGATTCTCAAGACACAGCTCCCATGGAAAATATTTACATAATATGATGGATGTTTTACTACTTCTTTTGGGATAACAGTGCTTGTGGTTGTTTAGTGAGGAGATAGGATGTGGTGCTCTTCTTTTGTTCCACAAAATTTCACCTATCAGTAGCATTGGAGAGGAATTTTGGAGAGTGTTTTCAGTTTAAAATTCCAACTGCAGGTATTCTGAGGCACACACTGGAAGCCTCTGTACCTCCTTGCTTGGATAGAATAGTAGTTACACATTTGTAACCAGACTTTTTTCTTGGTTTTTCTTTTTCTCCTGGTTTAAAGCTAACTGTGAATCAAGGCCAATGGTCTTAAAGGTCACCTTCTGTACTGGAGCTATAAAAAGTTCTCATTTGTGGTGATGGACAGGAGTGATCATCAGTGTCAAAACTGGTTTAGCTAGTACTCATTATAAATTGTTTAAGCATCATCATGATGCCCTTGTTGGATGTGGTATTTCAGTGTCCATACTGAAGTCATCTGCTGGTAAGTGAGATGCTGGCCAACATCCATTATCCACGTGTGTGGGAATCCTCCTCTCACGTCTGATGCATGATTTGCCTTTTCTTACTCTCTGATCACTAAAATCTCTTTCCTGCAAGTACTTCCTGCTGATGTCAGACCAATTAGTTCATGGGCAAGGAATTGGTACATTGGTGATGTTTCTAAGTGTTGCATGGCCATGTCTGAGCTGCTGGACACACAGAAGTTCCCTCTATGGGATCACTGCTCCAGCAGAAGTGGACTTTATGTGGAGTGCAAGAGGCCAATGGCATCCTAGGATGCATTAAGAGGAGCGTGGCCAGCAGAGCCAGAGAGGTTCTTCTCCCCTCTCCTGTGCCCTGGGGAGGCCTCCCCTGGAATGCTGTGTCCAGTTGTGGGCCCCTCAGCTCCAGAAGGATAGGGAGCTGCTGGAGAGAGTCCAGCCCAGGGCCAGCAAGATCCTGAAAGGAGTGGAGCATGTGCCCTAGGAGGACAGGCTGAGAGAGCTGGGTCTCTTCAGCCTGGACAAGAGGAGACTGAGAGGAGACCTCAGCAATGCTTAGAAATATGGGAAGGGTGAGTGTGAGGAGGAGAGAGCCAGGCTCTGCTCCATGGCATCCAATGGTAGGACAAGAGGGAATGGGAGCAAGTTGGAGCACAGGAGGTTTAGTATTAAGCTGAGGAGAAACTTGTTTGCAGTTCAGGTGCCAGAGCACTGGCCCAGGCTGCCCAGGAGCCTGTGGAGTCTCCTTGTCTGGAGCCATTGCAGAGCTGCCTGGACACATTGCTGTGTGAGCTGGTCTAGGTGCTCCTGCTCTGGCAGGGGGGTTGCACTAGATGATCTTTCTAGGGCCTTTCCAATACAATTCTGTGATTCATGCATTGTAAGTCAACACTTTCTGCCCTCATATTCTTATCCCAGAGCAGTGTGGAAGGTCCTTAAGAAAGGTAGAGCACGTTCTGATCTGAGGAAGCTCGTTTGCTTGGGATGGAAGTTAGCCTGTCACCTGATGATCCTTTCTCTTTGATCTGAAATTGTAAACAGAAGAAAAAAATAACCTCCTGAAAAGAGCGTTATCTCAACCTAGAACAAATAAAGGTGATGATAGCATCAGTGGGCTGGTGGCCAGGGTCCTCTCTAATCTGTTCCACTGTCAGACTTTTGTTTTGCTGCCTCTCCAAGTGCTGTTAGGAGTGACTTCAGGCAGTGTAGGTAAACAGAGGGAATGATAAAAACATTCCAGCATGAGCTGCCACACAACACCTGCAATTTTAGAGTTTTCTAGGGAATGCAGGAATGATTTGGTGATGTGATTTGTTCAAGACTGAGTCATGTACTGTGTCCAGGTACTGAAACACTGGAATAGTTTACAGACCTCTGTGGATAATAGATATTTCTTCCTCTCTTTTGACATATTTATTGAGTTGCAGCTATTGAAACAGTCTCTGGAAGAGAGACTTTCTTATTTCTGGGAAAGAATCTGGGGACAGTCTTGAAATAATAGAGATTGATTTAGGGAAGTTGATCAGTCTGTGATGAAAGCAGACAAGAAGAAGCTGCTGCAATTAGAAGTAGCTTAACTACCTGGAGGAGCCAGGAGCTCTGAGCAGAGTGGCCTTTGCAATCTCAGTTATTAATAGAGAGCAGCTACTCTAGCTGCAGGACCCTCTTTGGATGTCTCACTGTACCCAGATCCTGCCCTTGTTTTCATACAAAACTGAAATCAGTTTTGACAACTCAGGGAGACAGAGTTGGGTCTGTGTGGGTCTGATAAATCTTATTGTGCAGTCCCTGATTTTATTATTTTTTCATTTGTGCTGTTACTACATCATTTCCTTAATTTTCTAACCAAAAAAAAAAATGGAATTCAGCTACAGACCAGTTGTCTAATTTGTTTTGACCCTTGCCTCCTCAGGACTGCTGCTCTTCCTCGTTGTTTAATGATGCTGGGGTTTTATTCCTGCCTTCTCCCTGCACAGCATCATTAAATACTTTAGTCATGCCCTTCCAATAGTGGTATGGTTTCTCTGGGACATTGCATACTGTGCATGAAACTGGGTTACCTTCCTGTTGCTGTAATGCTAATTATGCTTTATTGTTGTTTCACTTCACTATTGAAGCTTCATTTCATGCCATGAAAGGCACAAGAATATGCACATTGTTCTGGTAACTCACCACAACTGGAAACAGGGCACTTGGGAGAAAAAACAAGAGAGCCCTAGGAAGATCCAAATGCATCTGAAGAGTTGTTTCTTGTACTAGCTATGAAAATGCATGAGTGGAAAAGACATGGTTCAGAGTTGTGAGCTTTGTTTTCTAACTGTTGCATTATGCACACACATCAGGGTTGGATTTGCTTGGGGAGATTCTGTGCTAGCTCAGGAAAGCTCCTTCTCCTTTCTAGGCAGAGAAGTGACAGTCTAGGCTGAGGTGTTGGGCAGCAGGTTAGTACAACATTAACCTGGAGAAGCCCTGGCATCTGGAGGCTTGCTCTGGGCTCTCAGTCATTCCCAGGAGTAGTGGTAAACAAGGGCACTGCCTGTCCCATGGGATCCCTTGGGTAATCAGCCATTCCTCTGGCTACCCCATTGTAATCAGCTGCTCTTAAAATAAGGCAGTGTGCTGCCTTTGCTTTGGTTTTGTTTTCTTCCAGTTACAGCTTGAATTATTATTTCTTCCATTGATTTGGTGAATATGTTTTAGTTAACATCACATTTAAATTTAGAGAATGTGGGAATAAAGAAGGAAAGGAAGCAAAAACTGACAGAGATTTCCACTGTATAAAATAAGGGAGTGTGTGTCAGCTTTGAAGCCTTCAGTTCAGATGATTTCCTCCAGGTTATCAGACTATCAGTAATAATAATAGTTTTTTTTCATCTGTACTGTTCTGCAAGCTGATCTTCACTAGACCTCTTGGCACATGGCATGTCCTTGTAGGACTCCATATATTCCATTACCCAAACTGTCTTGCTCAGCTCAGCCTCTGAGCAAGGCAACTACATTTGCATTCAGTTCTCTAGAGGATTTTACAACCTACTGTTTGAAACACAGGGAAGGAGGATAGTGGAAGTTAAAAAGAAGCATAGGAGAAGAGTAATTGAAGGAAAACAGTGAAGACAGTGTAAGATGGACAAGAAGTTGTAAAGATTAGAAGTGAGTGTTTTGATGGAAAGGGTTGGGTGAAGGTGAGAGAAATGGCAAAGCTGAGGGAAGGAAGCTACTGTTGATAATTTTCTACTGATTTTTTTCCTCACCAAAGTTATCACATTAATATGGATGAAGAGTCAGTAGTAGACAGTAATAGAAGAGGTGCAGCTTGTCTGGGGAGCCAGAAGCTCTTTGGGGCTTGGCAGGTGCTGATTAGGATTTGTGCAGCAAGTCTAGAACATGGAGAGAACTTCTGCAGACCACCTGGTGTAGACATGGGCACTGTTACAACATTCTATGGTTGTCTTAAGAACATTTCTTTGGGCCAGAAAAGGCTTTGGTGTTTCTAAGGAGGACCCTGAAGTATCCAGGGATTTCAGGGAGGCTTTTAGATACACAAGAAATGCAGCTTGAAGCTTGAGGAACCAAACTGCTCACAAACAAGGAGGAAGAGATGGTAGTAAAGCTAGGAGGAAACATTGATGTTCCAGCAATTAGTATTGCAATTTAAAATAGCTTAAGGGTTCCAGAGTTAACCCAAATCTCAGGTCTATAATTCCCTTACTGGCCCAGGCAGAAGAGGACAGCTAAAACTCTGAACTACAGACATGAGTATTAACTCCAGTGTTGACCTCGAGCTATAGAGTAAACTGTGCCTCGTGAGAGATCTAGTGTACTTTGGACTTTATTAACATATATCTGTAAACACCATGGGGTCTTGATTGATCTTTGCTATCTAAACATTACATCATCATTCACAACAAATGCAGAAATCTGCTCTAAATCCATGGAAGAATAGTACATTAGCCCAAAGGACAGCAATAAATTGCAACGCTTTGCATAAACTTGCAAACCACTAATGGGCCACTGTGCAGTTTGTTTATAGGCACAGGAGTCAAGAACTCAGTGTAATGCACAGGAACATCAGCAAGGCTGATGGGGTAATTTACATATTTTGGGGACACACACACAGCTGATGTTTTGGGCAGTTCTGAGGCTGCTGTGGGGAGCATTCTCCTGTCAGCCTGCTCTGCTGCTCGCTTCCATGTCTCCTGGTGAGTTACAGACTCCTTTGTGTTGCACAGATGCTTTGATAGGAACTTCTTTAATTGATGCCCACCTGTGAAATTGGAAATACTCTCTGAATTCCCTCCTTGAACTGTCTGTGCTGCTGCTGATCAGTGTTTCTCCATGAAAGACACTTCAGAGACTGGTAGGAGCTGGGTGGAATTGCTGCAGTTGCAATGGTAGCGTCCCAAATATTTGTTGTGACCACCAAGTAAGGTTTCAGAGATGGATTCCTAGAAATCCTAATTAATTTCACACTCAGCTGTCAGCACTTTCCCTTTCCCTTATTATGACTGAGTCTGAAACCCCTGTTTGTCCTCTGCCTCTGTGCTTTTAGCCATATTTTGAGCAGTCCTGCCCGTGACACCCACTCCCAAACTGCAGCGACTCTCTGATTGTTCTTTCCAAGAGAACACTTTGCATTACCTTGTTCCAAACTTTCTTCCTGAAAATAGAAATACTCTTTTTTTTTTACTATGTAGTGTTTATATGGAGAAAAAACATCCTGTAGTGATTGTTTCCCAGTTTCTTGGCTTGTGTTGTGTCATGTGCCAGGGGTGTTGGATGTGTTCTTAAAACCACGCAATCCTAAGGATGCCTAATGAAAACTGAGTGTTAATATAGAAACAGAGACATTTCTGGGAGGCAGCACAGGCAGATACAGTTCCTTTTTTCCTCTGTCATCTCGTAGAAACATCCTCTAAAAATGCCCTACCAACTAAGAGATGGTTGTAGAGATCAGGAGGGGAATTGAAAGCTGGATCTAAAGTGAGCACTGGAAAGCAGTGATGTGCTCAGAAGGGTCACATCTAACATGACCATTCTTCCTGTTAGTAGGAATTGCAAAACAGAGCCTTTGATAGGATTGGAATTGTATTCAAACACCCTTAATGATCATATTCTATTATATTAGGGGGTATGACTCTATAATTTAACTGAGAATGGCAGTTTGTATGTGGTTCTTAGGTTTGATTTTGACTGGTAGATATTGCCTCGTTACATACTCCTGGTGCCATAGTTTGACTCCACAGCTTTGGGATTTCTTTTTTTGGCTCTTGTTAATCCCTGTGGGGGTCTCTAATCCTTTTTGGAGCAGTCTGTTAAGGTGAAACACTTTGTAGACAAATTAGGAACACTAAGTGCTGTGACTTTCTGTCACTAATACCAGAATCACTGGAAGTGCCAAAGCTGTCAGATTTTGGAGAGGTTGTTTATCATTAGCAGATCATTTGGGCTATGTCCCCATCCTTGAGAAGAGCAGGTGTGTAGCTCTGCTTTTCAGTTGATGTCATACTGATGAAGCATTTTATGTCCTGACAGTCTGTCAGGCAAATATCTTGTCACAAGACTTAAATGCTTTTTTTATCTGAAAGGCTTCAGGGCTCAGCTGGAAACTTGCACTTTGATGACTACTTGCTGCTTTTGTCTAGAATAGCTGGAGTGCATTTCTGGGATATTTGTCAAGATTTTATCAGTGTTGCCTCCAGTTTGAGGACCTAGTGTATTGTAGAAGTGGCTTCAGTGAAATCAGAAAGAATTTGATTTAGTTTGTGCTGTTCAATAATATAATGACAAGTAATCCTCTGTCTGTATGTTTGTTTGCCATGTGAAATCCCACTTGTGTACGTGGTTCTTTTTAGTCAGCTTTTACCTTTAAAAACATCTTTGGAGGAATTGTTTTAGGGTTGTTTTTTTTTCTATGATAAATCATTTTAAGCTAGACTACTTGTTTTCTTGAGTTGTCTGCCAGTAGAGGGTTGGAAAGCAACTTTAATCTCTCTTTTAAAGCATTCCTTCAGGAAGAAGAATTTGCTTTCCATCAAAGTGTTGTGTAAAGCACACTTAAAAGAGAATGAAATCCTTCTGGACCTCATATCTGAGATCTATGCAAGGAGTAACTCTGTAGTAGGCAATATTTAGCTGTGGTTTATATTTGCTTCAGGATTGACCATTTTAAGCTCAACTGGGACTTGTGTTTCTCAAGTGGTGGATAAGTACTCATGTGCATAAGAAGAAATCTAACTGGGGTCTGGCCTGGGACTTCAGGAGCTGATTAATAATGATTGCTCTGTGTAAAATAGAGTGGGGATTTGTAGAGAAAGAGCCAAAGTTGTTCAGTTTCTCCTTGTCAACATTTTACATCCAAAATGAGCAGAGGGCCAGGGATACCTAGAGGATTGATAGTCCCCCTGAGGGATACACTGACAGCAGCAGGATCACAGACCACTAGAGACAGCTTTTGGAAATACTGCCCATTGATTCTTGGTTTGTTACGTTACACATGGTATTTCTGTTGACTTAAAATACAGCTTTGAGTGCCAGTATTTGTCAAAATCAGGCCCAGTGGTGAGATCTCTCTCTTCTTCTCATCCCTCCCTTTCCCCCTTCTTGGGTAGTCTCTAAAAATTCAAGTAAATAAACAAATAACAAAACATGTAATTGCAATGATTTCCCAACCCTTTTTAGAAGGAAACTCTATGTGAAAATTACACCAAGCTCTTGTGGCTTTGTGCAGTGCTCTGCAGCATGGTTTGTTTGCCTAACTTGAGGCCTGTAGAGAAGAAAAACTCTCAGCCTGTTTTGAAAAGTACACAAAATTTGGAACTGGGTATTATACTGCAGCTTATATTTATCATATGTACTGAAAATGAAGTTCACTGTATATATGCAAAAAATTCAAGTTATTGCCTAAACTTAGGGTGTTTTTTTTTCATATTGCTGATGAAGGTTTGTGTTTGTTTAAGACATGATAGTGACAGCTATCACAGCATGGTAGGGGTTGGAAGGGACCTCTGGAGATGATCTAGTCCAACCCCCCCTGCCAGAGCAGGAGAACCTAGAGCAGCTTGCACAGGATGGGATCTAGTTGGGTGTGGAATCTCTCCAGAGATGGAGACTCCAGCACCTCCCTGGGCAGCCTGGACCAGTGCTCCAGCACCCTCAAAGGAAATAAGTTCCTCCCCATGTTCAGCTGGAACTTGCTGGGTGCTAGTTTGTGCCTGTTGCCTCTAGTCCTGTCCCTGGGCACCCCAGAACAAAGCCTGGCCCCAGCCTCCTGCCCCCCACCCTGTAAGGATTGCTAAGCATTGATCAGATCTCCTTCAGGCTGCTCTGCTCCAGCCTAAGCAGCCCCAGCTCTCTCAGCCTCTCCCCAGCACAGAGGTGCTCAAGTCCCCTAATGATTTTGGTAGCCCTTCTCTGCTCCCTCTCCAGAAGTTCCCTATCTCTCTTAAGCAGGGTGAGCCCAGAACTGGACACAATCCTCCAGCTGTGGCTATTTCCTTTGGTGTTTTCCTGTGTGCCTTGGTGAGTCCATTGCCATTTGGCTCCTCTCTTCTCTAGGTGCAGGACATCTCCTTCAGCCACGACTGCCGCTGGGTAGTGGTGAGCACGCTGCGGGGCACATCCCACGTGTTCCCCATCAATCCCTATGGAGGACAGCCCTGTGTCCGCACACACATGTCCCCGCGCGTGGTCAACCGCATGAGCCGCTTCCAGAAGAGTGCAGGCTTGGAAGAGATCGAGCAAGAGCTGACCTCGAAGCAAGGAGGACGCTGTAGCCCAGTTCCAGGCTTGTCCAGCAGCCCATCTGGCTCACCACTCCACGGTAAATCCCTTTTTTTTTTCCTTCTTTTCCTCCCCATTCCATTGTCAGGAAGCTTTTCTGCTTCAGTCGTTAATGCCTGTGTCCTCTAAGATGCTTCAGTGCTGCTTGCCTGGCTCACAAAGATTTAGTTGCTAAACACCTTGGGAGATGCTAACCTGAATCATAGAATTGGCAGGGTTGGAAGGGACCTTAAAGCTCCTCTAGCCCCAAGCCCTGTGCCTGCCATGGGCAGGGGCACCTGGCACTAGAGCAGCTTGCTCCCAGCCCCAGCCAGCCTGGCCTGCAACACTGCCAGGGCTGGGGCTGCCACCACCTCTCTGGGCAACCTGGGCCAGTATCTCACCACCCTCATGGGGAACAACTTCTTCCTAACATCCAACCTAAATCTCCCCTCCTCAAGCTTGTGTCCATTCCCCCTAGTCCTAGCACTGCCTGACATCCTAACAAGTCCTTCCCCAGCCTCTTGTAGCCCCTGCAGATCCTGCAAGGCCACAAGAAGGTCTCCTAGGAGCCTTCTCTTCTCCAGACTGAATAATCCCAAGTCTCTCAGCCTGTCTTCATGGGAGAGGTGCTCTTCCCAGTCTTCTAACTTCACCTTTTGCTAACAGCCTGAACACCAGAGATGTTGATTTTACTGGAGGTTGCACGAATGAATTTAGTTCATTCTATTTGTCACTCAAAAAGTGAGATTCTGAAAATAAGGTGCTGCAGGCTCTGTGCAGAACTGTGTTGTTTGTGTATGCAGATAGGACAGAAATGAGCCAAGGTGTAAATGCTTCAGAAAGACAGTCCTGGTTTTGCAGCTTCCTTAAGTTGCAGGCATTCCTGTATCTCCCATTTGACTTTCTCTCTGATGGTTGTACAGCAGCTCAGGCTTGAAGCAGCCTGGGGACTGCTGTAAAGGTTTATTATGGCACATCCGATCCCTTTTACCTGGTGACATCACCTAGAGGAGAGGAAAGAACTATCAATTTGTGTAGCTTTCATCCAACCAATTCTGTTTTCTGTCAGGGGAAATTGCAGTAAGTTGTTACCTTTACAGTGCTCTTAGGTACATTTGAAGTTTTGAATAGATTTGACACTTTTGGGTTGGATTTTTAAGAAGAAACAGCAGTTTCCTTTGCTCTGGGATCCTCAGTGGTGGACAACTTGTCTAGGTAGGACAAAGACATGCATGGATGAGTTACTGAGAGAGGGAGCAGCATTTGTAGGAGAGTCTCAAAGAGTTTGAAGGCTTTAATTTTCAAATGTCTATCTTGAAATAAAACAAATCAATCAGATATTTTTTTTTTTAAGTTCTTTGTTCAGTCACCATTGCTTGAAAATGAGCTCTGTTGAAACAATTAGCTCCCCTTGAAGGCTGCACATGGATGCTGAGAATTAAGGCAGGAAGGTAACTTTGGTTTCCAGAGCTAGTTTCAGGTTGCTTGTGCTCATCACATCCTCATAGTGTAGGAGGATTGAAAGTGGACACATGCTAGCACTTGCGGTTGGTAACTTGCAATCCTTCCTGTGAACATTTTCCAGGAGAAGTTTGTAGGGATTGTGTGGAGGAGTTAGCAGAGTTGTCTTAGAACAACATCTTAGGAAAAAAAAAAAAGACCAACTATTTTTGATTCAAATAATCCATTTGGTAAACTGTGGTAATGTTTTGTGAATATTCTTGCTGCTTTTGCATTTCAGTAATCTTTCAGTTTATCTGGCTGAAATCAGGAGGAGATTGGACTATTATTTATGCCTGTTATAAAAAGCCATTTATCTCACCTTGGGAAAAACCCCAAACCCTTGAAGTTCACAGTGACTTTGAGTGGAGGGCTTTGGGGGGGGTGTGGCAGCTGGATTAGCCAGAGAAGGGGGATTGTTTGAATTTGTGAGCTAAAATGTGTTTACTCAGATTGGAGCAGCTCCTTATCGTATTATAAAGGGAAATTACAGTTATTTAGAGGAATTATGGCAGTCTGGTGACAGGAGTGTAGACTAGTACTCAGAACATAAAAGAACAATTTGAGGCTTAATTCTTTGCTTTGCTTTTAACTGGCTCTGTGGCTGTTGGTTAAGCTTTATTCAGATGATTTTTTTCTATGAGCTTTCTGCTGTGTAACAGGAAGAATAATCTTTGTGTTCCTCATGTGTGCAATTTAGTTTTGTCATTTTCTTCCAGAATAACTGTTACTTTCCTCACTCATCCCTCTAAATTATATATATATATATATATATAAAATATATATACAGCTGATTTTAATGGAAATAAACCCAAAGGCCATGTCCTGGAGAGCAGAATCACAGAATCAGGAAGGTTGGCAGAGACCTCTAAGCTCATCAAGTGCCACCATGCCTATCACTACCATGCCACTAACCCATGGCCCTGAGGAGAGCAGCTCAATGTTTCTTGAACACCTTAAAGCACCATGACACTGGGACAAATTGTTGATTGAGAGATTCAGAGAAGGTTGTAATCAAGTGGTTTTATCTGTGGAGGATATTTTTGTGTGGTGTCATGGCATCCTGGTTTTCCCCTGACATCCTTTGCAATCTAAAAATCTTTCAGTAAACTCTAAGTTAGGAAAACTGCTGTTAATCCTCCTGCTAATGTTCCTGTCCCATTACAACAGCTTTGCTACAACCTTAGGCCAAAAGCCTGGACTTGTGTGAGCCCAGCACTGCTTGTTCTCTTCTTTTTGTGCCTAGCAGTTGTAACCTATTGATGTTCACTGGTGATTAGCTTTTGTTCTTGTAAATATTTTCAGAGTTCAAGCTTCCTAATATTTTTCTCCCTTGTTCTTTAACTCCTCCTTTCCAAACGAAACTGCTTGCTGTGTGTATAGTAGCAAAGCAATCTATTTACATCTTGTTCTGAGTACCCCAGGAACTGTTTACCCACACAATGTACCTCCTTCCAGGGGGTGGGGATGAGTTCAGTTCCAAATGAATCATACTTTGGCTTTGCTCTTATTAGCAGAGTGAAGTAAACTGTTAACTGGAGGATGATAAAGCGAGATTTCCTTTGCACCTTTTATAGCTAGCACAGATTTTGTTTGGGTTATCCTGTCTGTTAATGCAGGGAGGTTATATTTTTGTCAGTCTGTTGGCTTGCCAGAGTGTGTTGTCAGTAATATCAGGGTTAGGTTGGGATCCTTTTATGGGCTTTTTCTATTATAAGACTGTTATGACATCAGTTAGTTGTGGAGTGAACACTGGGACAGAAAATGGCCTTATGTGACCTTTTTGCTTGCCTCAAATGGGCTTTAGGTACTCACCTGTCTCACAGGTACACTGTCTGAGTTGAGGGAGGTGTAGTTAAACCAGAACTATATATCCTTGATGATGCAAATGTGTCCTCTGTTATCGTCAGGGCACTTACTTGTGAGTAGCATTAAGGATTTGGATTTGATGATCCTAGAGGTCTCTTCCAACTTTAATGATTCTGTGATTTAGCTGTAAAAATGTAATGCTTGACTTGGAAGATTGAAAGCTCTGCAGAACTCCTGTGCTCCTCTTATTTTTATTCTGCAAATGAAAATTTACAGTGTGTTGTTACCATTACTTCTTGCACCAGCACTAAGTTAAAGTCTCTTTAGCTCTACTTTTTTTTCTGTTGTTTACTGCAGGAATTTCCAGTATCAGAATGAACAATAATATACAGTAAATTAAGCACCCATTGGCCATATAACTACACATCCACACCTACTAAAAAAAAATCAATAACCATATGATACTCTCTGAATTTGCCTCCTCTTTATTTGGGTGCTGTACTTGTGCCAAATGACCATTCATAATAGCCAGTGGTTCTGTTTCAGATTTAGTACCTCTGCTGAAATGGAGTACCTAAATTTAGTATTATGAAAAAAAACACCAAACCCTATTGTTCTGTATATATCTTGGATTCAGACTTGTATTTAGCTCTTCATAAATATTTCAGCAGAGCACATTTTTCATTGCAAAAATCTTTTTTTTTTTCCCCTTTCTTAATTTTATAAGTCAAACAGGTTTTTTTCCTCACTTTTCCTTCCTTTGTTACAATCACAACATGGTTAAAACCCAAGCATAAAACTAGCAGTTTGGTAAACATGCAGCCTGAGATGCTTGAAAT
The DNA here is from genome assembly GCA_013396975.1 of Bucco capensis. NCBI lineage: Eukaryota > Metazoa > Chordata > Aves > Piciformes > Bucconidae > Bucco > Bucco capensis. The sequence continues at coordinate 385,042 of VWZO01005326.1, read as the reverse complement.
ATTTTCATGTTACTTTTTCACTATTTCCCAGAGTGAAACTCCTTTGACTAGAAGGATTCTGATGGGAAAGCAGAGTTGAAAGGACTGACATCATCAACCCTTCCTGAAAAACAGATTGGTTTCCTTTAAGTAACACTCACTTAAGAAACCACCTCTGTAGAGAGAGGCAGACAGAAATAGTTTCCAAGAAAATGAAGTGTATAATAGAGCAGAGCACTGGAGGGCAGTTCCTTCCCAGAGCTTAGCTCCACAGCTGGCATGGCAGCACCAGCTCAAAACAGCTTTTGGAGCAGCTTCTTGTAGGCTTTAGATTTTTTTCTCTTTGTAAACCAAAGCTTCTCTGGACACCAGGTAGTTTTTAGCAATGTACAGAGAAATCAAGCAAGCAGCAGAACAGGCACAGTTTGGTGCTGATGTGTTTGAATGTTCCTGGTTGTTGAATCCTTGCGTTCTGCCACAGCGTAACACTAGTCTTTTAAATATTGTAATGATTCTTTAAACGTGCTTTCAAATAATTGGTTTGCCAGCTTCGTCCAGGAGTCCAAAGCTCCCTTTTTTTGCCCATTGTTCCTCTGCCCGGGGATGGGAGGAGGTGAGGCGAGGCCGCGCCGCAGCCTGCAGGGGGCGCCCTCCTCCCGGCCATGGCGAACCCGCGGGGACGGCCTGGGGCGGGGCGGGGGACATCACCGAGCCTCAGCCGCCGACCCTTACCTCCCAGCGCTGAGCTGCTTTCTCAGCCACCCACTGACCCGCACTCACCCACCCTGAGCTTGTTCCTCAGCCACCCACTGACCCTCACGCACCTACTCACCGACCCTGAGCCCGCCTTCACCCACAGCCCTCACCCACTCACCCTGAGCCCGCCCTCACCCACCCATCATGTCCCTCAGCCTGCTCCTGACCTGCCCTCACCCACCGACTCACTCCCTCGGCCTGCTCCTCACCTCCCTTCACCCACTGACACTGAGCCTGTCCCTCGGCCTGCCCCTGCCCCTTGCCCACCCTCACCCACCGACCCTGTCCCTGCTCCTTGCCCACTCTCACTCATTGACCCTGCCACTTCTCCTCACCCTCCCACCTTTACTCCTTGCCCACCCTCTCTCTCCTCACCCTCCCACCACTTCTCCTTGCCCTCCGCTTCTGGGCACCCACCCGCCGCTTCTTGCCCACCCTCCTTCTCCTCACCAGCTGTGGGCTGGCAAGGTAATGGTATTTATTCTGTTGACAACTGCTAGGTCACTTTTAAGAGCAATGATTTTATTGGGGAGAATTTTCATGGCAGTTCTACATCGCTTTCCTACCGATGACTCTGAACAAACTCTCGGTGGTGCTCCTGGTTATTAACTAATAGGTGTAAACCACTTATCTAATAGTGGTAATAAGAACAGACCTTTTCTACTAAAGCTGGGTGTAAACCATTTACCTAATAGTAGTAATAAGAACAGACCTTTTTGACTAAAGCAGGAAGGATTTACCTTGCAGTCGCTGAGCTGCTCGTATAAACCCTCCACATTCACTGGGTGATGGGCTGCCTAAAATGCAGAGCAGTTCCCTTCATTTCACACTCTCCTTTGAAGTTTCCCTTTACATTTTTAAGGCAACCAAAGTGAAAAAAAAAATTAATTTACCTGGTGGGAATTTTCTGCTAATGATTTTTGGAGACCGTTAACTTCCTCCTGGAAAGATCCCAGGGCTCTGTGAAGCCTTTTGGTTGTGGAAGGACAGCAGAAGTCTCCCAGAGCCCAGCAGTTCCAGCAGCCCCCAGATTACACATGTAGAGCAGGGGAGAAGAGGTATGAACAGCTGACCGTAAGCACCAATTTGGGTACTGGCCAGCAGCTTACTGGTTGTAAATGAGCTGTGTTTTTAGCTGTATTTTTTTTTTTGGTACATTACTTTGTAATGGATAGAGAATCATTGGAGTGAAAGAAGTGGGTGGTATATTTTGGATGGTTTCTGAAGTGGAAGGAAAAGATCCATTCCCTTCAGATAAGTAGGGAAGTAGACTGATAAATTCTGTCACAAGGGAAGCTGGTGTCTGTACAGAAAGTGGTTTAGAAGTGGGCTTTTGTAAACAGTGTAGAGCTGAGACTGGGGCAAATGTGTGCTTGCCTTTATATTTGCAAAAGAAGTTGTGATTATTCCAGATAAATTGAAGACTGAAGGAGATTCACACCAGAACATTGCAGTTCTTGAGATAGGAAGTGTAAAAATGCATAATTGACTGATTGAGCACAGCAAATAACACAGCAGTGGTGAGGGCAAACTGCTTCAGAGAGATTGTGGGTAGACAGGCAGAGGGGAAGTAATAGGCATTGCACAGGAGACCACGATGTCAGAGATGGATTGTGAGGTGAAAGGAAGGTGGAAGGCAGAGAGGAGTTGGATTTTCACAGATGTGAGCATCCCACTGAAGTTTTCTTGTCAAGATGGATGATTTCAGTCTTGGTAACATCAAACTGAAGAAAATGTCTGTAGGGTCTAGAGCTGATGTGTCAGAGGCATGTACGGAGGGAGTCCAAGGAGAAGGGGTGATTGAATTTTTGTCTGCTTCTCTGAAAATGACATAATAAAAATGCCATTTGGGGATTCTATGGTTATTTCAGTTGTTCCCTCCATTACTTCCTCTTAATTTACAGTAAAATGATGGTTTTCCATCTGACAATCTCACCAGTTAACCAGGTATATATATAGAAGACAGGCTAACATATTTCCTTCTTGTACATCTTGAGCAATAAAGACATCCTGCAATTTATGCATCCCTTTCAATAGGGTTTTGCAGTTCTTGCCAATTGGAAATTGATAATTAGTGATATTAGTGGTGCACAAGAAGGAAGATGCTCCACTGCTTTATGGCTTCTTAGGATGCTTTATGTGTTTGTGCAGAGGACAAGATACTCTTGTATACAGCTGAACAGTGTTTGAAGCACAAAGGAGTGTGATCAGCATAAAAGCAGTCACTAAGGTTGAGCTTTGAAATAACAAGCCACAAAAGAGCTGCTCCCTGAAGGGTGATGCAGGAAAAGTTTTCTGAATGGTGTTCATGTCCAAAGCACAGAAGGGGAAAGGCTTAGGTTAGGTCAGGAGAAGAGAGGTCTAGTACAGGGCAGACACATGGTCCAGAAATTTGTTGGTGGGTCAAGGAATGTAAGTGGCTTGAGGGAGCTGTGATCAGTGAAATGACAAAAAGTAGCTTTGCTCACCTGATACAAGCCTGTAGGATGTTTGATCAGAAGGTGAGAAAGTAGAATCTAGAGTTTTTCAAGAGACCATATCAGCTAAAGGAGGAGGTTTAAGTATGGAAGGTGTTGTGTGACAAGTAAGGTTTGGCCTGAAGGAAGGTGAAAGCATGTGAAGCTCTGTGTTAGTAACCAGCAAGGGAAAGGAATGGGACAGGAGCTGGTGGGAACAATCACTTTATCTGATGGACCTGCTGAGTTCAAGCCCAAACACCTTCTGCTTCCCCTGGCAGTGGGTGTTTTGGGGCACTGCCTCTGTGGAGAGAGAATCCAGGGCTGATCCTTTGTGTCTGCAGTCTGATTCACGTTGCCAGTGTATTTGATTGGTGATTGATTAATGCAGTAAGTGAGTGCTGCCCTTGTTGTCTTTTTTCAGTTTATTATTCTTAAGTAAAGCATTTAAATCAACTATGCATTTTTGGTACTCTGCAAAATGTAAACACTTTCTGTTGAAGGTAACATAAGCATTAGGGCTGGAAATAAAATATACTTGTATCTTTTAAAAGGTTTATCTTTACCCTTAAATATGCTGATTGAGCTTATTCTTTTTTGCTTAGTCTTTGTGGGCTGTGAAAATCAGTTGCTTTTTCCCATCTGAAGGAAATGCATCTTTGACACTTCTCATGACCTGAGTCACGATGCTGTCACCGAGCCAGAAAACATCCTTAACGGTCATGGGTAAAAGAGCAGAGCAGCAGAGGGTGTGTGGTGGGTGGGAGAGGGAGAGAGATTGCTATAGTTCACTCCAGTTCCTATTCTATGGGTGTTTCACACAAGCCATTTATTATAATTATCCATGGATATTATTATCATGTTCTCATATGCAGTGGTTCTCAAGGCACGTTTTTTTTCCCCCCACATAACTTGGGATATATGCTGTGTATTTGACCTGGGTTGAATTCAGATGCTCAAAAATTCGTGCTAATTGTTGCAGCTAGAGCAAAGGAAAATAAGGCATAGGTAAAAAGGTGAAGGAGGTAAAAAAAGCCACAAATGTATTAGCATGTAGTTTATTGTCAATATTAAATTCTAATAAGCTGAGCCCTTTGGGTAGGGAGTTGCTATTAAACTTTACTGTCTCCTCACATAACACAGCTGCATACAGAGGTGTCCTTCAGAAATTCCCAGACCAGTCATTCTGCAGTTCCTAAAACAAGCTGACCAGTTTTTCTGACTGTGTTGTCCCAATAAAAAAAACAACAAACCCTCCCTAAGTTCTTAAAGATTTTATTCTGTATAATTTGGAAGAAAAGTCTGAGACAGCCAAATTTTCTAAGCTCACAATACTCAAGCATCTTGGAGTCATCTCTGAGAGAAGACTTTGGATCCTAAACTGTGTTGATATGAGTTCTGATTGACAGACATGGCAAGGGGCAGTACTAGTGCATCCTTGTTTTCTCAAGCACTTCATCATTCTCCAGCAGACAGTGCTAGTAAAATTCCCATGTGCAAGAAACTGGAGTAACAGAGTCTCTCCACAGTGCCCAGAAGCTGCCTGGGTGATAACCTCATTAGTGGAGTGTTAAGTCTGAGCTCACTTGGTCCTTCCCTTGGAAGAATTTGCAAACTCAAGCCCAGTGCTGTGGTATCTACAGCCAGAGCTTCTGGTCCAGAGCTGGTTTACAGCCATGTGTTGGGAAGAACAGGCAGTGTCCCTTTCCTTTGGTGTGCAAATTATTCCATAGCTACACCCATAGGAGTTACAAGAAACTCTTCTTGTAGTCTTTTAACCTGTGAAGAGTTGAAGGTGCAAGGTCTGGCTGAAGTAGGACAACAACCTCTAGACCCTTCCCTGCTTGTGGCTGGTGTTCATTGGAGATGACTTAAGGAACAGAAAGACCAGTGTGGCTGATTTTGCTGGTAACCACCATCTGGAGCAAAGCAGCTGAGTGTTGCTGCTGCTGCCTGCGTTATGGCTACGCACAGCCTGGAGCCAACAGCTGGTGATCAAGTCCTGTTGTTTTTACTTTTAAGGAAAGTTTTGCCCATATATGGACTTGAGCTTTGCACTAACAATATTTTTAGTCAAATAAGTCCTGAAAGATGATGATTATGCCAGATTTGCATGTGTGCTGGTGGAGGGTTTGTTTTCTAAGGAAATGCTTCAAGGCACCTTTACTGTGTAGCTCTTTGAGGAACTTTAGCACAGCAAACTGGTATCTGTACAGAAAGAGGAGGGGAAATGGCAAGGGAAGCAGCAGACATTTGTGTCAGGTTTTGAAGGAGATGTTTTTTACACAAGGCAGTTAACACTATGGATGTCCTCACAGCTGCTGGTGAGAGGTGCCATGGGGCCTGGGACACTGTTGCTGTTCTGGCAGCAGCGACTTCCTCTCCTTTTTGATTCCTCTGCACTGTCAGTGTAATTTCTTTTCCATGCAGGAAAAGAAGAAATATGCATGGGAGGTAGGTGAAATGGGCAGCTATACATCACTAATTGGAGAAGTAAATGACAGGTTTAAATCCCAGCTTGAAGTTTGAACTGTTCCTTCATAATCCATCTTTGGCTAGGTAAAGTTAACAGGCAGCAAAGGGATCACAGCAGTTCCTTCTCTTTCCTAAGTTGTGCCAGGGACAGGAGGAGGTTTTGGGATATCAGTGGGACACTTTATAACTGAGGGGCAAAGTTGGTGAAACTGCAGATGGTAGAAGAAAGAAACTTTAGCAGGAGGAAAGGAACGTTGCAGGGCTGTGTTGAAGTTTTGAGTGGATGATGCTGACGAGCAGTTGGAAGAGCTGAAGTTCAAGAGCTTGGGTGAGAGGGCAGAGGACTCTGTCTCCTCAGTGCCTGAGACACTCGAACTGGCGCTTGGCTGTCTCGACAGAGGATTCTGACTTACAAGTTCATCTGTCACCATCACATGCCTTGCCTGGATACAAACAGAAGATCCTGATTTCTTAGGACAGTCTTGGGATTTAGTGTAGCTCTATTTCCAAAAGGTTCAATATCAAGTAGTTTTAAACATGATGAAAACAGTTGGCTACTTTTTTTTCCTCCTGTCCGTTTCAATGGAATCAATTTAGTGATAGGTTTTGGACTTGCACCAGTTTAGCTGAGAGAAAAATGTACTCTTGAGTAGCTAGATAATGTGCATATATGCTGTAGCTAATAAATAATATTCTTCCTTTAATGGGTGTAACTGTGTTGGAAATAATGAGGGTTAGAGTGTGAGATGAGTCTAATTCTGGTAGGCTACAATTCAAGGAAATGGCAATGTAACTTGAATTTAGAAGTGTTCATAATTAGTTTCCTGGCTTTTTCTAGGAAAAAATATGTAACGTTTTACAAAGCAAGATAAAAACATGTTTAACTGAATAAAAGAGCACATCAAAGCAGCAGCCCACTTGGGCAGTAATTAGTGCTCGTGGTGCTGAGTGTGTTCCTCGGGATGCTATTGAGTTTGCCTGTCAAGCTCTTCCAAAGGAGCTCTGCAAGCCAGCATTGCTTCCGCAGCCTTCTCCAGGCAGGTCACAAGGCAGCATTTCTCACCAGGGCGCTGCTGTTTCCTCTTCCGACTGTAGTAGATTACAGATTAGACTGGAACATGTCTGAGGAAAGGTCAGAAAGGAGGGTGAAAGTCTTGGAACTGAAGCTGGGAAGCTTTCCATTCTCATCCGGGAAACTTTTTGTGTGTTGAATGAAAAAGCAAAGCAAAATAAACCACCACATCCATGACACTGCTGGTTTTCCTGCAGTTTTCTGTCTGCCTGTTAGGAAGGATTTTCTTTCCTTTACATGATATGATTAGTGACTATTTAGTTGAGGAATCTTCAGTGTTACACTAAACAGAAATGATGGCCAAACACAGTTCCTTTTCATACAGCTCGACCTCCCCGTGATTGCATAGCCTGGAGGTACTGAGTTTTTATTTACCAAATTAAAGATGTTTATATGTAGTGTTAATGTCAGGAGGCTACGTGGTGCACTTTGAAATGTAGTCTGTTAAATGCTGGAAGATATAAAAGCTAATCAAGTGGGTTTTGAATTTTAGTGGCACTGTGTTACTGGGCTTTTTGTGTTGGAGTAATGGAAGGAAAAAGGGAAAAATTGACATAGAATCATTTTATTGTGAGGCTGAGAGGTGCTCGATACCACTTTAGTTTTTCATGTAAAGTGTGTAGAGAAACTAAAATCCTTGTGATCATTACTTTCCTAGCAGTAAAACTGTCTGGGCCAAGCCGTGTTTGCCTTGCTCACTAGCAGGGTGGAATTTCTCTATGCAAAAGAGGATCCCATAGCACTTGACTGAGGAGACAAACCTTATACAATTGATATAAGGGGCAGTGTCATGGGTAAAATGATTTCATTTCAGTGTGGTTGTAGGTGGTATTTGCATCCCTTAGGTGTTAAGGTGTAGTGTTGGTTTTCGGCTCAGCTGTGAGTTCCCTTTCCATCCGATGGGACTTCTGAGGAAGGGCAAAGTCACAGTGGAGCGATCAGAGGAGCTGCAGCAACAGAATTCTTTCAGGATCCACTGAAGTCTCTTTGCATAACACTGGGTGCACTGTGCTGTGTTCACAGATGAGCTCCCTGGGGAATCTATCTGCGTTTTGATGTATATTTATGTCATTAGTGGCTGCAAAAATCAGGATGTTTTTCTTCCTCTCTCCTCGGAGATGATCTGTGACAGTAGTGCCCTGAAGTACTCTGTTCAAACGCTGACCGATTTGAAATCTGGCCTGAATTCATCAAGGCTCTTAGTTGATCAGAAGAGGACAAGTTTACTGTATTAATTGCTTTCAGTTGATTGAGAACTTTTTCTGCAGCGTTACAAGCTCGCAAGTCTAGCACAGTTTCCCCTAGGTGTTGCTTCCCTTCCATATCCAAACACAGACTTTGAAAACTTAGAAATGTGTTGATTTCATCAAATGTTTAAACCTCACGTTCAGACCTTCCTTTAGCAATGATAGTGGTTAAAATGACCATAAATCAGAACTGCAGCCATCAGTAACATTGCAATGGCAAAGGTCTATGGGCAGTGATTCCTCAGTGGAGCTCCCAAGGGGAGGTTTTTGCAGCCAGGTCCCAGCCATGGGCTATGAGGATGAGTGTGGAGAGGGGAGTGCGATGCGCAGGGACACGAGCCTGCCTGCACTGTACCTGGGAGCTGCTCCTGATGGCTTTTCCACAGCTGTCCAGCTTTGTCCAAAACCAGTAAATCTTGGGAAGTTTATTTTCCTTCTAGCATCTGTGTTTTATAATGGTGCTTTTAATTTGTTTTCCCTTTGTCTGCTGGGATTTCTTTTGTCCGGCGCTTTCAGGCCTCCCTTTTTTTTCTGGGTGGAAGTGAGTCCGTTAATGATGGCTGGCTTGGGAATCCACCCCGGGCAGGCCGACATGGCAGCCGCTCCCTCCCTCGGACAACAAAGCCCATTGTTGTTTGCTTTCTTCACTTTTATCCTCAACTTAAGCCATTTTTTTTCCTTTGAGGATTTGTGGAATAAAAGATCTGGAAAAGCGGGGCTCGAGTTTTGGGTGGGTGGATCTGGTGGTGGCATTCCTACAGCAAACAGGTACAAAGACAGAACTAACTGAGGGTGTTTTCCATGTCTCTTTATCCACTATAATGCTGCACTTACCAATAAACTTCTGCTGTCAGACTACCAGAGCCACAACATCCTCCTCAGCTTTTTGCAAGTTCCTTAGTAAAATAAGAGATTTACTAGCATCTTACATTCACAGAATCATTAAGGAAACTGAGACATAAGACTTTTTCTTCTTATATTTTTCTCCAACAAAAAAGGCTGAATTAGGATTACCTACAGGATGGGGTTTTTGACTAGATTTTAGCTGTGATCAGGAATTTGGACTTTGAATCTGTAATATTTGAGTGAGAATAATGCAAGTTCTTCGTTTTGTGCATCCTGAGCTGTGGTCTAAGCTGAAGAGGGAATGCAGGCAACTGGGAGGAGGCAGAGGGGGAAAATAAAACTCAACCTCAACTAGCTTTAGTATATTCCATGTGCAGCTCTTAAGTCATCTGAAAAACCTCTTTCCTGGCAGCCTGTGGAAAGACAAATCCTCAACCAAAAGAACTTGCCTTGCACAGGGTCCTGAGGGCTGTTAGGCTCACTCTCTGGGTGATTACCAAGGAAAAGTGCCTCCTTGCTTGGGATACTCTGCTGGAAGTGTTCAGACTGATTCTTGAGAGGGCACGTTTGCCATGAAGTTGTGACGATGATGATGATGAATTTTCTCTGAATTAATTGCAATAGAAAGCATTCCTTCAACAGTCAATAGGATGTGATTTGTGTCTAGCTGTCAGTATACAACCAAGCTAGCTTTTGAAGTTAAATTGTCAGGGCTAAGTGAAGCTACTCTGTTTGAAGCTATATTTTATATATATGTATTTTTATATATATATATATATTTCCTTCCAAGAGTGGCTAGGTACTGTCCACATGTGGCAAGGTAACCTGAGTATAGGACTCTGCTGTATGAAAACGTTTGATATTGCTAGGGGACTTCAACTTTGGGTTATTTGTTGCTTGTGCTTTGACAGTGATTCAACAACTGCTTGAGCTGTAGCACTAATGTTGATGCTTGACTGCCTTCTTTGTGCTCTCTTGGCCTGCTCCAGCAGTCCTGCACACACGCAACTCCCATTTACTGCAGGAGGAGAGGCTGACTTCAAAGGGCTGCAGGAATGGAGAGGGACTGTCAGCTTGCTGGATGGCTACAGCAGCACACCATGAAATTAGGGGGGTTTAAAATGACTTCTTCAACATAATGTGTGATGCTGGTTTTGTTCCAGTGAAATTCAGAAAGCACAGGACAGCTTTTGCTGAATGCGTAGGGAAGGAACAGCCCTGGTCAGGGAGCATTTACTGGAGCCCCAAGGCTGTGCAGTTAAGATGACAAGCTTCTACCACTCTGATAGGGGTGAGGCAACAAGCAATCAAAATATAACAGTATAGAACATTTCCAGCATAAAAATAACTACAAATAATTCAGCATAAATGAAAGGAAATTTTACTTTCTCTATTAAGCGCAATTTTCTTTAACCTTACTCATCCACAGCATCCTCGTATTATTGCAGTCAGATTTGCAAGGAAAATTTTACTGTCAAAACCAATTTGTCTCCATTTTGTAGCATTTCCAACTTTTAATTTTTGACTTGTATCACTTTTAATTACATTGATTTGCAGTTAAGCAGCTGAATGCTGCTGCAGAAAATACAGTTTGGCAGAGAATAGTTACTGGGAGCTGTATATTGGGATATCTGTTAGGTATTTTCAGCTTTTCCATTTGTCATAGCTGATTTTTTTATCATATTTGTACTGTGCATTATAAGCTCTGATTTAGTTAATTTTTAATTGAAGTTTGTGTACAGCAGGTGAAGCTATGCATTTTCAAACTAAATGCTTGTCCTCTGAATGGCTTTATTTTCAAATAAGAATCATAGGTTTTAGTTCATTTCAGGATTTATTTTGCACATTTTTAGTTCTCTCTGTACAGTTTAAATTTTTTTTTGTTTACTTTCTGTTTTCTTTTCTAAGCCTAAAAATTTGCAGCAAGTTGTTGCTACGACTAATAAAAAACTCCTGACAATTTAATCCTGCAGTTTTCTAAGTGTCCTTAACTTCCTTGGGATTCCTCAACTTGTATGAAAATAAAGCAGCTCTTCCCTCTGTAGAAAGAACATCTGTAAACTCCTCATTTCTCTGCATGCACTGAAGGTTTTGCATATGGAAAACTCCATGATGTTGGGAGAGCACGGAGTAATGGAATGAGCCTTGAGAGAGAGGACTGTTAGAACACAGTCATTTGCTTCAGTAGTTCATGGTTAATCATTATATTCTTAACAAGTAAAAGAAAACAAAATTACATTGCAAGCCAACTGAGAGAGGTTTGGAGCTCCCTGTGTAGGTGCTGTGGCTGTTTGCTTGTGCTGCTGGGGAATATAGGAGAGTGAAACACTTTCCAGAGGGAACAGTAACTAATTAGACAATAATGAAGAAAAACTATTCCTCCTCCTTTGTACAAGAACCAAGAATGCATTATGAAACTCATCTTAAAAATAAATTAATTGCATCTCAGTCTTCAGTTAAAGCTGAGCTGGTTTGGGGTTTGGGTTGGGTTTTTTTTTCCTTCCCTTTCCTGCTTCTTTTTATTCCAAGTTGGTGCAGGAAAATTGCTATTAATGAAATCTGCTCTCTGAGACTTCAGTAGGCTTGTTATTCATTAAAGCTTTGCTGTTTCTCTTTAAATGTATTGACCAGTGTTCAGGGCAGATACTTCACAGGAAATACACTTTGTAATTTCATTATTTTTGGTATTGTGCTTTTTCTGAGATGCAGGGGTCTCTGGACTTTGTAGAATAAAACAAATAACCCCCCTAAGCTTACAGTTATATAGTATTAAAAGAAGGGTAAAGGAAGCATTGAGTGTCTTTAGGATGATGAGACATTCATTAAGATTTTTCTGCCTTCCTTTTCCTATTTTCAATCCATCTGAAGTACCATTAAAGCTTTTCAGGCAGCTTCCTGTGAGAAAGCCTTTGCTGTGCTGTTTTTCTTCCTTGAAAAAAGGTGGCTGCTCTTCAGTCAGATTGTATGGATTTGGCCTGGGATTTGTATAATATCTGTGTAGAATGCAGGGCTTGTTTAGGAACCTAATTCCCAATATGGCTCCCTTTTGATTAAGGACAAAGCCAACGTTTCACAGCATTATAGGAACACAGAAAAACAAGTTAATGATCTAAACCTTTTAATTCATGCTTGCTTGTCTATTTAAAGTACTTTTGATTCTGCTATAAACAGACTGGCCCCTTTTTTTGTTTAACTTCTTTCTTTGGTTTCTTCACATTTCTTTCTTCCCTGTCCATGAAATTTGTAGCTAGTTTCCTTTTCTAACTGAAGAATGAAAGGTTGTGACTACAGAATGATACGGAGAGGAAGAAAGCGAATCTAAACTGGGCGTAGATCCAGCACAGACCTCTTTGAAACAAGCTAAATTTAGGGCTGTGAGGGTTTTTCTGTTATGTTTTCCCCTTCCTTTTTTAAGTACCTGTGTCTTGTTTTCTTCTGCTTTTCTTTTCTTTTTTTTTGGGTGAAGTTTGCTACTTTTTGGTGCTTTGTTTTTGCATCTAGTTTGCATGGCATGGCTTTATTTTGTGGAGTTATTGGTTATTTTCCTCTGCTCCTAGTTCAGCAGATGACTATTTTGTGTGCCTTTAGCCCTAGAGACAACAAAAGCAACCTTTTCAGGACTTGCAATTACCAACATTGTATGTGGTACTTTAGGAAAATCATTCCCTTCCAGATATTCTCTTTTTTTGTTATCAGATAACTGGAATCCAGAGCTTGTTCTTCATGTCGAACTTGTAAACTTTTTGGTGAACAAAACTGTCAGGCAGGCAGCAGCAGCACAAAGAATTTCCCTTCCATGGAAGGAGACCTTATCCTTATATATAAAACTAAATATTTGCTGTTTTCTTTATCATTTATTTTATATGAAATCACTATTTTTAGATATATTTTTGCTTAGGAGCTTGGTTTTGGTTTTACTTTTTTTTTCCCCCTTGGCAATGGCTTTTTTCAGGCAGTTGTTAGAAATGTTAAATGAAGAAAACATTCCAATAATATCTTTTATTACATCTCTAACCCATCAAGGTAAATTGAACAGCCAAGACACTTACAATAACTTCACAAACAATAATCCTGGGAACCCTCGACTCCTGCCTCTTCCAAGTCTGACTGTGGTGTTGCCTCTTGCTCAGATCAAACAGCCAATGACATTAGGGACCATCACCAAACGCACAGGGTAAGTGGATCTGCACAAACCTTTCTTAATATTATTGATAATTAATCTGGGAATGATTTCTGTTCCTGGTGACACTTAGTGTTATTCCTTCTTTTCATTTCGGTGTGTGTAATTTAATGGAAGCAGGAGTAGGGGGGGTGTAGGAAGGAAAGGAGCCAAGAAAAGAAAACCAGCATCAGATAAGTAAACAAAACCTGAAAATAAATCTCTCCAAAATCAGGACTATTCATTTGGGTGAGTCTTTTACTTGTAGTCTGTACACTGCCATCAGGAAGAAGTTTCACACCAGGAATTGGGCTGAAATATAAGCAGAGCTGCATTCAATCAGGAGAAGTTGTGGCTTTCCTTTTTGTCTTTAAAGGTTGTTTATTTTGATTTCCTAACTTTTCAAGCAGAAATGATTTTTGCCTATCAGAAATGGACAGACAGTAAGGCAGGTTGAGCAGAAAGACAAAACTTCATCCTGCTGTTTTCCTGACCTTATTTTTCCTCTGAAGTGACTGTTCTGAACTGTGAAATTCACGTGTGGTCTTTCACTTTGGAGCCAGCTGCACTTTGGTACTTCTTACTGTGCACTGATAAAGCACTTCAAAGTATTTGTTGTGAAAAGCTCTACTAAATATATCTATGTTATTATAATTAAGAAGATTTTGTAAGCTTCGTAACAATTCTAATTTAATTGATAGTGTTCAACAGTTGATATTTTTCTCTTGCTGAATTCCTAATCATTTCTTTTACGATTAATACATAAAGCTAGTGATTGATTAGTATATTTTTCCCCTCTAACTTTTTGGTGACTATTTTCTAGTTCAGAGTCTGATCCTTTAATTTACAGCTGGCTTATATATTTTTTAAAGAAAAATAGAGTATGGCATGTGGTTAGACAAAACAAGTGAGAGTCCTGCAGCTTCAGGACATTCTCCTGTGTTTTGGCACACGGGTGCAGGCACTGTCTTGCTTGCTTCAGTGGTTTCTTGCTCAAGCCCTGAGAGTCAGCTGAATTTTACCTTCTGTTTCATGAACCAGGAATTATTTTTCAGGTGAGAGCTCACAGATATTCCCTCTCTCCTTGAATAATTCCCATATTCTGTGCTTGAGTGTTCAGGACATCCTGTACAATAGTGTTCTTGTTTTGCTTAGCGCTCTAAACATGCATGATGACATTCTGAAGCTTACATATGTCTTCAGACACATACCTGTGCTCTAGATGCATGTCTAGCTAACAACCCAGTCCTGCTTAGGCTGCTGGAAACAGGAATTTCACGAGCCTGCTGAACTGCAAACACACAATTGCCCTAAGCACAGAGATTGTCTGCAGATAAGTTCCTGAACTTCACAGAGAATTGTAAATGGAACTTGGGAAACAGTAAAGAAACAGTATGAGGGGAATGTTGTGCTTTAACTTCTTCCACACATGCATTTCAGTTGCTTGGTTTTGCCTTTTTTTAAATTCCTGCTTACAATTTAAACACAGATGAGGGGAAGAAGATTGCAGTGGCAATCAGGTGAATTCTGAAAGTATGGAAAGGTGTGATCTGGGCTGAGGACAGGAAGGGAGGTAGGATCAGAGAGAGGATGGGCTGTGTGGAGATCAGCAGGAAGGTGTAATTCCTCAAAGAGGGAAAATATCAAAAAGGGGACTTGAAGAGTAGAGAGGAGGAGAGAAATGGAATTATTCTGCAATACCTTGAGCAGATTGACAGTGTGTTCATAGTTTTCTTTAAGTAAATTGTAATCCACACAAACTGTTCCTCTCCTCTTATTTTCTGTAATTTTTAAACCTAATTAAATTTAAAAGAGTCAGTGAGGCTTATATAAGGAGGGAAAACAAGAGTCCTGGGAAATACCCTGCTGTGTAAATAGAGTTTTCATGAATGAGGATGATCATTTTCAGTGAAGCCTGTGTGGATGTGCAACGCTAAGCCCAGAGCTTCCTTCATTTGTTCTGCATCCAAAAACATGGGATGAAAGAGCCCAAAATTAACATGAAAAGCTGTATTTATAAAGCAGGGATTTAAGAAGAATGCCTAGGATCTAAGAAGCCTGGCATGCCTAAAATGACCAAATTGAGACAGCAGCCTTAACTTAAACCTCCAGGGGGCAAAGCGTGTGTTTAACATATTTAACATCTGCCCTCCTATTTCTGCAGCCACACAGCCATGGGAGGCTGTGCAGTGTAGGATTTCGACAGGACAGGGACCATCTGCCTCACTCTGGGAAGTGTAGGAGGCATGGATTGCTGCAAATGGCAAAAGACAGATGTATTTACACCTACATGGGCAGCACCTCGAAGCACTGCTCCGAGGAAACAAGGCTCTGCTTTGGGAGCAGCTGCTTAACCTTGGGATTGTGCAGCCAGCAGAAAAGGAGACTGACTCCCTAGCAGTTGGATTTTACAGTTGCTGTTCACTGGCTCTCCAAGCAGATTCCTTTCCTCTTGTTGCTGCTTTTAAAGAATAAAAAAAAAAAAAGAATGTTTCAATACATTTCTAATAGGAGAAAGCAAGACTATTAGACAATCATGGAATTAGCAGTTCTGGTTTTGTCTGCTTTATTTGCTTTTAACCTATGAAAAGCTTCTGTAATATTAGACATCTGAATTCTAGCTTTGCAGGTTTTATTAACCAAAAAGTCCAGCTAGTATCCAAGACAGCAAAATATTTTTCAGGTACCAAAAGGGCTGATCAGTGCTCTTAATCTCATCTGTCTGGAGCAGAGCTGCAGAGCATGGCACTTTACTGGGCAGTACATTTTTGTTCTTTGTAGCCCTGTGGGAATGAAAGAGCAGAATCTGGAGTGGAGTCCTCACAGAGGCTTTTTTTTCCTCAGAAAAACCTGTAGATTTTGGAACATTTTCTGATCAGTCCTCCTCTAAATACAACTCACATCCTCAGCATGAAGTATCTCAGAGCATTTCCTCCCTTCTTGCCATCACATTTCCTTGTTCCCTGCCCTCTCTTTCTTTCCTTGCTCTTTCAGCTCTCTCATTGTCATTTCTGCACCTTCATAAGCAGTTGAATTTCTCTCCCTATATTTTGCCATCCCATTGACTCACTTCCCTGTAGTTTGTCCTGTCAGCACATTCTAAGGAGCAGAGAGGCTGTCCCAGAAGAGCTCTGACACTACTGAGCGAGGAAGCATCTTATGTTTTAAAGATTAAGACAGTAAAAGAGCTACATTTAATAAGTCTTTATCTGTGCCTCAGTTTCCTTCTCCACATTTTAACAATAATGCTGAATTCCTTCTCAGTTCTGGTGAATGGGTTAATTCATTGCTCATTTACAAAGAGCTTATAGATTTGAAAGGAGAAGAACTGTCTGATCCAGCTCATGCTTGTCTATAAAAGGCAGTGAGTATGTTAGAAGACAGCTTTGTGCTTGGCAATAGCTTTATGAGTGTTCCTTGTGTTTGTGGAATGAGTTGTAGTTTAGTTTCCAGTTTGTTAAGAATGTTGGGGGCACAGATGAGCTGGAATAGGAAGGAGGGAAATAAAAGATAAAATTGCCCTAAAGGAAAAACTATTGTAAAAGTTGGCTTCTCTGACAGCAGCATTTGTTCTGGCTTTCTCAAGGGATAGAGTCATTATATTTGTATCATAATTCATTCTCCAATTCATTAGAGCTCTAGTGAAACCCCAGGATGTAACTAACCTGCACTAGCTGGCTCTTGTCAAAACAGACACATCCAGTGCACCTTCTAGGAAAAGGAATAAACCTTCCCTTTTTTCCATCCAGAAGATTTAGATAGTGTGTTTTTAAATATGAAACTCTATCCATTCCTCATCCCATCCCTCATTCCACCCCCAGTAAAGAAGAGGAAAAAAAGGTCAAGTATCTGATGCAGTTTTATCATTTTAGTGTTTCTCATTGCTTACATGTATTGAAAATCACTGATAGCTGCTTTATTTTGTTTATTTTGACTCAGAGAGCTTAATTTATCCCAGCTTCTACTACAGTAGCAAACACAAAGAAGGAGTGCAACATCCTGACGTCAGGATACAATTAAGTAGGAAAAAGTAACTAAAAATTCAAGGATAAAAAAAACCAACCCAAAGCTAAAGAATTCAGTGTACTAGGTCAGTTCTCCTGCATGCTGAAGCCAGACATCCTCTTGCTGGCACATTTCTCATATAATAATACATTTTGGTAATAAAACAAGTACTATAATGGTGTGTAACTGGTATGAAATACAGTTACTTGCAGTGAAGGATTTCTTGCTCTGGCACCTTAGAGTGGTGAGGCTTGGAAGAAGTGGGGACTGCACAGCTTATTAAAAGCTTCAATAGTTTTATTCAACATGATAACCAGAAAAATCAAAGGATATTTCAGTTTTCAATCTGCTAAAATGCAGAATCAGATGAAAACATCAAGAAAATGGGAATTTTGAATCATAAATCATCTTCAATCCATGATTTTCCTCAGTGGCTAGAGGATGAGGAACCTCAGGGAGTTTTGTGCCATGGCATTGCTCTATTCCTGTCAGCCAGCATAGCCATCTGCTGCTGGCTTTTCAAGGTTGGGTTATCCTGTCATTTGTACATTCTCTCTCTCAATTAGCATACCATCCAGATTATGGGAAGGAAATAGGGAAAAACAATTCCTTATCTAAATATCGTAGGGAAAAAAAAAAAGAGTCATCATCAAAGAAATTAGGTCTCTTGAACAGAAAGGAAATGCTGAGTTGTCTCTCTCACATGTCAGGCTTTTATTAAGGCTTTACTGTAGTCTTTGGAAGTGTGATTACATCTTCTTCATGAGAAAAGATTTTGTATCTATCTGTGTTAAAAACAACCAACCAACCAACCCCTTCCATTGAAGCATGTATCCACCTGGCTCAATTTGTAATTAAAACAGAGAGAATGGGTTAATTTGCAAGTATAATCAGGCCAGGGTAGTATGTTGTTGAAAAAAACCCCAAAGCCTATATTATCTTCTCAAATGTTCTAAAGAGCTCAGCTAAAGGCCATTTGCTTGCTTTATACAGACAGAGAAACTGAGGCAGAGAGGAAAAAACCCAACAAAACCTTCCCAAAACATCCAGGATCATAATTTAGCCATTCTAAGCTCCCACTCAGATTCAACCACTCTCCAGATTTCCACTAGCTACTTCCCAGCTTGGAAGTGATATTGGCTATAGGTTGTGCAGAAGACTTAGCTTTCCATTAACTATTGAAACACTGCAGTAGTGCTGGGCTGATCTTCTGCTGAGCTTTGGAATGGTCTTCAACTCAGGGACTAACTGTTGACTGTACAGGAGATACAAAATTCATCCAATTTAACTGGCTTTCATCATAAAGGTGATATAAGATGTCTAGAAAGGCAGCAGGTTCTGCTGAATGAGCTCTCTCCCCCAGCCTTTCTGTAAATACAAGCAGTTAAAGGCTTGTCCATTAGACAGAGATTCAAAGGGCTTTAATATATGTTTTGGCCTGTATTGTTAATTTAAAAATGGGATTTTTTTCTCCAGTATTCTATTCTTGATTAGATTTTTACTCTGCAGGATTTTATTCTTATTAGATCTTTGCATCTTTGCCTGTTAAATGTGTCTTAGGTTCATACCTTCACCTAAATGTTGTTTTTTTTAAGAGGATATCTTCCTCCTTTGATGTTGTGCTCATGTCAAATTTAGTTCACAGAATTCTTTTTTTATCAGGCTGGTGTCCTTTTAATTGTGTAGACATATGGCTGAGTCTTTATACATCTTTCTGTGATAAACCTTTTCTGGTAGTTCCTTGATTAACTAGCCAGGATTTATTGCTGAGTCACAGTATCAAAGGAAAAATGACACCTTGGCATTTACAAACTCAATGGCTGAGCAGTTTTGTGGCTGCTGTTCCATCCCAAAGGAGAATTAAAGCAGCCTTGGCCATGTGAGTAGCTCTAGATTTACCTCCTGCTCCTCCTTGTTGGTTTTTATGGCAGTGGCTTTTGCCAAGGGGATGGAAAGAAGCAGGGAGATGGCCCTGAAAAATACACTAAGGTGAATGGGGTGTGATACCACTGTAAAAACTACACTCTGTGCAAAATCCCTGAATAACAAAATCAACTAAAAGTCATGCTGTAGATAAACTGAGTGGCCCAAACCAGGAAGCTCTGTATCAGGTGGTATTTAACATCCAATCCATTTGATGTTAGCATCCTCCTTCCTGCATTCCATGCAAGCTTTGAAGGGGGGGGGGATAAGATTACTGTGTCACACAGTTGCTACAGATTTTCAATTTCATGGTGTGTTTCTATCCTAGGAAAAAGGCTGAGTACTTTTCTTGACAAGATTGTGCTTATATCTCTCATTTTAACTGAGGACTTGCCTCTTCCCATTCAATCTGTCAAACTATCCCATTTGGAGCCTCAATGTTCCATGGCAAACACCGACCTATTTTTGGCTTTTGATGCTGATTTCCTTTTTCTGTTAGTTTTTCCTTCACTATCTATTTAAGGCTCTTGAGTGCTTTTGCTTCAGCTTTTGTCAGGAGGTTTCAGGAAGGAGATCTGAACTGTGTCTGACTGGAATGAAAGCATCCAAGCTGGTGCAATCGTGCCAGCACTTGTGCATGAAGATGTTCTCCATCAGCTCCTGCTTCTGGGGGTGGTTGCCTGGGCAGTGGGACTGTTCATGTGAGCACTTGTGTCTGTCAGCCTCAGCATGCTGGCTACATCAGAGGGCTCCATCTCTTGCAGGGCATCATGAAAAGGTTCTAAAGAATGATTTTGGTTACTTTCTGCATAAATCTGACTAGCATGATCTACAGTGTACTTGTTGGTAATGGAGTGTTCATCTAATTTCTGTGCATTTTTCCCCTTTCCGTGAAGACCTTACCTGTTTGGAGCAGGATGTTTTTCCATAAAAGCTCCATGGTGAGTTCCCACTTCAAACCCAGCATGTCTATAACTCATTTGCTGTCCTCTGTGCTTAGACATTTTCATTTTGGATGATTACTCTTCTTTACTTTTTCATTTATTTCCTTGCATGGCTGATCCATAAGTGGAAGCACTTGCATAATTTCACTTTGAAACTCTGGATGTGTGTTCACCATCAAGCATTGCCAAAGAAATGCATTCATTTGGGTTTTTCCCCCCCTTTTTTTACCTTTCAGAGGGCATTTCATTTTTAAGTAGCAGAGAAGCTGGAAAATAAAATTCCCAATGGGCAAAAATGATTACAATATCTTTCCAAAAGAAGCCTCTCTTTTTCTATATAGCTTCCTTTATTATTGTAGCACTAGGTTGCTTACAGATAGAAAAATATCAGTGATGACCTCTAAAGGCAGAAAGGTGACATCCCCTTATTCCTAGAGAATATCTCATTCCTGAAGAGGTCTTCCCAAGAACCATTGCTGAAGGTAGTTTTGTCTGATGATGACCCAAGAATTGAGGAGGCTCTGGATTGTCTTAGCAAATGGCTGGGTCAAAGCAGGAATGGTTTTAGATGGAGGCAAGATTAAAAGGCCTAGATTAAAGAGAGGGAATCTAGGAAATAGACTCAGAAATTGTTCCCTGTCTTTCACAAGACTCTTTTGTGGTTTGTTTAATGCCAGTGCTAGCTCAGAAATATGGTCTTTACTAGCCTACAGAGAAATTAGGATAAAAAAACACACTCTGGGTGGGGGAAGGAATCATGTTGTTTCCATTAAGGTCTTAATGAGACCTAAAATTGTGTAAACAAAATGAATGGAGATTTGACAGCTTACTGCCTGGTGAATAAAGGAGCCTACCATTTATTTTCTTGCTTTGTCTTGCTTTATTCATGATTTGACAACTGGAAACATGCCTTTGTTTTCTTGGTTTAGGCACAATGATAAATTAATTCAAATTTATGTGTTCTGAGACAGATACACTTCTTCACTAATTCTGTATGTAATTGCTAATTTCATGCAGGATTTTTCCCCTGATGCTTTTGTTGCTGCTTATGTCATCTAGATAAAACTTTTACCTTCAGAAATCATAACTGTTTCTGTTTCAGTGGGTGTAGCTGTGGAGTTGTGGATAAGTGCTTTTCCTTTCATGAACCTGATGTGTTTGAAGCCTGTACTTTGGGAATGTAAAATCAGTGTGTTTCTCAATCTTGGCAGACTCTAAATTTGAATTTGTAAAGCAGCTCCTTCATATCATATATGTGCAATTTATTTATTCTTCTCAATGTAGTGTCACTTGTTTGACTGTGACCTTAAACACAAATTTAAGAGCCAGCAGTCTTTTGAGACATTAAGTGGTTTGAGGAACACTTTAACACTGTCCTGCCTACCTCTGGTTTTCCAAATATTTTAATAGTATTAATTCTTTCTTACATAAAGTAGAAAAATCAATGATAGTACTCAATGTAAACTAGTTAAAATCTTGTCATCAGTTCTGATTTTTTCTCAAGAGCTAACAGAATTCATTTCCAGAGATTATGGCAGAGTTTGATCTGTTCCCCAAGTGCTAGGACTGACTTGTTTCAGTGGCTCTTCATCTTTGCTAATTGTATTCTCAAAGTGAAGGAGCTTGCATGCTGCTGCTGAGCCTCTTCAGTTCTTTGTAAGACCTGACAAAGTGATGTCTTCATTTTCTTCCATCACCTTTTGTGCCCTCTCAGTAGAAAATGCTCATGTGTGGTTTTCATTGGACATGCATACCTCTACATCTCCCTCCTTCTGCATTTAAAATGAAAGTAATCCTCCAGAGTTCTCTTTAGGGCAGTTAATGATTATCAACCACACAGATTTCTCCACAATATTGTGGTGTTTAGCTGGAGTTGGGGATTACCTTGGCTTTTAGCAGGTGACTTTGTCATTGACTTCAGCTCAAGTAGATGAGTGAGTGTCAGCTGTTGGTAGCTGAAATGACATGAACATGGTCTGCAGTTGGGCCACAGCTCTTGCTCAGTTTCTAGCACAACAGGAACTAGGCAACTGAAAGGGAGTTTTATTACTTTTATATTCCTGCTGTAGGTTTCTGCACAGATACAATTGGGATGAAAATATTGCAGGATTCTCATTGAATTCTTGGTTACACAGTTGGGTAGACCCAGGCAGCAAAAAGTATACTGCATTTTTATCCTCCTTATGGCTTAAATATCCTGCTGTTATTTCTAATGTGGAAGACTGAAATTATAAAGGGGAATATTTTGGTCCCATTAGCTTTCCTCTTGTTTTTGATATTGACTCCAAAGATCCTGCACTTCTCCCTGCATCCCTGTCAGTAAAAATCTGGTGCAATCTTTTGAAAGTTAGTCTATTGGGAAAGGTCTTTGAAATTAGCTGTTTGTAAAAGTGAGGCCAAACGTGCCTGAATTTCAGTTCTTGGGCTAATTTATGAAGTGCTGACAGGCTAAGAGCAAGCAAAGAGCAGGAGTTCAGAGCAGAAACAAGTCATTCACCACCTACCTTCAACAGGATTGTTTTGTTATCATTAATAAAGCCGAGAGGATGTTTGCATCTCCATAATAATGAGGATTTATAGTTTCCAAGTTGTTAGAATATCACAGTGACATGAAAATAGATTTTCCTAATGACATTACTGTTGGTGAAAATAACTGAGCTTTTGAGGCTTACTGAAGGAAAGAAATTTGAGTTGGATTTTATTGATGAAAACTCAGGCACGAAGTAAAATGGTGGTAAAATGGAAGATTCCTGAAGTACAATAGTTTTCAGGATAGACTTGTTGACATCTCAGCAGTTTTGTCAGAAACATGTCTAAACCAATATGATGCACTAGGCATTTCTTTTTTTTTTGGTTGTTTGTCTTTATTTTTGAGCAGGGCTAAGTTTAACCACATGAGTAATCATGTTTTACAAGGTCTGCTCTTTCTGTCTACAAAACATCATTCTTGAAGGGAAAATGTTTTGGCACTGAAACCCACACTTAAATGCATGCCTTGAAAGATGTACATCTTAGAGACATGATGTAAATAGAACAGAGCTTAGACCATTTCCTCTCAGCTTGTTTACATCTGGATTGGGTTGAGCATAGGTCTTGGGACTAAAAGTGGGGAGAACCCTGCAAAAATGTGTTGTTAGAGGACTAGATTCCCTTCTGCCTAAAGGCTTGAAGGGATTCAAGTAAATTATGCATCTGTAGGAGTTTGTAGTTGTGAATATTTCTTACTCCTTTTTTTTTTTCCCATTTTGAATTATTTTAATAAAGTAAAAATTTGGACTATTAGGAGTATTAGGATAATGTAGAAAGAGTCTCTTTCCAGGAGTTTGTAAGAGGAATATGGAATATGGCTGAGTTGTAACTGTGCTCTTAGTTTGATTGATAGCTAACACTGTCCTGAACAATCTTGTTCTCCATTAAAAGCAATGAGTTATTGATTGAAGGAGAGATCAGTATGTAACAAGACTAATTAGTGGATGCATTTCTATATTCATTTCTGAAGGAATATTTGTGTTTGAGTATTTGGAGTTACCAGTACTGGTTAAAAACACTGTTTCTTTCACAGATGACTCTTTCAAAGTGAAAGAAATCTATGCTGAATTTTTCTGAGCAGCTGATAAATACTTCATATGTTAATATCCATTTAAATATTCTAATAGATAGGTTGTGGAGTGCCACTGCAAGCAAGGTAATACATTCAGAGTCAGGAACTTTCTGGAGCACAGCTTTCTGACCCAGGAATCTGTAGTTTGAACAGTTGGAGATGAAATGCTTTGTGGTGGTTCAATATCAGAGTTACTGACTAGAAATTACAGTTGCTCTTTTGGGATGTTCTAGCTTCTTGTGCATGTGGAGAGCTTCAGGACTGATCTGAGTCAGTTGTCTGAATCTTTCCGTTGCCTCTGGTCAGTGTGATGGATTTCCTTTGGAAAGCTCTTTTATTTATTTATGTTCTTCTTCTTCTAACTGAGATGTGTGCCCATCAGCTTGTGGTGTGGGTGATTTATGGCAGGTGGCTTAGCCCTTACTGGCAGAGTAATGCTGCACAAGGTGTTGGGAAGCTCACTTACACTGTCACTAAATCCCCTTCAGAAACCTAGCTGAAAACACAGTGTGAGTGCAAAGAATTAGTCTTTTCTCCACTTTTCCTAAATGAGCTTATTTCCCGTGTGCTACACAAAATTGTACTGGCTGCTTTAGGTTAAGTTCAAGTTGCAGGTGATTTAAATGCTCCAAGTTGCAGGGCAGTGATGATGGAGACTGTTCAGTTGGGAACCATGTGCCAATTTTTGCAGGTGTCACTTAGTACAGCTACTTGTTGGAAGGAAATGAGGTGTTTGAGATCACGACCTGTCTGCTTTGCCATTTCTTCCAGTGAGATCAGGACTGATCTTAGCTGTAAGGAACCAAGACACAGATCTTTGGGCAGGTACAGTCTCTGCAGCCACATTCAGGACTTCTAGAGGAGCCCAGCTTGTAGAATAATTGTGGGTTAACTTGCTTTTCTTACGTTATTTTTACATCCTGTGGTTGTTTTAATATCCCTATTGGTTCATTCTCTTGAACCACTTCACCTGCACACAAGTAATTTGTAATTAACAACAACAAAAAAAGGATCATCTGAATTAAGTGCCATTATAACCGTGCATAGTGTTTGAATTGCTTTCTGCTGTTGGAAGATGTTTTTGTGCTGCTTAATTCCATCCTAATGCTTTATGTTTACTAATTTGTTTGCACATACCTGTATTGCACACACACACACTACTTAGCATCGAAGATCCTTACTCTAAAAAGACCAAGTTAATGTGATGATGTAATCACAGGCTGATGTAATGTGGAACAAGAAATAAATAGATGAGAAAAGAGAAGGAAGAACATGAAATGATGTTCCAGTGAAACATGAACCACTCTATCTGCTACACGTGGAGTTTCAGAGGAGAACATCTCTGAATCTCTTTTTTCCATGATGCAATTCCTGATTTCTTTTAGCTCCTGAGTGTATGCATTGTTTCCCTTTCCTTGTACCCTCAGCATGTTCTTCCCTCTTCCCCATTTGCCCATGTCACCTCCAGCAGGAGTGTGCTGAGTTCCACCTGAGCAGCAGGCAGGGTTAGCATGCATTGCAAGTGTCTTCTGAAAAGGCAAGAAAATCTCAACCACCTAGAATGACTGACCCAGAATCTATATTTTCATTCCCAAAGGACTTAGAATTCTAAGAGTTTGTATTCACTTTGTTTCTATTGAATGCAAATATTCAATATTGGGTCTCTTAAACAGTCCAACTTAACTCTCCATTCTGAGCCAGTGCTGTGCCTCAAGGTAATGAGTTCAGTGATCAGACAGTAAGCATCTGTAAATGCTGCTTAATCTTCTGGCAACTGCAGATATTCACCTTCTTCTGAATGAATCTCTTAGAATGACTGCTAAGCAAGGGACATCTTCATTTGTGGAGACTTAACTTCTATCATTTTGTTTTGTTCTTTCTTTAAGCAAATCCAAACCAGCTCCACAGATTTCACCCAGTAAGTCTGTGGGAGGAGAGTTCTGTGTTGCTGCAGTCTTTGGATCATCAAGGTCATGGTTTGCAAACAATGCTGGGCTGAAAAGAGAAAAAGGTTGGTATATTACAGAACTAGAACCTGCAATTAAAGTGAAATTCTCTGTTTTATTTTCTCCTTTTGTGAGAACTTGTGAGCAAATGATGCTTATCTCTGGATTTTGGTCCTTAAACTCAGTGACAATTGAGATTTTTGGGAACATGGTTGGGGTGTTTTTGGTAAATAGGATATCTTAAAAGAGATTTCAATGAGTGAAATAAATTGTTGATGTTTTGTTGTGATAACAGTGACAGAAAACAAACATTGATAGCTCAGTGCAAAGATAGAGTGAAAAGCTGTGAGATGAGTTGCTAAAGCAACTGTACAGGTATATGTTTGCCACTGTGTAATTACCTGAACACACCCTGGCAAGAAACTCTCTTCCACCTTCTCTTATATGAGATATTCATGTTTTTTTTGAAACAAGGGGAAAATCATATGCTTTGTACAATTTTCTCTTTGTGTCTCCATCCCCTTCCCTCCTAATTCCGATTTTCAGCTGCAAACAATACAAAGGCAAAAGACTTAAAAGCATAAGAAATCTATTATTTGTGCAAATGTTTTTTTCTTCTGTTCCTGCTGTGCTATTGCAATAAGTTTTTCTTTCTTTTTGCAAGCAGATCAATCGAAACAGTTTGTGGTGGAGTCCTTGTACATTATCAGTTGTTATGGTAGCCTGGTGGAGCATGTGTTGGAACCGCGGCCGCTCAGCACCGCTCCCAAGATCAGTGATGACACTCCTTTGGAAATGGTGACCTGCCCAAGAGCCAGCTGGGCTTTGGTTAGGTAGCTCATTTCTTTTACTACTGCTTCTAGCTGTCCAGAAAAATGGTTGTGATCTTTTCCTTGGAAGGGGTGAATGAAATGCAGCATGATGTCTCCTTGTCTGGAGCCATTCCAGAGCTGCCTGGATGCATTGCTGTGTGAGCTGGTCTAGGTGATCCTGCTCTGGCAGGGGGGTTGGACTAGATGATCTTTCTAGGTCTCCTTCCAACCCCTAACATCCTGTGATACTATGATTTTCCCTCCTATTTTGATCTTAAAGAGAGGACTCCCAGTAGGAGAGGCTGAGGTAGACTCTCAGCCTACCTTTCATGGAGTTCTCCAAGTGCTTATGTGTCTGAATGGGAGCTAACCCTTTAAATACTTCTGTAGACATGGAGCTCCATGAAGGTGTTTACAGATCAGCAGAGATCCTTCTCAAGTGGTGATTTTAAATGATCAGGTTGTAATTTAGCTTTTTATAGAAGGACTAGAAACAATGACTTGAAGAGTGTTAAAGGACAGGCTTCTGCCATGAGGCATGAGTGAGGTTTTCATGATGAAGCATTTGCAAAGAATTAGGCAAGTTACCCTGTAAGTAGCTGAAGGTAGCATTTCTTAAGACAGCTGAAGAAATGATTCCTGACATGTGGAAGAAAGTAAACAAAAATTGATGAGAAAGTGTTGTCAGTGCTTTTGACATTTTAAGATATTTCCCTATCGATTTTTCTTGGCTCCTATATTCCTTAGTGCTGCTTATGGCTGCCCTAGATGGATCAATACTTGATTTACCAAGCTATTTAGGAGTGGCCCACCCTAATTAAAATTACAACACAGACTTCTAGACCATTATTGTTGAAATGAGGAGGTTGTAATGGAATTGCAAATTCTAATTGGATCAATAGTCCCTAACTTTACACAGCTTTATTTTCACAGGTTGGAGATGCTCAATGACTTTACAGTACTGAAGCAATGCTAGTTAAGAGAACAAAGAGAGTTCCCCACTTTCTGTTGTGTGTTTATACAACATCAGCATGACATACAATGGTCCTAAATGTATTTACTAAGTAAATCTAAACAGCCTTCATTATTTTTTTTGTGTGCAATCCACGCTGCAGTCAACAAAGAAGTATTGTCTTTGCTTCCCAATCTGCACCATTTGGTCATGCTGCTCAAGTGCCTGTGGTGTCTTGCAGTGTTTGAACAAGCTAATTTAAGCAATGACAAACATTTTGGGAGCTTGTATAGAGAATTACATGTGATGACAGAAACACTGATTTACATTCTCTGTATTAGCTTAAATATTAATAGTCTTGTGTTTTACCTCAGAACTCCTCAGTGGAATGAACTCCAACCACCATTTAATGCAAACCATCCACTGCTCCTGGCTGCAGATGCTGTGCAGTACTACCAGTATCTTCTTGCTGGCTGTGAGTAGCTGACAACTTTCTGTCTTCTGTGCATGTTTTAAGCTGAGTGTGACTTTCTGAGTTGTTGGGGTTTTTTTCAATCTGCCCTTTTTTTTTTTACAGTACATGTTCTACCCCAGATTGGGGCTTCTCTCTAACCAACTCTATTAGTAATGGTGGAGTAGTGAATATAGTTTCTTGATGATATGAATCAGAGTTGGGAGGCTATCATCTAGCCAAAATGTGAGTGCTTGCCAGGCCTTGCAAGTGTGACCCACTAGATCCCATAAAGTCTTCAGGGTTTCTTCAGCTCTTCTCATGCTTTTAGCCATTTCCTCTCCTGAGTTCAATAATCAGTGACAAATGAGTGCATCTGCATTTTCCCTCTCCCCTGGAACTCCTGATTGCTGGGCTACTTCCAGCCAGAGTCTCAGACAGCTGCTTCCCTTGGGAACCTTGGCATTGCTTCCAGGGATGGCTGCCCACCTGCCTCATCCTCATTCACAGAGAGCCAGTATGTGTGGCATTGCATATTCAGAAACAGTTCTGTATCTATAGCTATAAATACATGTTTTCTATTTGTATTTTATATTGCTTTTCTAAAGAAATTAGCATTTATGCTATTTTTTATTTTGACTATCTGAAAAGGAGAAGAATATTAGCAGTGGGTAGCAAGCCTCTCTCTTTTATCTAGAGTGTAGTCAAGCTCAAAGTGATACAACAGTCAGAACAACTCGTGGCATGTGTAGAGATGCTCCTGGGGAAGCTAGGCCCTCTGCACAGTTGTCAGTGCAGCTAACAGCAGCATGTTCTGGGACACAGGCAGCTCAAAATGCACAAAGGGGACATCTGGGCCAAAAGGCAGAATGTCTGAATGTGACTGGTGCCAGGTTAGGTTTGCTGCTTCTACCTGTACATCTGTTGCCTGTGGTCAGAGCTCAGAGTGTTGGGGAAGATGTAACTTAGCTCAAAGACTTTAATATTAACTATAGGAAATGGGTCTAATTTCATATTGTAGTTGCAGGTAGCTGCTGCCACATAATCTGCTAATGTTGCCAAGAAGTTGATATTTATATTCTTACCCATTACTTACGCACCTGTTGCTGGTGATGACATGAAATAACTTTTATGATCAGGAGGTAAAATGGCAAACAGGCTCATGGACAGAGCTGCAGTATTTCAGTAAGCTCTGTTGAATTAAGTATGTTTGCAAGAAAAACCATCATCTGTTTCCTGCCACCAAGGAGGTGAAGAGTCTTTTCCAGCACTTTTCCTTTACTACATAGCTTCTTGGCTTGTTAGTAGGCAAAATGCCTGTGTAAGACAAAGCATTAGGGTAAAAGGATACTGTTTTTGTGGTGTGCTTTTATTGCTTATTTAGGGCTGTCAAGGCTATTGCTTTGCAGAATTATCTAACCAGCTCTCCAACCTAGCATCTTCAGGGAAAACAACAGCACTGAGTAGTCTGGAAACAGGCTCCAAACCCAGCTATAAACACTACCTGTGTTTGTGAGTCCTTGCAACTTGCCTTTTGGGGCCAGATTTCTTTCCCCCCTCCTCTTTCCCAATGCCTCTGCTCTAGTTTTAGATCATCCATATTGGTTTCAGCTATTTCCCCTTCATATTATCAATACTATCCTATAAATATATAAATTACTGTATGCAGTGTGGGTCCAGGAGCACAGAAAGCTCTCTGGAGAGCTCTGGACATTTTGTTAGAGTAGTTTGTCTGCTTTCTCATTTCTATTGAAGTTAAAAGTGATATACTGCAAAGACATGGTCTGAACAAAAGCCTTTCTGTGAGCTTTGATGCTTACAGACCCAGATCACATTTATCCCACATTCTGCAAACAGGGGTGGATGTGGTTCACTCTGTATTTCATTAACAGCTCAGATCCTCTGCATTTCAAGTCATTTTGTATGGGAAACTTTTTCAAGGAAGAAGAATAAGTGGTAGCTGAGTTCCAACAAAATAATGGATTTGTATGATTTGAATTACAGTGAAGACTTTTTATTCAGGTTTTAATTCACTTAATAGTTGCTCAGGAAAGGTGGGTGTGGAATGTAAAGAAAAAGAAACTCTAAAGACAAAAACAAGAGTCTAGAGAACCTAGTAAAAATGGCACTAACGGAGAAGTTTGTGTCTATCTGATCTTCTTTGAAGTTTTATTTGTCCTCTGAATTTATTCTCTCTGAAGCTACTCAGTGAAGTTTCTGAATCAAAAGGAGTCAACCCACGATTCACACACCAGAGCCCAAGACACCTGTTAGCTTTCCCCCTCTTAAACACAAGCTAACCCCAAGTTCTCTGCCCCTGCTTACCTGCAGCAGTGCAATGGGCTGCCAGGAGCTGGAGGCTGGGGTTTGATGTGCTCTCACTTCCATCAGGGACTTTAATTGCCAGCAAATGACTGGCGAGGGGGTTTAGGGTGAATGTTCCATCTGTCTGCCAGGGTAGTGGTAAGAGGAGTCCTGGCGCCGCTTCAGGGTCACTATTTGTATCTGTCTATCAGAGGCAGAACACAGCAGTTTCTCTCAGTTTCTGTATAGCATTTCTGCCAATTGTTTGGCTCCATTAAGTGTGCAGGGGAAATAAAAGCCTGAATGACCCAAGTCACAAGGGGGGTATGGATAGACCCTTTCTTTGTCCACACTCAGAACATTGCATTAGGTCTCATTATCCATTTATAATAAGTGACCTTTGCCCCCTGGGGTCACTGGAAAATCCTCAGTGTGCTTTTTAGCACAGAGTACCTCTGTCAGCAGACAGGCAGAACAATGAAACGTCTGGCAGGCTGCTCCCAGGGCTGCTACTGGGCAGGTTCTCATAAATATGCAGTTTGGTGCCAAAACACAGCACCAAAATCTTCTTCCTTCAGCTCTGGAAAGTATAAAAAGTAGGCCAGTGAGTCCTTGTGATAAAAAGAGAATGTTCTACAAATAACTGCATTTAGTGATTTACACACAGTTCAGCTTTTAATATTGGTAAAGAATCTCACAAGTTCCATTCACAGCTAATAAGGAAGTAACAAGGAACCATTGTTTGCAGAAATATTTTGTACAACAAGTGTCCAAGACCTTTCTCCCAAGGGTATTTGTAAGTGGATTAGCACAGCTGTTTCATTGCTTTGAGGTCATCTGTGACATCTGCTGCAGAAACCTGGAGCAGAGTGTGCAGTTCCTATCTACCTGAGCACTTTATCACAGCCATGGCTGGTGCAGAGAGCTGAGAAAGTGGGTAGGGAGAGATTTGGACCTTGCTGTAAGTTCATGGCTTGAAAGTGAACTTGCATGTTAAATTCCACAACCTGCTGGCTTGCAGGAAGTGCCAGGATCCTGCTCCAAACTGTTTCAGGCTTCTTGCAGTTGTTACCTAGAGGAGTTTCTGGTGGCCACAGGAACTCGCAGTGTAAAGGACTTGCCTTTTTTCTTCATCACTTATTCTCTAAGTACTGCTTGCTTCCTGCTGGTTAGTACTTAGGAATTAAGATGCTTCTGGTAGCATAAACTCTTGAGGCATGCTGTTAAGTAAGTTGTGCTTTTCATGTCCATGGCAATCTGCTGTTTGTGTTCAGGTTCTTTTTCTAATGAATGCTTTTCTCTCAATTACCATGACTCAAAGTCTTACATATTTGATTGACTTAACTCATGTTTCCTTTCTCTGACTTCTGTACCTTCCATTTCTGCATGTTTGGATTCATCCAGACATGTGCATGGTATGTGAGGGAACTGCAATGGAAACAGGTAACCTTGCAGTCCTTTACACTGCAAGTTCCTGTGGCCACCAGAAACTCCTCTAGGTAATGCATCCAGAGCCTCCCACAACTCTCCTCCTGCTGTCAGGTCTCCTGTGAGAGCCTAACTATACTAGGTGATGGTATTTACCTTATGGAAAAACATCTAGGAAGAAGAAAATGTGACTAACATTCCTCTCCTCTGTTGTCATTAGATTTAGGAGTTGCTCAGAACACAGGCAAATAAAAAGGGAATACTAGAAAGTCTTCCATCCTCATTTGATGCTCCTTATCTCCTTCTTCCTTACACCTCCTCTTTGAATTCACTTTTTCATTGCACTGGAGGAATGAGCTGTAGTTGTAGTACCTGAAGCATGGACAATTAGTGAATAAACCTTGAAATCTGACCAAAACCTGCCCAGCAATGATATGGAATAACATGAGATAGGATTTCTCTCTTTTGGCGCTGCAAAGGGCACCTTCCCATTCCAGGAGCAGTTGAATGGAGATGACCTACAGTTGTCAGAAGCAGGCCAATGACAAGAATTCATGTATTAACTGGTAGGCAGGACTCTTTGACAAATTGCTTACTAAATACATCAAAATTGATTGGCCATTCTGTGTTTAAATTGACAAATGAGTGCATTAGGGGAAGGAGGGAAATCCATTAATTACAGCTGCCCTCAACCATAGGAAATGTAATCATATAAATATAGATTTTGTTAAAACAAAAGTCTCTGCTTTACTTCTAGTGTTGCTGCTAAGTGTACTTGCACCTCTTTGCTATTAAACCTCCACCAGGAGGTTTTGAAGACAGATCTTTGCAATTGCCTTTTAAATAATCTAAGACCATTTCTGTTGTGTTAAAAGGAATGATGCAGTGTTTCTTCATCCCACCCTGACCACTCCTGGAAGTTGTTTCTCTCTCAGAGAAACAGACATGTCATTGATGCTTCTGCTCTCTTGTAATGGTTTGTGCTAAGTGCAAAGTCATTCATATTCCACACCAGTACTCTCTGTTCTCAATCTTTGTTCCTCTGCTGGTCTCCAAGTAGTACTTGCAGGGCAGTTACTTATTTCTGAGTAAGAATTTGCACTTGAGCTAGGCCTGAAGATGGAATCAGTTTTATAGACTTTGTTAAGGGATTCCTGAAAAGCTTAAGGTCTGTTTTTATAGCTGCCTTTGACTTTTGGCTGTTACAACAGCTTTTCCTTTCTGGACCAACTGTTGTACATATCTTGCCTTTTACTGAAAGTGGCTTTCATTACAAGTCAAACTTAGTAACTCTTCATTGTCTTCAAAGGGAAGGAGTTAGCCTTTCCTCACTGTTTGTTTGGGCTAAATGATAACAGAATTTATACAGATAATCTCTGTACCTCTGACATCATGTTGGCACTTCCTGCTCCTTCTAGTGAAAGCAAGCTATGCCCTCTGAGCAAGGCTGTTGACTCTAAGCAACATTGTGGTTATTTATGACCTATTTTATATTCCTTTTATACATTCCAGTGATGGAAATAAAAATTCCTTACATAGAGCTAGTGGATATTGTGCAGTGGAGAGGAGGATTGAGAGCAGGAGTGGAGACTGGAGGAAATAACTGTGTGGATATGTGAAGATTACACAGTATCCCAGTATGTCAGGGGTTGGAAGGGACCTAGAAAGATCATCTAGTGCACCCCCCCTGCCAGAGAAGGATCACCTAGACACGGTCAAGTATCACACAGTATGGCAGGGGTTGGAAGGGACCTAGAAAGAGATACTGTGAGGAACAAGCTACAGTGCACATCCCCCTAAGCCCAGCTGCTGCCACACGAGTCACACCAAGCAGGTACAGTGAGGAATCTGCTCAGTCTGCTCTGCAAGCCTTTCTCTGTGCACAGCAGAGTGTGATGGTGCTCTGGGAATAAGCTCATGGACTGGGACTAACTGCTACTTAGTGTCCTACTACCTCACAGCCTTGGAGCTCCAGTTTTCTTCTTGCACTCTTGTGTGAGTGCCAGTTTAATGGGATATTCTCTCTCACTAGTGTGAAAGAACAGAGCTGTAGTGCATTCCCCTCTATAGCCATAGCTCCAGTGGGGGTACATAGCATGTTGTGCAAGGCAGGAGCATGTTCAGTGTCGAATTCAACTAATAAACCTGATCAAAACCAGAGTCTGCTCAAACAGCAATTCCTT
The DNA here is from genome assembly GCA_013396975.1 of Bucco capensis. Taxonomy (NCBI): domain Eukaryota; kingdom Metazoa; phylum Chordata; class Aves; order Piciformes; family Bucconidae; genus Bucco; species Bucco capensis. Next base: position 351,503 of record VWZO01005326.1, on the reverse strand, counting down.
GTCGTGTAGTTACGAGGTGTTCAAAGCCTTTTTTGCTCTGTTTCTGGGACATCTCTGCATGGCCACACTCAGACACCACTTTGGGGTCATTTCAGCAGTTCTTGGCCTGTTATGGTGGGGTCTCTTCTGGGCTTTGCTGCTTCTGCAGAGCACTGTGAGCACTTCAGAGCAAAGTTGGTCAGTTGAATCTAATCTGCCAATGAAGGCTATCTGAACAAATCTTTCTGACCTGACCCTGAAGTGGGTGAAGCCCACTTGAGTTTCTTTGAGCTGCTGTGTTGTGCAGAGGAGTGGGAGCAAGCAGTGGTGTAGGGGTTAAGATTTTAACTACCATCATTTCTAGGGTCTGCCTAAACCCCTGGCCTTGCAGATGTACCTGTGCACCACAGATGAGGACAAAATTGTGTCCATGGAGTGTTGTGGACTTGAAACTACAGAAAAGCACATGTCACCTGTGGAAAGTCAGAGTGCTGGAGATGGGCAGGGCAGGGCTACCTGCAGGAAGGCTTCATGTTGTATCAGGATGGGTCTCAGCCTCTTCTCCCAAGGAACAAGTGATAGGACAAGAGGAAATGGCTTCAAGTTGCACCAGGAGAGGTTCAGATTAGATATTAGGAAAAATTTCTTCACCAAGAGGGTTATCAAGCATTGGCCCAGGCTGCCCAGGGAGGTGATGGAGTCACCATCCTTAGAGGGGTTTAAAAGACATGTAGATGTGGTGCTGAGGGACATGGTTTAGTGGTGAGCATGGTACTGTTAGGTTAAAGGTTGGACTTGATGATCTTAGAGGTCTTTTCCAACTACTAAATGGAAATATGAGTGTATATGAAGGTAGAAGTGACAAAGGTAAAATAGGTTGTAGAAGAATTTTGGCAATTTAAAAATCTTTCATAGTTGGGATTTAAAACTGTAGCAGATCTTCTCTATAATTGATAAGTATTTCTTTTATGGCTACAGTTAAAAAATTTCCAGTGAAACTGATTCCAAGCATGCATTTCTCTTACAGATTTTTTGCATGTATTTGAGGTTTTCTGGCAGGAGTTCACAAAGAGTGAAAATGGAATTCTCGGGGTTGCTTCTTGTAGTTGGAGGCATAGAAGATTGCAAACTAAGCTGGATCACCTTCCTCTTCCAGAAAAGATGTTTCTAATGAAATTGTAGTTCCTGCTGTTTTTTGAAGGGAAAAAACTGTTTCCCTAAAACTGTAACTTGCACTTCCTGCTCCCTACAGGAAACAGGATTGAGTGGTAAAGGGAAGCAAGTTTAATTTCTGGCTGAGCATAGGATGGATTGGGGTAAAGAGGAAGAGGGCAGATGCCAGTTCATTGCCTATGAGCAGAGGAGTAAACCTGATATGTTCTCCATCCATAATTGGTGTTTGTGAAGTAATATAGATGAGGTGGATAAAAAGTAACACCTGTAAGGTGCCTTGGCACTGCATGTTAGGTTTTGGGATGCATTTATACAGCTGGGTTTGTGCACTGAGCGCTTGCCCATCCTAATCCCTGTTTTATCAACTAACCGCTGGAAACAGCGCTGCGTATGGGAATTAAAACACTTTCAGATGTGTACAAACAACAATAATGAAGCAGGGCACATGCTGAAATGGTTCTTTACTCTTCTTACATGGTCATCTGGAACTTCTTAGAGCTGGGTCCATCACCAGCACGGGGTCAGTTTTCAAAGCAGTGTAGAGGGATTTGGCCGCGCGACTCCGATTGACGTTAATGGGAGTCAAACGGCGAAATCCCCACGCACCGCTTTGAAAATTTACTACTAAGCCTCTTGACTTCTCACTCCCTCCTTGGATTGTAACAGTAATCCATGGTTAACAGAATTTTCCCCACAATAATGTCAAACATACTTTTGAAGTCAGTGAATTATAGAAAGAGTTACCTCTTCCATAATTCCTTAAAGATGGCCATCAGATGGGTTGCACCCGAGGTTCGTGCAGTTGAAATTGTTCCTTGACTGAGGAAAGAATAGCTGGGTTATCCTTTGGTACAGAAAGGATGGTCTACTCACAGGCTGAGCATATCAAGTGTTGAAGAGCCTTAAGATGCTGCATACCAGAGAAGTGATCATTCCCCTGTACTCAGGACTGGTGAGGCCACATCTCAAATCCTGTGTTCACTTTTGGGCCCATCAGTACAAGAAGGACATAGAGACACCGGAGTGTGTCCAGAGAAGGGCAATGAGGCTAGGGAGGGCTCTGGAGCACAAGTCTGATGAGGAACAGCTGAGGGAACTGGAATTGGTTAGTCTGGGGAAGACGAGGCTCAGGGGAGACCTTCTCTCTCTCTACAACTCCCTGAGAGGAGGTTGGAGTGAGATGGGGGTTGGCCTATTCTCCAGGGTTAGCAGTGAGAGGACAAGAGGAAATGGCCTCAAGTTGCACCAGGGGAGGTTTAGATTGGATATCATGAGGAATTTTTTCCCTTAAAGGGTTGTTAAGTCTTGGCTGCCCAGGGAGGTGCTGGAGTCACCATCTAAGAAACACTGAGCTGCTCTCCTTAGGGCCATGGCTTAGTGGTATGGGAGTGACAGGGATGCTTGGACTTGATGAGCTTAGAGGTCTCTTCCAGTCTTAATGCTTCTGTGATTCTGTGAAGTCAAAGGAGAGTTCATATCCTGATTACAGACCTAGCTATTCCTTTCAGATGGAAGTGCTGATACAGAGAATGGAGAGTCTATAAAGCACCTAATAAACTGTGGGCAGTACACAAATAATGAATCAATCTGTGAGTCAGTTGGTGGTGTGAAATAACTGTTGTGCTGGCTAAACTCCTGGTTTACAGGGGTATATTTTTTTTGCTTAATTTTATGATGTTAATGCATACAAGAATCTCACAAAATCCTAATGGGGAAGAAAAAGAGTGGAGAGAAGTTCTGGGTAAAAAAGTACATTTTAATTTGCATGGCATTCTCCTGCAGAAGTTTACAAGATGCAAAATGCCTTAAAACCAGACGTTTGTTCAGTAACCTGTAGCCACATGCCTGGAGCAGAGGTAGAGCCAGCAGATAGAGAGCTGAGGGCTGTAGGAGATGATTTAGGAACATGCATGCAGCAAAACTCCCTTAAGCAGTCATTGGACCTGAACTCCGTGGCAAATCTGACTGTGAGATACCAAAACCAACCTCTGACAGAAATGAGATCACATCTAGGAGATGGAAAAAAGGTGAACCTGTTGGATTGGAAGTGTCTGCATTTAGACCTAAAGCAGAACTGCCACATTCGACTTGTCCTGGGTAATATGATGTAACTAAAGCTCCAGTAGTTCCAGAAGTAGCATGAAGTAAATCATTCCAATTGTGGAGCTTGATTTTAAGATAAGTATCCCTGAAGCTTGTTGACAAGCATGTGATTAGCTCAGGTCTCTAAACCCAAGGTTTAAGGTATAACTTAGGGACCCACAGCAGAAGCATCAAAATCAGATGTTAGCGTGTGATTTGTATGAAGCCAAGGGATATGTCATTTTGTTCCACATGGACATCACCAGAGACTGCATATGGACACAGGAGAGACTTCAGAGGTAATGAAGTAGTTAAGAGTACATTGTTCCTGTTTTGAGTAGATTTTAGAATCTTATTTCAAATGATAAATTTAGTGTATTCAGTTGAAATAAAAGGAGAGCTCTCTGGGTGTCTGCAGGCAGCCCAGAACAAATAGTCTTTATAGTCTGCAAATGCCTTTGTTTGCTCTTAATTTGGACAAACATAAATCCCTTCAAGAAGAGCACATTGGGAATTTCATCTATAACTCTCAATTAAATTGCATTGTTTAAAGCTCGTTTATATAAATGAGCAAATTAAAACCTTTCCCTTCAAGAAGGACCCAAAACTAAGGAAAAACTAATGATTTATTGTTCACAAATTAAAAGCAGAAGTGCACACCCTCCAATTGAGCTGTAGTGTTTCTTTGTTCCAACACTTCTGTGCTGCTGAAAGATGACAATTTATAATCTTTGCATGAAGAAAGACTTGTCTTAGGTCTAGGTATTTATTGTGTAATTAGCCCATCTAGGAACAAAACCACTGTTTGTTAATTCCAATATTCATCAAGCATGTGCTTTTGTCTAGGGCTTGCTCACGTGGCAGGGATGCCTATGCAAATGATTTGAGGTTCATGTCAGTTGTTTGTTTTCTCCATTTGGCACTGAATATCATGGCCAAGTTTCAAAGCAATGTGTTTGGGGTGTTTTTTTGTCATACTTAATCACTGAACTGTGTGAGTCAGGTCCTGGAGTTGCAGAGAAACATCAGCTCAGCTCTACTGCAGCCTTTGCTTTGGCTTGTGGTGAAACTTGGGCCTCTACATTCACTCCTGTGCAGATTTCCTGATAATCCTCACACAAATGACTACATCTGTAATCTGTTTTATTTCAGAGCCTTACCTTTCATACTCTTTCTCCAGTATAGTGGTGAGATTAAGCCTGTAACTAGAGAGGAGTCTGTAAGCTTTAAACATTCACCTTAGCTCATAGGTAAACACCTGCATCTTTGATTTTGAGAGGAGCCAATGAGGTGACAGTGCTCAAGTGATGAAAGAAGGTGAAGAGCAACAGTTTTGGCTGAGATTCTGCTTTTCCTTAGTTTGATATGGAGTGGTTGAGCCAAGCTAGTCAAGATGGAGGAACAGGAGTACATTCCAGCTTTCTGCCTGATGCAGGTCACTTTTCCCTTGAAGGAGGACACAGGTTAAAGGTGCTGCTGTTAATTTTGAGCAGCTCAGAGGTATTTTTTTGCCCTTTGCCAAACATTTATGATTTTTGCTGTAGGTTGCACACCAGTTTTTAAAAAGTGATCTTGCATGCTTATTTGTGGAGTCTTCTGCATTTCTAAGTGGATTTTAGTCCTGATACACAGCCTAAACAGAAGTTGTATGTTCTAATTCTCCTCTTAGATTGCTTTAATAAACACTTCCCTTGCACTTTTTCACCCTGTGAGTAATTCTACAGATCTCTGCATGTCTGTGTCTTTCTACATTAAACAAACTCAGTTGCATTCTTTGAGAGATGTTTGTTCTGGATGTTGGTGTAAGAATAGCAAAAAGTTAAAAGATTGGCACAGCTCAGACACAAAGCATTGAATTTGTTATTTTAGGAAGGTACAAAACCACCTGCAATTGCCAGTAAAAAGATCTCTGCACCACAAGGGCTTGTTTGCTCCTTGTCTCTGTCTGTGCCATTTGTGACCTTTTCCCCAATGGAAGAGAAATTACAGGAGGGGATTAAAACAACCAACCAAACCCTGCTTGCTGCAAAGCTTTTTGAAGGATTTGAGTTTTAATATTGGCTATCCTGCATCATAGTGAAGTTCTTTGGAAATGGACAAAACTCTGTGTTAGGGCATGAGAACAGCTTCACTGGTGTGGCAGAGGCTGCCATGATTTCCAGTGGGAATCCAGACCTTCACCTAATTAAGCTGGGAAAGAAATGATTTCTTTTGAGCTCAAATTCCTAACTATGAATGTCCAGGCTTGAGTGAATCTCAGCTTGGAACTTGATAGCAATGCAAGAGGTGTGTGAGCCAGAAAGGAAGAATCAGCTTTACATTTTTAGAACATATTTGTTCCTCTAACTTCAAGGCCATTTTTAACTTGAAAAAAGACCCCAAGTTCACCATATGTATATCTGTAATCAGCAGTGCAGCCATGGCAAATCTGCAGCAAGGATCACTTCACTTTAAGGTCACATCTCAGGGAACACTCTGTGCTCCCACTAAGGCCAGGGGCACTAGGACTTGCTTTGCTTGTGCTGAGGCTGTGACCATCGTTATGGGATCCAGACTCTCTTGAAATGCCTGCTTGTGTGAGAGGTGTGGTACATAAATGCTGGTTTATTAAATAGCAAAATAAATTACTGAGGGTTGACCTCAGCAAAGGCTTTATCACTCTTGCCCTGCTGCTGAACCCAAAGGCAGAGCTTTTCCCTGGAATTCAGCATGTCGTCACTTCTCGGTGGAAAGAGTTAATGTCTGTTAGTGCAAGAGCTGGGCCAAGCTGTGCTTCCTCAGGACAAGGCATACAACATGGGACAAAATCTACTCTTAAATCTGAATTTCATTCTGCCTGTAAAGCCATCTTGACCCTATAGTACAAGCATTACCCAAGGGAGAGAAGCAGGGTGAGATGGAGCAGGGTGGGTGCTGCTCTTTGCAGCTAGTCACTGAAGAGCAGCTTCCCTACTCTTGGCAGCTCAAGGAGTTGCCCCTGGGATAGAGAACACACACACAAAAAAGTAAAATTCAGAACAGTCCATAAAGTTCCTGTTGGTTTGAAAGCAGAAACATCTGCTAGAGCCATGAAGAGTTTGTTAGCAGAGTTCAATAACAGGAAAGCCTGCAGTTGATCAGCTGTGCCCTCAGAAGCAGGCATTACTGCAGTCAGTAGAATTTATTGTTGGGGAGGCAGGAGATATGGGGAAGATCAGGGCAACAGCAAAACGTGTCAAAATAATGGCTCTGTTTGGCTGCATGCAGATAAACTTGATGTGTGGCTGTTAGGATTTCATATTCAGCTATTTACTGGGAGTCCTCAGCTGTTTGTAATCCAGGAAAGGTATGTGTGTTAGTAAGAGCTTGGTGTGGGCTAGACAGACACAGCCATAAGTCACTGAATTAGCTGTGTCAGGGCTGTAATGAAGCAGATGAATGCAGTGCCTGTGTTACCTTGAGCAGTGATGAACACACACTGCTGAGGCAGCACCTGTGCTTGCCAAGGTGTGTGTAGGGACACCTAGGTGCAGGCACAAGTGGTATTGATTCCAGTGCATGTGGCAGATGCATGGAATCTCAGGGGGAAAATATGACACTTTGTAAGGATGTGTCCTAATGTACATAGCACTTGGAATAATTCTGGAATAAGTTAGGACCTGAACTGCTTTTGGGCTATTCAGGACACTCTGCTATACAGAGGTGTTAGAAATGGCTCCATAGATGAGGTTGGATTCCAATACCCACTTAGACAAACAGGCTGAAAATGCCATTTATTTCATGTAGTGTGTGGCTTTATAAAAGCCCTGAGCTGTGTTTATGGATGCTGTTGGGTCTGCCTTGCCATTAGAAACTCCTCTGATGAGGGGTTTATACCAGCCCTCTGAAAATTTGTAGTTGATGGAAACTTGACACATAAAGGTCAATCTTGGAATATGATAGTTGGGTTTTTTTTAATCAATTTTAAAAAGTTTTTGAGTTGTTTTTAGATTATGTGACTATCAAAACATTGGTTCTCATTTGAGGGTTGTCCAGTATCTTTATGCTATAGCATAAAACTCTCCTTTTTTACCAAAGTCAAAACACCATTGTTGCATTTGCTGCTTTTCATTTGCTTTTGTGGTGTCTGCCCTTCCCTCAGAGTGACTATGGTTTCTTGGTATTGAATCCTAGCCTCCAACAGGCCCCTGGCAGAAAGCAAGTACAAGAAAAGGCAAAAAATACCTCCTGTCTCATTGTCTGGGGTGCTTGCTTGCATTTTAAACTCTTTCAGCTTTCTCCAGTGTGAAGTTTTACTTAGAGCAACCATAGAAAGTGAAGTAGGTAGACTACAAGCTTTGCTAACATATTTAAGTGACTCAAGGAGCAGGCATCATGAAATACTAATCTTTACAATAACCAGTCTACAATTCTCTCTTTTTCTGGGAGGATTTGAACACTAAACTCTGATTTTTTTCCCCCCAGAGTTGTATGTATATATGGTAATCACTTCAGAAGTGGGTTTGGGTATCATGCAGTCTGCAGAGCTGAAGAACTTGTGTTTTTCTGTTGTTGTGAGTCCATCTGAAGATGAATGAGAGCAGTGAAACTCTGCTTTGGTAGGGAGGCTTAATTAAACTGAAAAGGGGACTCTAAGATGATAATGAAGCACTTCCAATTAAATTGCAAAACAATGTCAAATCCTGAAAATCCAGTTGTTTATGAAGCCAGCTTTAAGTTAACTCCATTAATGTCAAAATGAGAGTGATAATTGAGTCTGTGAAGTCCTGGAAGTGTTCAAAGTCAGGATTTGGGCAGGGTGCTTCAGCACAGCTCATGTTCTGTAAAGTTTGTAGCGAGGGCTTACAGCATCAGGCATTCCTCAGGAGAGATGCTGGGCAGTTCTGTATGTTCATGAAGTACTTCAGCTTAAAAAAAGAGCCATTTTGGGTTATCTTTGTGCCTATATGTATACATTCAAGTCAAAGAACAGCAATCTTTTCATTCCTTTCGATGCCATGATTTGGGTTCTTCCTGTGCTCCAACATATTGCCACAGATTTAGGAAACTAGATATGTATCTTGCTGTGCCAATAACTGACTGAAAAAGCTTTTCTAAAGAGCATTGAACAGTCAATCTGGTGTTTCCTTGTTTTATTTCCAGTGGTTCCACCAGGCAGCCCTGGGCCCATCACTCGACACGAGTCCTACGACAGCTTAGCATCTGACCACAGTGGGCAAGAGGATGAAGAGTGGCTTTCCCAGGTATGCTTCTTGGGCACATTCCAGCTGAGGAGTGAAGCAGTGATAGCATCCACTGGAAGTATAATCCACAACTTTCCTCCAAATGGAAATTAAGCTTCCAGTAGGCCATGGGTATTGCTGTGTAAAACTGATCTCCCTCCTGACTTACCATGGTCTGTATGCTTTATAACCATACAAGCTATATTAATAACTATTTAAAGCCTCCATCAGAGCTGGCAGAAGTCATGTCCTTGGGAAGTTCAGGATGAAATAGGAAGTTGAAGTTGGCAACAGAAAGTTACCTCTCTGCCTTTTCCTCCTGACATGGTCCTTTTCAGACATGGATAAAGGAAGCTGGCTTGGCAAAATGACAATGCCTTTTCAGTTGTGACCTCTGCTATACTTACTGCATTTAACATTAAAATGGTAGATTATCTGGTTTGCTTCCTCCTTTTTCTGCTTATCAGCACTTCCTACTGATAATTCCCTTGAGTTATGGCTAGATACAAATACTGTAGTGCTTTAAAATGGTTATGTTTTGTGGAATATCTTTATATGAGGCTAAATTTTAGTAGTTTCAAAATGGTTATGTTTTGTGGAATATTTTTATATGAGGTTAAATTTTAGTAGTTTTCTCTATTCTTGCTCTGTTTCAGTCAATGAAGTCTCTCTACAAAACTCAGTACATATTGTTTGGCTCAAAACATAACTTCAGTTTAAGAAATTTGGTCATCAGTGATACACTGAGAATTTAGTTCCTGTTAGAAACAAAAAGGTGAAGTTCAATAAGTAAATAAAGATTACAAATGCTCTGGATTGACCAAAGAAAGTACAGGGTACCTGGTACCTGGAATTGATCCTGGGATTGATGCATTTAGAAGAGTAAATCTAAACATCTCTATGCTCTGTGACATCACTTGGAAATTTTCTATATTTATAAGGGGAACAAAAAAATCCCAAGTGATGTCAGAGAACACAGCTAATTGAGAGAATGCTTGCAGAATGTTTCATTTTTGCTAAGTGAGAAGAGCAAGGCTAGCTCTTTGGAGCATGAAGATGCCAGTGCTCCCTAAGCAAGCCACTTTAGATTAAGCCTAAAGTGCAAGTGTGTTTTTCAGAATTAAAGTGTTGTTATCAACAGTAACAGCATGCAGTGAAAAAACCCTGCCCTTCCCTTCAACTTTTCAATTAGAACAGTGGGTAATGTGTGCTGTCAGTGTGAAGTAGATACAATATGTTTGTCCTGCACACAACAGGAGAGTGAACAGGAACATCTGGCTGTAGCCTCAGTAAAATTGCAGAGGCATCTGTTTACCTCTCGGCTCTGTGACACTGATGGTTTCAAGCTTAAAATATACAGATTACTTTATCTCTGGCCTAATTTACACTGCTACATAAAAGCTACTTGCCTCAGAAACCTCGACAGTCAGGCTGAGTTACGCTGAGATAAAGGCAAAGATGGAAGTAGTGCTAAATAGGCTGTGCATTTGTCATCTTAGGTTAGCAGAGAACTTAGAGCAATGTTATCCAGTGTTTCAAATGGCTTCTTAAAGCATCTCCACTAGTCCACAGCTGTCACAGATATAGCAAAACACATTGGGATGGATTTCCTCACTAGATTGCATTTTTGCTGTGAAGCTGATCATTGTTTGAGCAGAAATTGATAGGAGTTTAATAGTCTGATTTTCTCATCTTAAAACGTGTGAGTTCACCACAGCTTTAATATTTTTGTTTCCTTTTTCTGATCATTAAAGGGTCTTTTTAATTTTAAAAATGGTATTACAGAAGACTTATGCTTTGTTTACTCTTTTATTTATAAGGCCCTGTTTAACAAATCATGTGTATTTCCATCTTAAATTTTCATGGCTCTTTCTATTCCTATAGTTAGCTTATTTGCCAGAATTGATACTCAACAGATTTATAGTTATCAGTGTGAGAAGACATCCTTAAAATGTTTTCAATGCTTCATTTACTGAAATAACTTACTTTTCAGAAGTTCATATCTAGAGTCAATACAGAGGAAAATCTGAATGTTTGAAGTGATCTTTACTGCTGTTTTAATTGTTGGTATTTTGGTTGAGTGAATATATGTGTGTGTGTGTGTAGCTTCCCTTCTAAACTCCATGTGTTGCACGTGCCAGGTCTGTGTAGGAATGAGTGTGACCTGAGCTGTTTGGTATCTCACAGCACACTTCACTTTGCTCTCTGGGACAGATCTTGTTGCTCCCCAGCAAGATGGTCTCTGCCAGCAGCATCCTCAGATATGCCAGCAGTAGTTAGGAGCTTTGATTTGAAATACAGTTTCACACTCTACCCATGTGAAGCAGCACTGTTTAACGTGTGAACTTCTAGAAAGCAACCCTGACTAAGCTGTAACAGCTTGCTTTTAAAAAGGGCATCCCTTGACCTGCCCAGGACTGAGCCTGTCTGGGGGAGGTAGACTTCTTCAGTTCCTCTGTCTGCTCTGTGCAGATGCAGACAGGAATATGTTCCCCTCTTTGTTACACCACAAGAGTAGCTTTTTAGAGTTCAGGCTAAAGGATGTATTCCGTGATGGCAGGATGGACTGAAGATTGTCATCTTCAGAACAGTTTCAGAAGAGAGCTGCAGCATCCTCAGGCTGCTGCTTTCAAGACTTCACAAGGAGCTCTTGGCTTTGACTACAACATCCTTTCCTTAGCAAGAGATGTTCTGAATTTTCCCTAGCTCAGCATTCCCCCCAGTTGGTGACACAAAGCACTCCTTTTGCTTGAGGACAGCAGGATTCTGGGGGTTCAGTGTATTGACAGAACCCTTGCTTAGCTGCAGTTGCAGGTTTGTGTTAAGCATTGCCCCTTTTTCCCTTGCCACAGGTGGAGATAGTGACTCACACTGGACCTCATCGACGCCTGTGGATGGGGCCACAGTTCCAGTTCAAAACAATCCATCCCTCAGGCCAAACCACTGTCATCTCCTCCAGCTCCTCAGTGCTCCAGTCGCACGGTCCAAGCGACACGCCACAGCCTCTACTGGACTTTGACACAGATGATCTTGATCTCAACAGTCTCAGGTAAAAATACAACCAGTTTCCAAGCTGGTTCCCATTTGTTGTGTGAGTAAGTTGCCTTGTGCTGAAATGAGGCCATCTGTGTAGAATGTGTAATAGTTTTCATCAAGCTTGTCCAGATGAAAGTCATAGAAGAGCGTGTGCCTCGGCAGCAAGGAAAGTGCAGCCAGGCCAAGCAGCTCAGAGTCCTTTCTGCTGCCCCTTCTGGGGAAGATGGCAGTACAATGGCTGGTGGCCTTGCTCAGCATCATCTTGGCTTTCACAGTTTCTGCATTGCTTAATGAATTCACTTTCTCAGCCATGAGTGTGTGCTTTGTGCCATATGTTTAGATGCTGACTATGAAGTGTCAGTGTGTTGGAACTAAGTGAACTTTTGGAATGCTTTTCCCCTCTGTTGTTGTTCTCCTCCCCCTCTTCCTTTGCTTCTTTCCTTGTAATTCTTTCCTGTGTTTAATTCATCTGGTGTTGGACATCGGCTCATTTGGAATTGAGGGCAGAGAGTGGGTCCAGGAGAGTTAAGGTGAATATGGGTTTATATTTACCAGTAGCTAGTGAGTTTGTAGAAGTGCTTTCTGCACCATGTGTTTCTGTCTCCTGTCTGGGAGCTCTCAAGATTTAAGAAGCTTCCATGCTTCTGACTCTCCATGGGAATTTGAAGTCCAAAGTTCTGTGGTGTGGACTTGGATTGTTTGGGATTCTGTCTGAAACTCTTAGAGTGAAACGAGAGAGATGAATATTATGACTAATCCCATTAAATCTGGGCAGATTGTTCTTGGACTGAAAAATACATGGCTTAGAAATGTGTGATTTCTCCTTGCATGTAATTACTCCCACAAGTAAGGACATAGCTGTCAAATACATTCATGTTTTCACTGTGTATGTGTATACATATGTAAAAAGAAAGCAGAAACTTCTTGAAATGACTACAAATACACGTGGCAACAGGAACAGACAAGCACAAATGTGTCTTTTCTCCTAAACTGACAAAGAAAATGCTGCTGTTCAGGAGGGTGACAGAGACTTTTTCTCCACTTGGAGTAGGGTGAGCTTTTTTCCCTTTGGGGCTTTCTGAGGCCTAGTTTGGAGATACTCCCTTTGCGTAGAGTCTCACTTTGGATGAGTGTTACCCAGATCTTGAATCTGCAAATGTGAGAGAAAACCAATTTTCACAAGCTGGCTGATTTAAGCATAAGTAGCTGCTTAATTGGCACAGCTGATGGAGGTTAGTGGTTTGCTTGCAGCTCTGCTGAGTCTTGCTTGTGGCCTGGGTGGTAAGTGTGCTTTGTCCCGCAGGATCCAGCCGGTGCGGTCGGAGCCGGTGAGCATGCCGGGCTCCTCGCGGCCCGTCGCTGAGCGCAGAGGAGTTTCAACAGTGATTGATGCTACCTCAGGTAGGAACATGAGGATTTCATGGTTTCTTTGATATTCCTGGTGTTCAGCAGTGTTATTTTTTGAGGGTTTTTTTGGTCTGGTAACATATTTACTAAACCTTTGTCACATACATGAAAGGATCTTGTGGTTTTTGGTTGCACAATAGGGTGGGTGCTGTCTTACACAAATACTTACTGAAGGCTACCATAATGCTGACTCTTTTTGCCTCTCACCACTCAAATCTGAAGTCAAGCATTGTGGTAAGATAGGAACACAATATTTACATGAAGTTTAACATGAGCTAGAGAATGCTACAAACTACCTAAACTGAAAAGCAGAAGGTTTGCAAATACTACCCTTGAAATGCTTGTATTAATGAATGCCTAAAGCACAGACTATTGCAGCTCCAGCCCATTTATAACATAGCTTTCATTGAAATGTAATCATAAATGTAATTGATTTCTGTGAACAGTCAAGACAACAGGCTATTTTATCTAATGTTTGTGTAACAGGCACATTTTCACTGCTGTGCTCTGCAAGAGTGTGTAAATTTAATACTACAGTGAGTTTGTTAAGATCAACACAGTAATATATATACTATAAAGTGTTCTTTTTTTTTTTTCCCTGAGTGGTGGGGTGTAGCCTGTCTAAAGAAACAAGGACAGGAGAACTTTATATTCTAGTCCAGCTGTGTAGCATCTGAAGGGTCCACACAGCAGGATTTTGTCAAATAAAATCTCTCACAAGTAGAATTATTAAACACACAGCATTAGTCAAACAGTCAAGTTGGAGAGGATTTTAATCTGCAGCGATTTGGAAATCCCTGGAGACTGCTGAGTGGATTGAGGTTCAACTGGCAAAGGAGACTGCAACACACACAGAGCCTGCTTTCTGAAGGTTGGGTTAAAGAGAGTTAAAATAAAAGCTCCTGTTCCAGGCTGTTTGCTATTGATATCAATTCCGAGTCCAAGATAGTGTGTTGTTTGGTAAATTAATTTCTTTGGGTATTGCAGGATATTATTTTAGATGTGTTTATAACTGAGTTCAATAATAACTATGTTTGCTTTGGATATTGAGGATTGTCATTATAAATTCCATTTTCAAATATTTAAAACTCACTAAATGAATTCACCTTGAGCTGAGACAAACATCTGATGCTGGTTATTTAAAGGGAATTCTATTTGCTTTACTTCATGACAAAGTCATTTTGAAAATCATTGTTTGATATGGAAGAAAACATAAATGCATCAGTTAGGGTTTGTTTGGGACTAGTTCATTTATGCCTATTACCCCTAAAAGGTTACAAGCTTGAATCATAGGAGTGCTTCTGCCTGTGTATCTGACACTTCAGATTGGGAATGATTAATGGCAGAGCTGTTCTTCACTATCAGTGTGCCCATGCCAGCTGATAGAGATCAGAGAGATCTGGATTATCAGGGTGGGGTTTGCTTTCCCTCTGGTGTGTGAGCAGAGCAGTGCCATTCCCTCCAACAGGCATGTGTAAGAATTCTGAAACAGAACCACAACACCTTGTAAAACTGTGTGATTCCACCTACAAGGCAAACAATGAACCACATAGGACTGTGCCTCTTCTATTGCTCAACAGCCTTTCCTGAGGTGTGGATGAGGCTTTAGTATGGAATAGCTCGTGTGAGTGTGATGAGACTCTCTTGGTAATGCCTTTAACATGTGTGTGCTTATTAGAAATTGCCAAAGTCAATTGTATACATTGTTATGACACTGAAAATGTATTTACTGTACAGCAGTGACTCAGTTTTGTTGTAACACCTCATAAGTTTCTCATGAACAGTACATGGATTTGGTTAGGGACCTGCTGATAGCAGTATTTTATTTAACTTCACTGCCAGATTGATTTTTTTTTTTGATGCAGCAACTTTGCTATCTCTTGGCCTTTGTTAGAATTGCCTGATCCCCATCCTTTCCCAGGCAGAAATGATTGGCCCAAATGTAGGGTAGATATGCCAGGTTATGTGTGAGGTTGTAGAGGTGTGAACTGTGCTACAGAGTAAAGGAGGAGGAAGGAAAATCACACAGTATTTGGTGAGATGTCTTGCTATTCTTGTAGCAGAGCAAGGGAAGAAGATGATTTGATGCAACTTTCTTCTCTTCCCACCTTTGAGATGTGCAGAAAATGACATGAAACTCTGACTCTAAAGGTTTTATGTGAAGTGCTTTTCATGTCCAACATTGCTGTGGTGTGTGGTGTAGGCCACTACTGTGAGCATTCTCATTTCCTGCCCTTCCCAAGGCATGCCCTGAAGGACTTGCATTCTTGATGGAAAACCCACGTTCTTGGAAAAGAGGTTTTTAGGTTGGAAGGATTTTTAAGTAGGTCATAAATTTTTTTACTGCCTCATCTGACCCAGGAAGTGATTCTTCAGCTGTGCCCCATGCCTTGGAGCCTGGTGCACTTGCTGAAGATGCTTATCTGCCTGTTGGATTGCCTTTTGCTTAGAGATAGCCCCAGCCTGGCGCCTCTCCTTATCTCACTCCATCACTTCTTCTGCCTATCAGAAGATTTCAAGTACATATTTATCATCTTGCATTATTCTTCTGCCATTCTTGATAGCTTCCTTCCTTCTCCCTCACTGGTGACAACACTGTTGTTGTGCTGGAGATAGTTGTGTAATCTGTTAAATAGTGATTTTTAACATGTCTGGAAAGCTCTGGTGTCCTAATGCCAATATACTCAGCTCTGGTATAGTAATGCCAATATACTCTCACAAGTTCATGAGCCAAAATCTTCACTGAAGAAAGTACAAAACTGTAATGCTGTTATCAGGAATGAAAATTTGCAGGGGTAGTTTCAAGGTTGGTGGCTGTGTCTGTAAAGATTACTTTGGATACATTGAAAAGTGCATCTTTTGATATGGTTATCTTGACTTAAAATCCTCAGGTTTTGGGGGGGGGGGTTGTTTTGCTTGTTTGTTTATTTTAAAAGTAAATGAAATCTTTAAGAATGTAGTCACCTAAAGCTGCTGGCCATGTTTTCAGTCATATGCATCAGAGAGAGAATATAGCCTCAAGGAGTAAATGCACTATAATTCCAGATGCTATTCCAGATTGGCACTCAGAAACGTTAAAGGGACAACACTGAGTTGAAATCTTTCTAACCCAGGAAGCTCTTAATAATCACAACACAGCAGAAAACCACTGCTTTACACCTAGCAAATGCTCTCTGTGTGTACCAGGCTGTGTGTCCATCTCTTCCTAGCCTAGGCTGGTTGGGTTTAACAAAGGTGGAGTCAGGGTACACTGAGGACTTTATTAGACACCAGGCATGGAAGAGGAGACCTTGCAGGTGCCTTGTCTGCAGGAGATGCTGCAGCTCTTTACATAACCAAACCAACCAACCCTGAGACTGAGATCTGTACTGCAACACTAACAATATTTGTTGCTGAATGCCCTGGCTCTGTTTCAGAAGTCCACCCTAAATCAGCTGTCTGCTTTGAATGTGTTTCCTTTCTTTGGTGTCATATATGTTACATACCTGAAAAATCAAACCTGATGACTCTACTCACAGTAAACAATGCAGCAATCAAAGGATGTAAGCAGGTTAGGATATCTGTACTGAACAACAGCTCTGAGCTTTCAGAAGTGGGAAAACCTCTAGAGAAGGGATGTTTGCAGCAGTCCCTGGTCACAGTAAGTTTGCTCACACAGCTGCAGTGAGTCTGTAAGGGAAAGCCTTTCCCTTAAACTGTAACAAATGTGCTGAAGGGCTCAGGTATGCTCAGTCATAGCTGCTAATTCAGTCCTGCTCAGTGTGCATCTGTGTGTGTGTTTATGAAAAGCCTTGTGTATTCCCTCATACAAAGAGGGTTTTGACACTTATCCATCAATCAAGTAATGATTTTGTGGCACTGTCAGCAGAGTAGGAAAGTGTTGACACAGAAGTTGTCTGATCTCTGGTTTGCATCAGCGCTTTCCTTTCCTCTTTGGAGGAGATCTCCATTTCTTTCTTGCTTAGGACAAATGCAAAAGTTAAGAGTGGGAAGGATTTTAATGAATAACATTAAATTGTACAAGGAAAACTGTTTGCTTGTGTGTGGGGCAAGGGGAAGCTGTATGTTCTTACCTGTAACCTGGTGTGTCCTGCACTGCTCAGGAATGCACACAGCACTTTTTAAGGAAGATTGTTTACTGCTATTGTATGAAACTCTGACAATGCTAAGCTCTCTTCTGCTTGCTTCAATCAATGCCCAGTTAAAATTGGCTTGTAATTCAGTATTTCCCTTTCTTTTGTGTGGGGCTGGCTGGCCATGGACAGATAGCTTGTTGCCTGCAGAGGGTTTAATGAAAGAAGAATTGAGGTGGGGTTTGAGGGGGAGGGGAAGAGCTTGTCTCTCATCCCTCCCCTCTGCCTGTGAAGGCTCTTTTATTGTTCATCACCACACCTGTGAGATAGGGAACATGGGACAAATTGTTAGTGTCCAGCAGTGCTCTCACTTGGAATTTAATAAGCAGGTCTGCTGTCACACCTTAAACCATCTGAGCTCTCCTCTGTTGTCTGCACCATCAAATATTCATTCCCAAACGCTGTACACCAGCAAGTGCTGCGGCGGAGTAGCCGAGATCAGTTATTCAGGTAGTAAAGATGTGTGAATGCAGCTGGCAGATGAAGTCACCAACATTCTGAATTCCCAGGCTGTCCTTACTGCCACAGGCAAGAAGTGACAGGCCTGAGCAGTGGCTGGTTTCCCATTACGGGCACTGGGAGTCATGGATACTCCTGCTGGAGCGGAGCCGGCCAGCGCTGGAGGGTCCTCCTGGCAGAGAGCTGTAATCAATCTGCTCTGGAGTCCTTGACCTGAACCTGTAATTACCTGGATGGCATAAAGGTAGTTTGTTGTTGCAGATAGAGATTGCCCTCAGATCCTCTGAGTATAATGCTGAGCTTTGAAGCCAAGGAAGAGATTTGGCCCTTGGTTCTGTTCTTCACAGCACCTGAGAGGTTTTAATAATGGTCACATAACAAGGTGTTCTTAGAGGGCATCACCTGTTTAGGAACAGCAAAACCACATACCAGCACTCTACATCCTGTCAGCTTGAATTTAAAGGAGTTTAAATTATGATTCTTTCCTGGAATGAATTCTGAGCAAATTCTGTTAATATGGTAACTCTTAAAAACACTTATGTTACTTATTTGAGAAACAACTTCTGTATTATTCCTAGAGTAGTAATAGTGTGGGATATACTCATGCTGTCTTGTTTGCTCAGTGCAATAACACACACTTGCCTGTGCTCATACTCTCTCCATCCTTTTTGTCTGTCCTGCTAAATGTGTGTGTGCACATGAGCTGCATAATGCAAAATTCTCATACTTAGAAATCTTTCAACTTGATTTATTTCATCTAATTTGAGAAAATGTTATCTGATGGGTTTTGAAGAGAGCCTTAAGACAGAGCTGACTTCAGCAGGCTGCAGGATGCTAATGCAGTGTACATGATTACATCTCAAAACAGCTATGCTCTACAGACTGTGGAGATGTGAAGAGAAATTAAAATGACCTGACACTACTGACTGGGCACTTGCTGCTGGATCATTGCCTGGCTTGGGAAAAGACTCAGCTGCAGGGACACACAGAGTAGCATTAATGTCTTGAAACACTGGTGGCTGTTTTCTGTAGGCAGGAGAAGTATACTGGAGAAGGAAGGGCATGGGAACAGTGACAGAAAGGCAGCTGAGTTGTTCCATACTGATTTATTTTTGCCTCCCTGGGATGGTTGTGGGTGGATTAGTCTGGCAGTTCTGGAGATGGGAACTCTGCACAGCATGATAGAGTTATGTGGGGTGGCTGGAGAGACTTAATCCTCACCCCAGTTTGCTTTTGGTTTAGCTGAGGAGGCTCCTAGTCATTGCAGACATTAATCTCTTCTCAGATGGTTGTGCTTTGACACTGCTGTGACGTACAACTTAACTTCACAGATGCAAGAGAAAACCCCAAATCAGTGACTTCTAGATGCAGCTGTGTTAGGCTGAATTTGACTTTAAGCAACTGAAGTTACTCAGGGTGCTCAATGCCCCAAAGGCTCATCACCTTGTTCATCTTCTGCTAGTTCCCAGGGGACTCTGACAAACAAGAAACCCAGTGATGTCACAGCTAGATGAAAGCCTGCCTGCGACCTGAGCAACCTCATAACCAAATCCAGGGTAATGTGGTTTCTGTCCACATGTGAAGATGAGTTGCAGGGAGGCCTGCAGGGGCCATGGTAATGGTCACTGGTGCAGTCCTCTCTGCTCCCAGACAGTTGTTGTGTACCAGTGGTGCATTAGTGCAGTGTCTTACTGCTCAAGTGTTACATCCCAGCCTGCAGTTGGGGAAGCCACCTTCAGTTCATATAATGGTTTGTCAGCTGAAAAACAGCAGTGTGCTAGAGTATGGTCTGGTGCAAACATATCCAAGCCTTCTGTTTATTTAGGGGGGGGAAAAACACCCCCACCCCAAAATACACAATAGGTGTTTTGTGCCTCAGGAGCTAAGGCAAACCCCTTCTGAATATAAGCTTGTCTTCTGTCCCCCTTAATTGTCTTTCATTAACAGCAGTTAATGTTCTGTGTAGGTAGCTTTAAATAAGCTCTGAAGAAGTGGAAAGTGTTGATTCTAATCATATCTGACACCACAATCTTCTGTGGAACAACACATGAGCTGAGATTCCCGACGGGCTCCTGGAGGATACAATATTTATCATAGCTGGAGATCTAAGAGCTCCTAGCTACTGTTAAACTTACAAGAGATCCAGAAACCTCAGTGTCTCTACTTGTGTTTTTAGAGATTGCACAGAAATGTTTGCAGAGGAGTGTGCTCACTGACATTTCTGCTCTTTTTGTACAGTGCTCAAAGGAATCGTGTTACAAACCTGATCTTTTGTATGAGTTTGTGATATATTCTGAACTCATCTATTAATCTAGACTGTTTGAAATGCTCTTAAAAGCAGATTAGATGGGCAAGTTAAAAAAGAGTGTTTCAACATCCATCTGTAAATGAATTTGAGTCAGTGTTGTTTCAGGGAAAGCTTTTCTTTTTCCAGGTTTAAGAGAATCATTTTTATCGAATGGTTTCACTAGGTTTTTTTTCATTAAAAGCAAAGCTAACTTGGGTGCAACTCAGTGCTGGAAGGATGCAAAAAGCCAAAGCTGGTGCCAGCAAGCAGTTGCCACAGAGAGGAGCCAGTGTATGGGGTGAGCTGGGAAGGGGAGTATGGGGTGAAAGGAGCAGCTCTTTGTCACCATCCTCCTCCATGTGCAAGTACAGAGTCCCTGGCAGTGCCTTCAGCTGTGGAGGCTCTGCAAATAGGAGATTTCTAGTCTTGAGAGCTGCTGGCTGCTGGGGAGAGCATGCCTGGGGCTCACCTCCCTCCAAAAGGAACAGGGAGCACATCAAGCCAAGTACTTGGCTTACATAAACCTTCTGGTGCTGTTCCCCTTGTAAAGGTGAAAACAAGCAGTCACAGTCAGTAAATGACAGAAAGCAGGCTTGGGATTATTCACATCATTAGCAGAGGATTTCTTCAGATAAGAGAAGTGCTAGATGAGCCTCTCCTGCCCTGAGGCTCTCTCCTTTACCGTGCAGGGTGTGGGCCTTTAAAATGGAGCGAGAGCAGGGAAAAGGAAAAGGTGGTAATATGTCTAACAGATGGGGTTTGCTGGAGTTTGGCCACAGATGTAAGGCCTCAGAGTGGATTCCTGGAGCCTTCCTGTGCTGTCCCAAAACCAACACGAAAGCCTTTCCAAATACCTCTTATATAAGCACTGTGATTGTAATAGTCCTATCAAAAATCCCATGTCCCCAGGTCAGGTGGGCTGCAGGCTCTCTTCTCCTGAAATCCCAGGCTTGCCAAGTCTCTCTTGCCTGCTCTTTCCCTCCAGCAACAGTGGGCAGTGTTTGTGCCAGGTGTGCTGTGTGGAATACCTGTAGGGATGTCCAGCACAGCTGCTTTCCCTTGAGCTCCCATCTGCTCCCAGAGAGCAGGACCTCCCCGTGCTCCCTTGCCTGGGCTCTTCCCCAGCTGCAGCTGGCCCTGGCTCTGTGCAACCCACCTGTATTTCTGGCTAATTTAGAGAATTTGCTAGGTTTTGGCAGAGAGGCCAAATGCTTGCTCTTGGGTTTGAGTGTTAGTTGTGGTAACTGGCTCTGTCATTGTCTTTTTGCATTGCTTTTTCTTTGCTCCAAGTTACAGTGCCATTGAGGTGAGAAGTGCAGCACAGGATATGCTGGGAACTCTATCATTTGGAGCCTCTTTTACTGTTAGGACTCTACAGAAAGTCCTGACTCTACTACTCCAGGAAAGGAAGCCTCTAGAAGGACAGTACATACAGATTTTTGCCTGGATGCCCAAAAGCAGAAGCCAGGGGTGTGTAGAAAGGATCTTGTTAGCTCTTTGCTACCAGGACAATTTCCATTAACTGAATTTGCATTAATTGAAAAAGTTTCTCTTCAGACTATCACCTCTCTTGCTCACAGCTGAGCAAATTGCTCTGCTGTGCTGTTTGACCATCACTTAAAATGGATTTGAAGAGCAAGCCTAACATTCTCTAAAGCTATTTGTGATTGAATGTCAGATTTAGTAACTGGCTATAGATCAACAACAAGATTGGATGTGTTGCTAGTGGATATTTTAACAAGCAGAAAGCTGCCAGGAAGGAATGTGGAGAAGAAAAGAAATACTCTTGTGTTTGGTCTTTTGGTTTTGGTGTTCCTATTTAAGCAGAAAAACCCCCAGCAGCAACACAGTGTAGAGTGAAATGCTTACATAGAAGTACATTTTACCACTGCAGTCAGATAAAAAATTCACTGTATCATAAGTGAACCATTTCCCCCTTGATTTGTGTCCAAACTAGGAGGAGGAAGAGTCTTGCAGATGCATTATGCATTTTACAAAAGAACATATGCATGCATTTAAATCATTTACATTTCATCTTGGCTTTCTCTTATTTTTAACCCATGTTATAGTGAGTGACAGCATGTTTGGAAAACAGAGGTTGAAAGCAAAGCTTAAACTTTCATGCACAGTAAGCTAAACTGCAAGCAGTCCTTCACCATCTCAGGATTTCATTTGAAGGTTTTGCTGATGCCTTTTCCTTTCCAGTGAAACATGTGACTGAAACTTGGGGGGGAAAATTATATCTATATTATTCTGTGGTTGGTTTGTGCTAGTCCTGCAGTGCCTGCAAAGAAAGAGAATCCATCCTTAGTGAGGCAGATCCAACCTTGTGCTTTGAGGTGCTCTGGATCAGGGCTCAGTGAGTCTTCATTGTTGGGGTTTAGGCAGTATCAAATATTCTTCATGCTATAAAATCTGTTCTGATGGAGGATGAGGAGAGAAAGGTAGAAAGGCATCAGCTTTTAACTGATCTGCTGATATAGCAGGTAGCTGGAAAAAGAATGTGAGTTGTGGCAATGATGTTTTGTTTAAGGCCTTCAGCAGGCACCACTTCCCCATTGCTAGGAGCAGACAAATAAAATTCAGCTTTATTGGCCTAGTTATAGCCTTTTAATAACACTTCAGTGAAAGATTGTGCATGCCATGAAGTGCTGAACGTGTGCTCCAAAGTGCTGTAATGTGACTGAAGTACACTGATATGTCAGATGGGTAGCAGCCTCCAGCACAGGTGTAGGCACAGTCTGCTCTCAGGGGCTGGGCTCTTGAGGGGAGTGCAGGAGCCACACAGCACTCTGCACAAATACCCAAAGGATGCTCAGGAGTGAGCTTTGTCACCTTCTCCAGTCCTGCCCCTGCCACCCGTGGGCTGGCTCCCTGCAGCACTGCCCAGTGCTCGTGGTAATGGTGCTGGCACCATGCTGGTGACAAGCCCATGGTGCTGAGACCTGAGCTAGCTCTGTGTGGAGGCAGCTAGAGTTTATTAACTTAGACTCCATGCCATGCAGGGACAGATGAAGCACATGCAGATAGCACCTGGTAGCTGAGCTCAGCTCTGTTTCTGCCTGTTAACCATGTGGGGCTTCTGGAGTTGTCCACAAACAGAGGCCACAGGATTTGTTTGCCAATGTAGATTTGAAAGTTGGATGTTTACACATACCTCTTGGATTCAGAGCTCAAAATACAGAGTCATTTCCATCCTTAACAGCTTGCAGAAATTTTTCCTCCTTGCCTTCACTTTCCAGGCTCTCTGTAAGAGTTAAATTCAGAGTCCCTCATTTATTTTGCTAGTAAAGATTGACTTCTAATTGAGGATGGAGGAGCTGTAACTTATTTGTGTATCCAGCCTTCAATGTTTAAAACCAAGTCAAGACACTTAATGAGGTTACAAAAATATTGCTGATCCTGAAGGAAATACAGTTGGAGA
Organism: Bucco capensis; assembly: GCA_013396975.1. Classification (NCBI taxonomy): domain Eukaryota; kingdom Metazoa; phylum Chordata; class Aves; order Piciformes; family Bucconidae; genus Bucco; species Bucco capensis. The sequence goes on along the minus strand of VWZO01005326.1, from coordinate 328,322 downwards.
ACATATGCTTTGGTTTTCTATTTCTGCCTCTAAAAGGTGACATGTCCTGTGTTTGTCATTTAATTTAACATTCTATATATTTTTAAAGGGCTGTATGATTGGAAATCTCCAGATGCCAGGCTTTATATTAAATCAGGGTGACAGTTCAGTGATGTGGAAGGCCATTATCTCACCTTTGTGCCTCTAAACTATAGCCACTTGCCTTTGCCTGTTCATAATGCATTACAGCATTGGAATTTTTAACACCTATTGGAAGCATTAATTAGCTGTGCCATGCTGATGGAAAGCAAGAAGTGATGCTGTTCTTGGAGTTGCTGTTTCTCCCACTGCTTGGACTGGGAATTCGGAACATGGCTGAACTCCAGGAATAAATGCTGCCTGGGATACACTGTCTTATGTATTGCCCTCCTCTCACATTTTACAGTGAACAACAATTATCTGTATTAGTTATCTGTTACTTGGGTTGTATCTTTAATAAGCCACTGGAAAGGGAGTGTAAGGTGGGTATTTGCCAGGGGTAGCTTGGTGAGATGTTGCTCAGATGATTGGTGTACACGGACCTGTAGGAAGACAACTGGATTTTCACACATGCAGTGGAGTCATTTCCCTAACTGCTGTGGTCACTCATGTTGCCTAATGTATCCTAAAGGACTATGATTTGATCCAAACAAGAAGTGTTTAAAAGGTAAAATAGTAGCATTGTAGAAGTTTATCTTCAGGTTGGTTTACTTGGAGGTGTTACTCCCAGTTGGAAGTAGATTTACTGATACTGTGTGTTCTCTCCTGATGTTTAGCCATTAGTGGAAGGGATTTGTGTATTTCCACAGTTTTTGAACACAAAAGTACCAGCAGCAAGTGTTAGCAGCCAAGAATGCAAGTTTAAACAAAAAAAAATGTAAGTTCCAAGAGGTTCCATCTTGCTGTTTGGGGATGGATATAATCCCCTTCCCATAAATTGAAATCCCTTTAGGAATGTACAAATTCCATTTGCTTTGTCCTTTTAAAGGCGAATTGGTTCAGTTTCTCCAGATGATCATGGTGTGATTTCAGAGGATGAGGAGTACTCACAGCAATAAGTCCCCATATTGCCTAGCTTCACTCCAGCAGCAAAGCCCAGGCTGGCTCTGCCTGCAGCCAAGCTGTGCTGTTCCCTGGCACTCACCAGGAATGCTGATGCCACCTCTGTGCTTCTCTGTTGATGCCCCATCCCTGTGTGTACCTGAAACATAAGGCCAAGCAGGCAGATGTATCTGACAGACAGCTCTAAGTGGCTCTATCGCTACCAGCTGGTGCTATCTATAAGCCAAGAAAGCCAAATTCAGCTTTTTCTATCCCCTTCCCCTCATCCTGAGTCAGCAGGTCTGGCATAGCAGCGTTTTCCTAGAAGCTTGGGAAGTGGGTAGTCTTTGCTTAGCCTGCTGAAGTTCAGTAATACAAGAATAAGTCATAAATATGTCACTTGCATCTTAAAAGCTAACCAGCTAGAGACTCTCTCTCTTGTCTAATCTGGCCTGCAGTGCCTTTGATCAGCATTTTGTGCTCTTGCCCAGCACCACAAACAACTCCTTAGCTTTCCCCCTTCCCCTTCCCCTTCGGCGCGGTGACAGCGCTCTGCTGCCCATTACAGCTCTGCTCAGGCACCATAAGGTTTCTATGATTAGTCAGCATTTGGTTTCCATATATAGCCAAACTAGGTCTGGAGAAAATATTCCTATACATATTTCCAGGCAGTAGGATCAAAGAACCCCTCTAGGTTCTCAGTTTTAATTTATCTCTTCTTGCTTGCTGTGGAAGGAACATCAAACAGCACCGGTGTTGGCAGGAGGGAAGGCAGCCTTTGGCTCTGGAGCTTGGGGAGCACCATTCAGCCAGGCCAGCTTCACAACCTGACCTTTCTTCCTCCAGAGCATTGCTGAGCTGTGAACTTTAGGCTTTGTGCCTGTGTGGGTTTTATCCAGGTGTAGCTCCTTTTTTTTAACCAGGTGTGACTCCTTCCTTTCCTTGAATGCTCTAACCTCTGCTATTCTTGTTTCCTTGGTAGACAGACTCACCCCTTGTCTCCATCAGTCCCAGTCCCAGCTGCTGAGCACATCTTCCTCCTTTGTCACGGCATTTTATGTAAGGCTTTTTGGCAATTCCCCTCAGCTTCTCCTTCATACTCCTTCTACCTCAATATTTGCTTCCACACAAACTCATCCTTCAAGTGTCAACTCTCAGAGCACTTCTGAAGCTCTGTGTCTGCTGGGATGTCTCCCAGAAATGTGATAACTAACAGCACTTTGGGTTAACTCTGTGCAAGGAGCCCTGTGCATAGGTTGATATTATCACTTTAGGTGCTATATTTATGTCAGTATTTTTTGCAGCTCAATTAAATCTTTTTTTTTCCTGCAACTTTCATTAGAATCTTACAGCAACAATTTATAAACATTTATGGGTTTGCAGCATGGGCACTGCTGGGTAGTTGTCATTAGTTAGTGAGTATTATACTTTAATTACACGAATCCATGTCACATTTTGATATGAGGAAATTCTCTGAAATATTAGTAAGTGTAGTAAGCCAAGATATTTGAGCTCTTTTTGCATCACATTGGGAGAAAGAGCTGCTTTTTTTTTCCTGCTGATAGAAGATCTGCATTAAAAAAAAAGAGGGGAAAAAATTAGTTTGATTTCAGTCATCTACTCACCATTTCTAAGCCACTTGCCAAGTGATCCCAGGTGTGGGATTGCAGCAGGTAATTTCCTGAGCTGTATTTGGGGGGATGATTTGCTGTGTTAGAAGATGATATCGGCTCACCTGGCCTCTCAGTGACAGAGAAATCCTTTGTTTATTCATTTAGTAGGCAGATTAACCCTAATGAATCTGGCTTCCTGGAAACAGATACAGGGGACAATAGCAGAGGGGAGGAGTGGGGAGAAATGGGGCAAATTCCCTTTTCTTTCTTCACTTTGAAATAATGATAGCTTTCAGAGCAGGGTGTTTGTAAATCGGAAAGGAACGCAGAATATGTCAACCAGAAATTCCTCATTTTTTAAACAAAATCTTTTCTTTTATGGTTCAAAGAGGTCCTGGGGCTCCCTCTGGTACAATTCTGCCCTATTGAATCTGTGTGACTGCTTTGTCCTGTCAAAAAGTAGGATAAAGTGGACATCTGAGGTGCTTGCACCCAATGGCACTTCCTAGTTGGAGGAGCTCAGTGTGGGTTTTGTGTGGTTACTCCTCACTGGTGTGTGAAATATGGATATTATTATTATTTCTGTGATTTAGCAGTTCATAATGTAATCTCCCTTGGAAATAGATCATAGATTGTACTAGAGAAACTAGATTGCAACCAGAGAAAAGTGTTGATCTTAATGGCATAACTTCTTTCCTTCTGTTTCTCTCTCTTTCGTGGTTGTAAAGCTGTGGCATGGTGTGCTAAGGTGTACATGGTGTTTCTGTTCTCTCAGGAGTTGTGTTAGAAAAGAAGACCATGTCCATGCAAGCAGCACATCTTACTTGGAGTCATTCTCTTACCTTGGGCTGTCTCAGGAAGCAAAGAGCACAATTTGTTGTGTTCCTGTTGCATGATGCATGCAGAGGGCTGTGTGAGGTTTGTGAAAGGCTGTGCCATCATCACTTTCATTTAATCAAGGAAGTTCCCAGGTGTTGTTGACATGCCATTGGACTGTTGTCCAGAACACAATGTGAGGATCTGCCTGGGAAAGTAGTGGAGGTGAATCCAAAGCCCCAAGGAGCTGAGGGGAAGATGGTCCTTGACTTTAGGGATATAAATCAAGCTGGTTGTGGTATTAGATACAGATTCACTGCACTATCACTCAGTTTATGTTTGAACAGCATGAATAAATTAACTCATTCAAGCTGAAAGAGGGAGTTAGGTCATGGTGAATTAAGTTGTGTATATGTTAGTATTTATGTATTTTTTTTGATGCATGCACACATTCAATAGCATTTTAAATTAGGGGAGACTGTTTTAGTTTGCTAGCTCAGATCACTGTTGTAAGCTACTAGTGGAAGTGTAGACATAAGCACAATGAATGGTTTCTGCTATGTTTGAGAGGAACAATTTCTTGCATTTTTATGTGACTGGTACTGGAGATACATTATTCCCAAGACATGGATGTGTAGACACAGATGTGAAAATCTCTTCACTTCCAACCAAACTTTTCCAGATCTTATCACTATAATTTATTCTCTAGTCTCTGTAGACTAGAAAAATGTCTTCTTTCACATAACTTTATCCATTGGAGGAAAAGGAAAGTTCTCTCCTACCACACGGGGAGTGTTGAAGATAGGACAGTGTTGGCTTTAGCCTGCTGACTTTTGTAGCTGCCTGTAAAAACTCTAGAGTTGCAGAAGGGAAGTGAAAAACCAGAATTTACCTTTCCAGGAAGAATAAAAGTTTCCATTGTTTCTCAGTTACACTGCTGCAGGAATAGATAATTTCTTTTTCGGAAAGTATACATTTCTACATGGGGATGTGTATATGTGTATCAGACAGCAATAAATTACCAATGAATTTGTTTGCTTTGCGTGGAGATTGTTTTATCCTGCTTAAAGCTACTATTTATATAACCTTTACCCAAACAGAGAGTAGCCAAAGGATTTTTGAGAGTGAGAAGTGTTTTTCTGGCTGGTGTGCATAACAACTTAATTCACCCCAATGGTGCAGGAGAGTGTTTGCTCATGCTGTGTGGTAACTCACCACCTTGAGATGCTGACAAGTTGCCAGAGAAGCTCTTTTTTCCCCCTCCATGTGAAAGCTCAAAATAGATACAGCTCACATTAGGTGTCATTAAAATAGAGCTTGTGATAACTAAATAATAAATCCAGTGGGCCCTAATTACTTTCAGAAGATGTTGACACAGTTGCACAAGAAGACTGTCTGGGGTTGCCTTTGGAAGCAGAGGAGCCTGTCTGTGCTAGGGGTTTCTTTTCCATTTAGTGCAAACCAAAGGACAACAGTCATTATACCATTCTGTACTTTAAGTATTTTCATAATCCAACAGAAATTGGCCCACCCAAGGCTTATGTCTCTCTTATAAGGATGTGTTTATATAGTCCTTGGGTGAAAGATTGCAGAAGTTGAACCACTAGTTTTGAAAGTCGAGCCAGACCAGGAAAAATCAGGATACAATTTGGCACTTATGGAGACTAAATGATTTCCTTTTTAGCTGCTGATTTCTACTGGGAAATGTATCCTTGGACTGAAAATTGCATCCGGAAAAATGTTTATGTAGTGTTTTTCAAATGACTGATTATTCCTCTAACCTTTAACACGCACGCTGTGTGATTTGCCTCCTTATTAACTCTTTCACAACCAAATGAATGATTTCCTTCACTGTAAATAAAATTAAGTATATGTTTCAGTTTGTGCAATATTTTAATGCAGTAATAACACAGAACAAGCCAAGCCAAGGGTTTTTTTTATGGAGTCAGTAACCCAGGGAAATCCAGCTCATGTCTCCTTGTCAGCCTTTCCTGGAAGGAGAGTATCCTGCTAGGACAGTGAGGAAGGCAGAGCACACTAACTTTTTATCCTGATTGCAGCCAAGGAGGAGAACAAAAAATGTTCTTAACATACCCTTAGATGCAGTTTTCTACCAGCCAGGGGAGATTTCCCCAAGGCATGTGTCTGAGGTAGAGGCACCGTGCTGCCAGCTACTGGCTGCTGAATACAGTGAATTAATTCATTGTAGGCTTGAGGTTTGTCTGTGTGGGGAATTAATTGGTGCAGCTAGAGCAGAATAAGCAGTTTTAGAGCAGCTGGTGTTAAACTGTTTTCAGTGGTGTCTTTTTCACTCAGAGCCATACCATAATTCACTCCAATCACGCTGCTCAGGTTCCTTGTGTAGAACATCTTCATGGGGTGTCTTGTCTTGCATCCAGCACCTCCTGGGTGCAGGAGGCAAGTTTGCATACAGGCTATAATACTCCCTGCCTGTGCTGCTCTCAGGGCAGGAGCCTGAGCATAATCCCCTTAGCTGAGCAAGAAGCTGCAGGCAACCATGTAAACATCCCAGGGTAGGACTAAGCCACATGTCTTTAAAAGGCATTTGAAGTGATCCTGCCCTGAGTGGATCACACGCTGACAAATGAGCAGGTCTGAAACCAGGGTTTCCATTTTGGCAGAGCTGGCTGTAAGTTATGGTTAATGTTGTCCTATGTCGAAACAAGCAGAAATTCAAGATAAATTGATCCAGTTTCTGTTAAAAATATCAGCCAGCCCATCACAAGTCATGTACTCGGTGAAAATTGCTTGAGTGGAAAAGGAGACTGAGGAGAAGCATCACAAGAACAGTCTTATAATCACTGCTTCTGATGACCTCATCCAAAAGGACAAGTTTGTGTCCTGAGAGAGGAAGGAGAGTTGGAAAGAAATGAAATTCCAGGCTTGACAATCCTGATGGATTCATGCAAAGATGTCCATTTCTCTCGGCAGCTTCCTGGGGCCCCGTGCTGGTAGCTGTGTTCATGATCACCAGGGTGATCTGTCTGTCCTCCTGACACCAGCTGGGGGATTAGATGATGAAAAAGAAAAGCTCTTATTCCTCGTGGCTGTAGCATTGGTCATTCTTGGCATGACAAGGAGCAGGGGAAGTGCCTGGCAGCAACTCTTCTCTTTCATCTCATCTTCCAATTCCTTTTGATCGTTTTCTCCTGCAAAGTGTTTCATTTTTGTGCAGTTGGGGGAAGATTTGTGTTTGGAAGCAAGCAGAGGACCCAGCCCTGCTTACCTCAGATAGCTTTTTCCAGGAGCAGGGATTCCCAGGCAGTCACTTTCATTTCAGCTTATAATAGGTTTGGGAAAGTTGTAGAACATTAACAGTAAAACCTCTTTTAACTACCTGTGGATGGAGTGAAATTTGGCAGATGGCAGAGGAACTTTGCATTTTATTTCTTAAATCTAACAAGCTTGACAGCTGCACAGAGTCCCTGGAATTTGAGAGCTGAATGTTGGGGTTTGGGGTTGGTTTTTTTGTTTTCATGTGGAACCCAGCAGAGTCTCTGACAGAAACTGTTGACCCTTCTTTGTGCTGTTTCCTTACTGTCTCGTCAAACATCTGGAAAGCAGCATGTTTGCAGTCATTTCACAACATAATTTTGCATTTACATCATGTGTTATCTGGTAGAGGTNGAAAAGGGGGGGGTGTGCAAGAAAAATCAGCAACTCGAAGGCTGCCACAAGGTCAAGTGGTGAGGGTGGATGCTGCCTGTACTAAACATATGTTTAGCTCAGAAAAACTCCAGCAGTTCCCAAAAATTTGGTAACCATTAGAGCACTTCCTAAGCCAGTTCCGGCTGTCAGGCCCTAGGTGCAGGGGGAAGGGGCTGCAGGCTGGCAAGCTGAGCCAGCCACGGAGCACAGCACGCAAGGCACAGCTAGACAGGAAACACTGCTGAAAGGGCTGTTGGGAGACAGGATCAGGAGATCAGGCAAGGAGCTGTGAACTTTACATGCAACCAAGGCCAGATAAGCATTGCACCAGCCACCTGAGGGCTTAGAAATAAGAAAGGAAATTAAAGGATCATTTAAGTGGAGTGGGACCAGACAACTTGAAATGACAATTTTCATCTTAGAGAAAGGAGCACTGAAGTATATTGAATTCTTTTGAAGTAAAGGAGCAGGATTGATGTAGAGAATATTTTGGGTACATTCCATGCTGTGGTTTAGCAGCTCTCCTAATAGAACTCGTCTCTAACTTTCCTGGAGCACCTATTTATAGCTCTCAGATTATTTGCCTTTGGAGCAGATTGTGTCTCCCTCAGCTGAATGCTATATGCTCCTTTTAACAATCTGAAATTAGCTGCTTGGATGACTTCTGAATTCAAATGCATAGTCATTAGGAAGCATAACTAGCAGATTGTTTACTTGTGATAAACATGAAGTGTAAATGGTTTCTGTGTTGTTCACAGTAACCCTTTTAAGGTGATAAACCTGAGAGTGAGCCTGGAACCCTTCAGAAGTTCATGATGAGTTAACAGCAAAGGTTACATCTTTTTGTTTCCCCTCTGCTTGGTGTTCAGGATGAAACCTTTGGTCAGAAGCTGCTCCAGGTCCCAGTGGTGCAGAGGTCACACACAAAGGGATGCAGGTCCTGCTGCTCCATGTCCTGAGGAAGCCAGTTAATAACCTGACAGGGGCCCTCTGCTCCTGGGACACTTGCAAAGCAATGAAGCCTATAACTGCTGCTAAAGCACAGCACCATTCTCCTTTCTTCATTTAACTCAGAGTTAAACCCAGAACCCAAAGCTGTGTTACAACTGCCATTGTTGCAGACACAGAAGCTGACTGAGCTATGGCTACACATCCCACTATAGAAATACCAAACAGTCAAGCACTTGCAAGAAACTTCAACATTTGGTAGGATTTGCAGGTGCCTTTCTCTACCTCCCAGCTATAACTCAATCTGTTCTAGAGCTTATATAGGCCAAAACTTCAGGGAAAATAAAAAAAGGTAGACAACAGTAAATAATTCTGCTTTGTTGCTTTAGGACTGCAAAGGTTTTGATACAGAAATGCTCAGTTTGAGCGCTGGAGTCTGCTCACTGCACACGTGTGATTTCTGGACCTTCCTGAGCTTTGGAAGGAAGATTCTTCTTCTTTTTCTGTCATCTTTCCATGTATGGCCATGCTGACTTTATCTGCATGAGCCAGGTTTCCAGGTACCAGAGAGATGAGTCTTAATGGGGAAAAAATTGTGGCTGGCTGCAATTAGTGGTTTTGGAAAAGCTTGCTCTGAGATTTTTGTTTAACAGCTATTGGAGAGGAGGATGCTTAGTTTGCTAATTTGGATGCCAATACTTAGTACAGTTTTACAGCTCACAGTTATTTCTTAGTGGTATTGGCATCCAAGCTACCTGGGGGGGGGGGGGGGGGGGGGAAGCAGAATGGTTTTGGGTGTGCATTCACCTTTTTTCTGTGATGTGTTTGGCAAGCATTGAGGCAGACTTGGAAATTTGGGTCGATTTTAAGGACTAATAATGACTATTGAAATATTAATTGCCCCTGTGGTTGGAACATCATGCAGTAGTTCCAAAGGGAGCAGATGCAGGGAGATCACCACCAGTACAGATAGCCCGTGCAACTACTTTCCTTTAAAGGTGAAATCTATTTAGTTGTGTGTCTGAATAACCTTTTAAAGCAAAAGAAAATACTTTTCTATCTCAGTAATATGGGAGATGTCTTGGGATGTGTTGCCTTCTATCAATTTCCCTTTCCTCCTCTTTCAGTTTCATCGTCTCCTGGTCTTTCTTCTCTAGCAGTTGTAGAGCAGCAGCACTAGGTATCCATTACCAAGTTTGTTTCTTTGAATGCTTTCTAGTAGGAGGTAGAAGTGGAATGCCCTGAATTAGCTGAAGCAAGCTGAAGAGTGATAGCACGTTTCCTCTTGATCAATAGAGCAGCCTTTATCCAGGGAGAACAATCTGTGTGCAAGAGCCTTTGAAATCATCCCTCCAAATGCAAGCCCTGCTAAGCCTAGGAGGTAGTAGTGATGGTTCACTGCCTTATTATTTTTATGTAGGCTGTTCTTCCTTGAGGCCACGAAGCCTTCAGGTTTCTCCAAGCCTTTAGTGGTCTGCACTTTGCTGTTATTCTTTCCCTGAGAGTGCTGATTAGTGACTTGTGGTATGGATGCTGATTTATCGCAGCCCAGAGTTGCCCCTTGGGGCTTGAGCAGAAACACTCATGAAGGAGCCCTGATTAAAAAGAGTGGTAATGAAGACAAATGTTTCAGAGGGAGTCAAGAGCAAACCAGGCCTTGGCATTCCCACTGCTCCTCTGAGCTTTTGGAGAGGAGGTAACGGTGGCCAAAGGAAATATTTCCCCCTTGTTGTTTATTTCTCATGGCACTGGAAAAATTTTTCTTTTCCTCCTGGGTGTTCTAACTCTCACTTGTTAACTGCTTTTCATGCAGGGTTGCAATTAACCCTTGGCAGATACTTACCATGTTCCCTTTATATTCGCTCTATACATAAAGAAGTTTTTATGTTTTGACCTGTTAACCATTTTAAGATTCTTTAAACTTGACAGTTTCATCTAATTTCTCACATCATTAAATGGTACTTTATTTTCCAACAGCCCATTCACATGAGGCTTGCTGTTTGCTTGGTATCTTTAATCATCTTTTTTCCACACTGCTCTTTTTTATTAAGGAAAAAGAATGATGAAAAGTGATGCTTACAACCAAGTTTTAAGTCAGAGTGAGGTCAGAAAGTTCCTATCTGGTGTTGGACATGTAACTGAAGGCAGATTTCAAAAGCATGTTGGTAGGCTCTAGGTGCTTTGACACTTTTGTTAAGTAAGAATTCAAAACAAAAATAAACCTAATGATTTTACCCCATTGTAGCTCTTCACATTCTGTGGGATTTGAAAGATCATCATGCACTCTGATTAGTGCATGAGCTAAAAAGCTGAGTAGTGGAAAAACACACCTCTTTGCATTCTGCATGCAGGGATTAGGTAGGCCTCTTAAAATCCATCCCAAAACTCTGCAGTCACTTTCTTGTCAGATATGTGTTCATGTGAGGATGCTGTTGATGCAGAGAAGGAGATCCATCCACTCTAGGAGCAGTTATCAGAGCAGCAGTGACTGGCTCTGAGCTATCCTGGCATGGCCATGGCACCTTTGCTCTCTGTGTCCTGAGCAGATGTGGTGAGGAGGCAGTTCTGAGCCTGGGATTGCTGCACAGGACTCTTCCTTGTCACGTGCAAGACTTTGCTCTTGTCCTTGTTGAGTTTCACCAGTGTGTTCCTCACACTCTCCCTGAGTGGTGCCATTGCCTTCAAGCACTTGGAGATATCTTCCCAGTTTGGTGTTGTCTGTAAATGTGCCAAGAGTGCATTTGGTTGCTTCCTCCAAGCCAGTGATGAAGATATTAAAGAGGACAGGTCCCGGGACAGCCCCTGTGCTACTCCACCTGCTAGCAGGTCGAGTGTGACCTGCAAATCGCTACTTGCTGAAGCCTGAATGTCCAAAAAACTATAGCCAAAACCAAAAGTAAAATGCAGGTGGGAAACTGCAACTGTGCTCTTGCCTCTGAGATGAGTGAGTCTGATGAACACCCCAGAGATGGGAGCACTGGTGGCTGTGAGGAGCACTCCTGTGCCATCCTTGTACCTTTGCTAGCAGTCACCTTTCCCTTCTGGAAACAAGTGGTGAGCTGAAAGCTTCCTCAGCAGAGAGGATGTGTGGATAGCCTTTTGCAGCCAATGAGAATTTCAGGGTACTTTCCAAAGGATAATTAACTTTCTTGTGGAATTTTAGGTTATGCTTTGCTTTAGAGCAGTATTCTAGCCTCCCATGTGGAAAGGTTCTTTTCCTTTCTGAAATAGTGAGAGAAAGAAACAGTTCATCCAAGAAAAGAGGAGGGTTTTCTGATTGATTCTTCTCATTCATGATGCACCTAAAAGGTCAGAGATTGTTTTGAGAAAGTATTTTAAAGGCTGGCTCTGTGTTTTCTCTCTGCCTGAGAATCTCCTTACAACTTCCATAGTAGTTCTTGCAGTGGGAAGTAATAAACTTACTGTCCTATGACATCTAAGACTGCTGTTGAATCCAAAGGATTAGGATATAAATTTTCCAGCATTAGGTTTCAAAAACCAAACAAAACTTAAGGTTCCTTTGTATCATTTTGTCAGAATGAATTCTTCTGTATGGTTGTGACACAGAATGAAGCCAAACTGGGGTCTGGGCACTTCACAATAAGTGCAAGATTTGATGCAATATTAAAGTAATTTCTTGACTACTTGGCTTTGAAAATCCAAATGACATCAGGAACTTTCCAGCATTGGCAGAGGAGCCTCAAAGGCTTGTCACAGAGTCATTAAGGTTGGAAGAGACCTCTAAGCTCATCAAGTCCAAGCATCCCTATCACTGCCATGCCACTAAGCCATGGCCCTAAGGAGAGCAGCTCAATGCTTCTTCAACCCCTGCAGGGATGGTGACTCCAGCACCTCCCTGGGCAGCCTGGGCCAAGACTGAACAACTCTTTTAGTAGAGAAATTTTTCCTAACATCCAATCTAAATCTCCCCTGCTGCAACTTGAGGCCATTTCCTCTTGTCCTCTCACTGTTAACCCTGGAGAAGAGACCTAGCCCCATCTCACTCCAACCTCCTTGCAGGGAGTTGTAGAGAGAGATAACCTTTTGAGAATGATCTGTATCTCAAAGTGAAGTTTTTGACATGAGAAATTGTGGAGTGTAAAGGAGAGCTGCCTCTGGAACATGAAAGGTGACAGCACCTGGTGTAAGCTCAGTGGCACCAACCTTTGTCTCTGAGCCATTGCACTAGTCAGAAATATGGGATATTTTGGGGAGGGGGTGAGTTTAAATCTGATGAACTTGTGGGTGTTGGAGAGCTAGTTTGAGGCTGGCATTGCTGCACTAGTCAGCTTGCATCACCATCAGCTGCCCACTAATTATCAGGAAATTTATAGCTGCATTAGGTAAATGTCACTTGCCTGCAGTGGCCTGGAATAAGAGTGTTTTCTGCTCTGAATTAGCACCATGGGCTGAGAGCCTACCCAAGCAAGCTAAGGGCTTGATTTATGCACAAGCATATTAGGGTGTTCAGAAAGGGGAGCTGAAAGAGGCTCTATTGCCCTTTTTTGAATCATTAACATCTCTCCATCAGAAATGTGTCTTTATTTATTCATTAGGCATAATCACATGCAAAGTGTTTAAAAATCATTTGCTAATTCCACAATGGTTGGGAACCTGATGTTCTGTGTGTACTTAACCTGCAGAAAGAGAAGCCAGGAAAAGGATTGCTTGGTCTGTATTGCTTTTGGTAATAATTCTGTGTTAGGTGATGTTTCTGCAAATTTGAAGCAAGTGTTCTCAAATGCTGCAGAACTATCTCCTGGATTCATGTTTCTGAGTTGTTCAGTTGACTGAGCTTTTGGCCAAATAGTTACCACTATCTTGAAGTATGGAGGCAAGGATCTGCAGCTGTGCTTTCTGATGCCCAGACCTCTCTTGGAGAAAGCTGAAGGATCTCACAAAACCATTAAGGTTGGAAGAGACCTCTAAGCTCATCCAGTCCAAGCATCCCTAGCACTGCCATACCACTAAGCCATGGCCCTAAGGAGAGCAGCTCAATGTTTCCTCAAGCCCTGCAGGGATGGTGACTCCAGCACCTCCCTGGGCAGCCTGGGCTAAGACTGAACAACCCTTTCAGTAAAGAAATTCCTCAAAGCTCAAGATAGAAGAAATTTGAAGGTTAAAAAAATATCTATATGTATACATAAAACCCCTTGACCTTCATTCTTAATGCTCTGGAAATAAGGTTCCTAACTCTTGACAAAAGCTTGTCCAAAAGACCATTGTGGGATTCCTTATGCTTCAGAAGGATGTCAGAATAGCTGAAAAGTTTGCCACTTATGAATTCTTTATAAATACCAAGAGTGAATGATGTTTGCTGTCCTGTGACTGACATCTCAACCATTGCAACACAGAGTAAAAATAGAAGACCACTTAAGAAAAGCTGGCTAAATTGTAGGCAAACTTGTCCTTTGCATCTGTGTTAAGGAACTCTTCTTCCACCTGGAGAAGAGAAGGCTTTGGGAGACCTACTGGTGATTTTCCAGTACCTAAAGGGAACTTCCAAGCAGGCTGCAGAGGGCCTGTTTGCAAAGGCCTGCAGGGAAAGGACAAGGGGCAATGGTTTGAAATTGGAGAGGAGTAGATTTAGACTTGATACTAGGAAAAAGTTGCTCCCCACAAGGGTAGTGGAACACTGGCCCAGGTTGCCCAGGGAGGTGGTTGAGTTCCCATCCCTGGAGGCATTGCAGGTGAGGCTTGCCAGGGCTCTGGGCAAGCTGCTCTAGTTGGGGATGTCCCTGGCCACTGCAGGGGGGTTGGACTAGATGAGCTCCAGAGGTCCCTTCCAACCCAAACCATTCTGTGATTCTGTAAATAGCTTTAGTGGTCCTTTTGCATTTTTCTACCATAAAATCAACCCTAAACTCTTGAAAATTCACTTTTTATGGAATCCTACCTGCTTGAGCTGAGTCTGAGATAAATGTTTTCTAAACCTGATTTCTAGAAAACTATAAAGAGACTCTTTGCACTTTAATTTACAGTGTTTGTTTGATAACATGCAAATAGACCCAAGTGAGGTTTAACTCATTTTCTGCTAGGTGACATATCTTTCGTGTTGGCTTTAGATAGCCTCCCAAAACACTTCCTTAATTCTGTCTGCTTTCACAATTAATCCTGTAAAGCAAGAAACCAAGATTGCAGGCAAAGCATGACTGGTGTTCACTGAGCCCCAATGCCCTTCCTCTCTTTGGGGGGCTGTGTGTGCAGGAAAGGCCCCAAGCACAACACTGCTGTTCCACAGTAGTTCATGAGGAAGCAGAAGCAATGGACACACAGTCCCTGTCCACTATTAAGCACTTGCCTTCTGATTTTCCTCTTGCTGCTTTTATGGTTCAAAGTGAGGGAGATCAGACAAAGCTTTTTGCATGCTGTATTCAGTGGGTCTTTCTTCTGGGTTAGCAACACAAGCCCTGGCACAGGCCAAGTGAGCCACTTACTTCAAAAGGCTCTTTTTATGAGCTAAGAGCAGATACTTACACGTAGCAGTCAGGGGAATAGCATTCTGCCTGCAGGTGTGTTTCAAGGTTGCATTGAAGTTGCTTCCCTTTGTTCTTCATGAGATGCAAAACCCTAT
>VWZO01005326.1:277813-313602 GCA_013396975.1 Bucco capensis | reverse complement strand
CCCTTCTGCCACCCCTCCCTATTCCAAAGACTGAAATTCTGGAAGTAAATTCAGTCCTAAACAGGTTTACTGCAGGCATTAAAACTGTCTGGTGAGAGAAGACTTTATCTCTACCTCCTGCCTAGTTAATGGTACAGAGTTCTTCCCAGTGTGTTCAGTAGGAAAATGGGATTGCTTTGGCTTTTTATTTGCAGTGTTTAATAACCTTGTCTCATGTGAGGGATGATTTGACTTGGGAATTCTGAATTTGACTTGGGTGGAGCATGATCAAGGCCCAAAAGCAGACCTCAGTCAGCTGTTCTTTAGGTTAACTCACTGAACAAGGTTCTGATGATCCACATGAACTTACTGAAATAAGTCTGCCTTGCTCCTGGTGATCTGCAGGGCAGGGGGAAACTGTTCTCCCCTGCAAGGCTCTAGTTAACTGTTTGTGTGTGATACCTTTGTAGTGAAACTGTCTTGGAGTTGCCCCTATACAGGTGGATGTGAAGGGTAGGGAAGAGCTAAAGAGGAATCTGCTTGTTTCTCTGTGTCATTAGTACCAGACTTGTCAAAGTTTGTGCAGAAGTAGTTCTTTTTAGAAGTGCTTAGTTCTTGGCAAAAGTTAAAAATGCATTGATGTAAATTGAATTACATCCATCCTAAAATACTTGGTTTTCTTTTGCTGAAGATATTACCATTTAAAGCTAATATTTACATGGAAGGACTAAAGAGCTGAAATAAATAGAACTAAAGGGTATGAGAGAGAATCCACTGGTGATAAAAAGTATTGTTACTAAATCTAAAATCATAGAATGGTTAGAGTTGGAAGGAACCTTCAGAGGTTCCCTGCAGTGAGCAGGGACACCTGTAACTAGATCAGGTTAGAGACATGCATACACATAAAGCAAAGTCTAGATGACCATTGCCCTGGCTCTAGTCATGACCTGCCCAAGCTTGGCCCATCTGAGGGCTACATTCATGTTCTTTATAAACCAAGATCATTGCTCCAGAAGTGAAAACATTCCTGAGATGGCAAAAGGCTTGGAAGGTTTCCTTCAAAAGGTGTCTAATTACTCTGGGTATTTATAGCTATAAATACTCTCCTCCAGGGAGACAGGTAAACAGAAGGCAAGTGCTGGGAGAGGGTGGTTTCTGTGCAGATAGGAGAAGGACTAACCCTCAAGGTCCATCCAGCTCCTGATTCTGATGGCTGGTTAATGTTTTGTGAGCTGGGCAGGTTGCTTTGCTGGAATGCAGAAGTGTGTGGCATCCATCCCTGCAACAATCAGTGCAGGGCAGTAAATTAATAAACAGCCAGGCTGCTCTTGCATAAAACTTTGATATTGGTGCTTTTCTATAAGAAATGATCTTATGTAATTAAGTACATTACAGTGGTATGAATTGGTAATAAATATATCTAGATCTATGATGGGGGACATTTGGATATTGCATGATTTAAAATCTTGTTAGGTTCTGACAAACACTGAGTAAAAGACACTTTTTTTTTCCCTCTAAATTGAACCTGATTGATCTTTTTGCAAATGTGTTATTACTTTGCAAACCAGCTAGAGAATGGATCAAACAACTCCTCCCACAAAACAAGCACATTTTTGATGCTGGTGATTTATGGCTAGTTTTTGCCATGTTTCATCTACAGCTGCTCAGAATTAAATGTGGTGCTTTTAAAAAAGACTTTCTACAGCGTTCCCAGAACATACATAATTTTGAGCAACTTTCCTGACAATTGCTTTTTTATGGGCCTTGATGGAAGGGAATGACAATCTGGGTATTCCCTGGAGGAGCATCTATCTTTGCAGACAGAGCTGCTGTTGTGATGTTATTCATGATGCAAGTGTAGGCTCTCAGTTCTGGAGCAGCCAGGAAGGTTGAGGTGTGCAGGGATGTGGCAGCTCTCCTCTGGGAGGGCTGCTGGTGGTAGAGAGACTAACTTCTGTCTTACACCCTTGGCATGGGACACAGTAGCTCGATTTCACTGTGATCCTTAGGAGGGCTGCTCCCTGTCTGGCATCCTGTCACCCCAGAGCACTGCTGAGGTGAGCCCCAGTATGTTGCTTTCCCACCCAGCTCTTAAATCCTCATTAACTAGCTTGACAACATGAAAGCAAGACACGGGACACTTGTTCTGTGGTTGAAGTTCTGGGCACCGGTGAGCTCATTAGAGAGGAGGGAGCCAACATTTCAACAAGTGTCACAGCCACTTTCTTTTTTTCAGGGAAGCTGGTGCTGGAGCAGTTCCTACTCCACACAGCAGCTTGTTGAATGCAAATAATGGATGTTAATCCAGCCTCATTGTTCCGGGGTCAAACACACAGAAAAAGAACTCAGTCAGGGTGACAGTGTGGTAAATCATGTTTGTTTGCCTTCGGTATTAGGTTGGGGATTTGCCTCCTTTTTTTCTGAGCCATGGTTTTAGCGTGTGCTTTCCATTCTCTTGTGGAGTGTGGGTAAGAGAGCAGCATTCAGCCTTTCCTCCTGAGGTGAGGACTTTTGTCCTCTATTTCTTGTTATGCAGTATTGTGCTGCTTTCAGTGATGAAGGAAAGAAGGAGGGGGGAGGAGGGAAAAGTCTGCCAATATGACTGTGATAGTTGGATGATTTATCTCATTCCTCTTCTGAGTAACCTAACTTTGACATTATTGGTGAACTCCAAGCCTTGCTTGCGTTGTTCCTGCTAGTAGAAAACACAGCAAGGATGTAGTGGGTAATTGAACCCAGATGCACTGAAGGCTGCTCAGCCAGACTGTTATTTTAGCCTACACTAGTAGGGTTTTTAATACCAGTTTGACCTGACTTTGAAACATTCTCAAAATACCATACTTTAATATCGATTTTTATACACTCTTGCTTTAAGATGGGGGCAGAGCCATTTGAAAAAGTAATGAAACACTTTCTACCTGTGAATGTCAGAGATACAGAGAGAGGTTTGGAGTTAATTTATGTATCTGAGGATCAGGTTTTACATGCTGCCTTTCTAATCAGAGCCTTATCGTGTGCCTGTAGTTGGGATCATTACCATCAGGGAAAGCCTATCTGTCTGCTTTAGCTGTGCCAGTTTTGTGTGCAGGAAGGTTTTAGGTACTGAGTCATGTGAGGATTTACCAACAGCCCTTTTCAGTAAGTTATTCAACAGAGTTTATAGCCATGCTACATATTCATCTTAATTATTTTTAATAGGAGGTAAATGTTTAGTGTACGTCTTGTGTGAGGTTATGCTGCCTTAAACGGCTTAGAAATGCATTCCTGAGCTAAAAAAGAACACCATGTTTCACTGCCAGAATGGTAGTTTGATTTTTGACATAGATGTAATGGACTTTCCATATCCACACAGTATTTTTCTAAAGGAGGAGCTGCTCGTAGCAGTACAGAGCAGAGCCCTGTGTTCCCCTCCTCAATACAGGCTTTGTCACTAACGACTGAGCACAACAAAAATCTTCTGTATAATTAAATTTCCTGTGAAGATAGCATACTTTATTTTTTTTTTTTCTGCTTCAATAGAACTGGTTTGCCTTCATGATTGCTCTGGTCAGGTGGAACCAGGCTTGCTACCTTTCTAATGTGTCTGTCTAATTATTCTTCCTTACACCATGGCAGCAAGTTACAGCTTTGTGGTTGTATGTCAACTACTTGAAGTAAAGTAATAAAGGAACAAGGTTTTGTGGTAGATCTTGAAGTTAAAACACTTAAATTGATTATTTTTTTCAATTTCACTCTAATTTAGGGTTAATTCCTGAAAGTGCTCTTGGTGAAACAGAGAAGGGATGTTTAAGGGCTATTGAAAGGGAGGGGGTTGAAGTAATTTAAAGTTCCTCTCAAGGTATTGCCCTAGTCCCTCGAGGTGTGTTCAGCTGAAGTGATGCTGCTCTGGCTTTCAAGCTGTGGGCCACTGCTACGTGTGAAAACTGAGGCTTTAATTGTACTGATGGTGGCAAACTGCTTCAAACCTGTTTGGCTTTGGGGCAGTGTGGCTCCAACGGTAGAGAGCGAGAAATGAGAACTGGTTTGGTGTTTTTCTTTCTGTTCTCTTATCAGAAATGTTCATTCAGACTCTAACAACTGTTAGAACACGATAACAACTTCAGGCCAGCTGTCAAATGTTTACCATTATCAAAGCTCTCCCTAGGGGAAGATGCGACTTTGGCTCGCCTCACCGGCAGTAATTTAATTTTTCCTTGGTTCTGCCTCGGAAATGGCAGCATTTTTCAAAGCTTCCTCCCACTGATGGCTGAAATTTTCCTTGTGAAATGATTTCCACCAGTCTTGAATCTTTCTTGCTTCTGCCGTCTTCACCTTTCCTGATGGTTCTGCAACTCATCACCAGCTATGCAAACTGACAGTTCACATCCTGGGGCAGCAGCCGGCTCTGGCCTGCAGAAAGGAGCAGCCTGACCAAATTTACGCTCACAAGATCTCTTAATTCACAAAAGCATTTGCTCTAGTTCCTGCTCTCTGCTGCAGGGGTTTTGTTTTGGGGGGGGGTGGGTGAGCAGGAGAGGCTTTGGAGGGGCGAGAGGCACTCTTCACACTCTGCTGAGCCCACAGCCTGCCGAGATGAAAAACAGACGGAAAGAGACATTTCCAGCCATCTTGCTGTTCTGTGCAGGGCTTCACTGAGCTGTGCAGCATAGCACCAGACCCAGCTAGCATTTAATGTGCTAATTTCTTTCTTTCTTTCTTTTTTGAGTGAAGGAGTTTTTCATTTTGTTGACAAGCTTATTAAAATTAAAAGTGGAAACAGTTAAGGGAGAGCTTCAAATGTAAACTCAATACCCACCGGTTACTTCTTCCTTTGACATTTAGAGCCAGGGAGAGATCTGCTTAGTTTTGAGCAGCCTCTGACAAATGAGAATAGTCAGAATAAGTTTTCTATTTGGCTGAACTGCACAGAACATCATGGCTATTTCCCCCCCCCCCATCACTCAGAAGCTGAAACATATGCCATATGCTTGCCCAAATGCTTCCCCTTCTTGCACTGCACGACAGATAGCAAACTTTTGTTACATTCTTTTCCTAGACAAATATTTTCTTCCTTCTCCCTTCCAGCCACTCCCTCCCACCCAAAGGCAGTTGGCAGCCAGAGAAAAGTGATGCTTTGCCATAGCCCCTGCTCAGCACAGCCATTAGCATAGCCCAGGGTGTGCAAAAAGGTCATTCAAACACTTTTTTGGGTATTCTTTGGCTCTGCATTGGAAGCTTCTCCTAAGAATAACCCATTCTACATTTTTATGATGACTTTGGAGAAAAAATGTGTAATAATACCAGAATGGAAATGAGGAGATGGGGAACAACATTCCAAGTAATTTGATCATACTCCTGTAGTATATTTACTTTGGTACTTTCCTATCATTAGCTATCCAGTTGTTTAAGGAGCAGCTGCACAATCTGGTAAATGAATGTATGTTGTAGTCAGAAGTTTAGACAGCAGGAAAAGTGAACTTAGTTTGTCTTAACAGGGATGCTGATCTCCTTAATTGAAGGGGGAGGACTTTTAGCACTTTCCATGTGTGAAGTAGTCCTGTCTCTTACTGATGGTGGGGGTTTTAGTGTCTAGAAATATATATTTCTAGATACTGAGAGATATATCTCTCAATATCTATATTATTTTGTCCCTCCCTGCTCATTGCAGGGCATTTTGGACTAGATGACCTTTAAAGATCCCCTCCAACCGAAGCTATTCTACAATCATATATATTATATCTATCTATATAGATATAATATATCTATATATATTATATATTATAGATATAGATATAGAAATAGATATATCTATCTATATCTATATAGATATATCTATATATATTATATTATATATCTATATATATTATATTATATATTATAGATATAATATATCTAGTGGCATCTCATGTCCTTCACATTAACTCTGCTTGTATTTTGAGTTTTCTGAGCTTTTAGGGATAGAGAGAGATTTGTAAGCAGGGGCAGAGAGGGGTCAGATGTATCAAATACGTGGATTCCAGGAAGCAGAGTACCTTGCTTTAGAAATGTGCATTAACAGGAGAGCTTCTTCTTGCACATAGGTTTGAGGAGCACACAGCAGTGTGGTGGAGATATTTGTCATCTTAATAAACTGACAAAATAAACCCAAATCTTATCAGTCTGCACTTTTTTTTTTTTGCTGGGGATGAAAGTGTTTGAAGAAAAATCATAAAGGAATCCATGGTAGCTGAAGGAGGTTAAACTCAACAGTTGTTCCCTTTGAAGTCTATGACCACGAGGTTAATTGCCAAAACTGCTTGTGGAAAAGGTGGTAACAATTTAACAAGACTGTACAACTGCAGCTCTCAGATGAATATCAGGTGTTTGCACATGGGGTTTGTTGGGGGATTTTTTTGTGCCTAACAGGAAAAGAGGAGGAAAAAAACCAGAATGAGAAGCAGGGGACGGAGCAGGAGAAGCAAAGCCCAACTAAACAGCCAATAATTCCTTGTTTGCTTTGCCAATGAGGCTGTAATTGGCCAGGAGGTTAATGGCAGGCTGTGGATTGGCGGGTGGCAGCGCTCCGACGGGAGCCCGCGAGCATTCCGGCTCCCACGGCTCTTCTCCAGCATCACCACTGCTCTGATTTATTCATGCCACTAAGAGTGCTGCCAGGAGCTTGCCATTGCAGCCATGGGCTCTGTAGGACTCCTGCTCACAGTCAAGTGGAGTCCAGCATCTGATTTTTTCATTGGTCCCTTTCTGAAACTGCCAATCTCCTCAATCTTTCTTCATTTGGTTGGGAACAAAGTCTTTAAACACGGAATTCCCTGAAGCTCTCCAGAAACCCAATTAGGTCAATGCAAGATCATAATTGGAGAGCTGAAATCTCTTACCATTAGTTACACTGGGTAAACAGAGATGCCAGAGTGTGATAGAAACAGAAGTCAAATCAATTCTTTTAACAATTATTTAGGAATTTAAAGTATTAATGCTTTTCACTTCTGGAGGGAGACCCTTTATCATTTCAAACAATATCATCAGGGTGTTTTAATTTAGACATCCCTTCTCAGAATTCAGCAGTGTGGGGTTTTCTTTTCCACTGTTCTATTTTGTGTCTGTAGCAATTGGTGGAGCTTGGGAAGTGAGCTCCAAGTAGAGCATTCTCAGGCTTGCTTTCCTGTAGACAAAGAGTTGGCAACGCCTGAAAACAATGAGAAAGAGCCTTTAAATCCTTAACTAAACTCTTTTGAACCTCAAGGAAAGTTTGCTGTGAGGGAAATCTTGCTCACCAGTCCCCGATCCCTACTTACAGAGATTTCTCTCTGTCAGATAGCCTTAATGAACTGCAAGTTTTATTAGCAACAACTCCAATAATGTTTTTATAGCTCAATGCTCAACAGAGCAACCAGCAAGACTTAGAAACCTTCCTACTACTACATCATTTACTTGCTCAACTGTAAAGCTAAAGCAGCAGCCTGAATCCTGACTTTAATGCATAGTGTAATTTTTCATGTCTTGTTTTGTGTTGTGTATTAAAAGCCTAACTACTTCTGGGACTCCATTTGCAGCAAACAAAGCTCTGTGCTCCAGCTGGAGCATCCTGGGATGCTGCTGACCACCACCCACAGCAGTCAGGAAATGTTGTGTGCTGATGGCTATGATGTTATTCATAAGATCACATCTCTTTGGCCTGGTGGAATATCTTCAATTTGGGGTCATGATGGCATCACCCAAAGAATGACTCTCTGAAGTACATTGTTTACTTTTTAGAAACAGAATTAAAGCTGAGCGTCGATGGGAAGTGATTACAACAAAGGGCAAGGTATTTAGAAACCTCTAATTCCGTCCTTTCCTATGAGATCTGGCTGACAGAAAGAACTAAACTGGCTGCCAAACACCTATAAATCTGCTGTAGCATCTTGTCTCTTGTAAGCCATGTACATTTTTATGATTTGATTACAGCCCTTCCAGTGTTCCTGTGCCAGCAATGTCTTACAGGTGGCAGGAACCCCAATTCCAAGCCTCCAGAAGGTACCTGCCAATCTTGCCTTTTTATTGAGCTGATACAGCATTTCTATCACCTCATTGCTGTGAAGCACACTTCAGGCTTCAGAGAGGGGCAGAACTCACTTTACAAGTGTGATTTCTCTCCACTATTGATTTAGCCTCTGCTCATGAAGACAGTGACACATGGAAAAGAGATGATGCTTAATATAGATGGCACTTTCTTCTTTTTCAAACCATCTTGGTCTCTGATGGTATCCAGGGGGTTGCTGTGACTCAGCAGACAGAAAAAGCTTCACTTTTCTGAGGACATCAAGCAAGCCTCAGCTAGAGCAGAGAGGAGAAGCCAACTCTCATTCAGTTCTAAATCTTGAGTAGTTCTTCATTATAAGAATGCATACTGACTAAAACACATGGGGGAAGAGAATTCTTCCACATCATTCCTCCTTACTTAAAATAAAAAAAAGAGGGGCTGGAAAAAAAAAGGCTTTGCAATCTGCATATGCAAATCTTGCTGTGTTCCTCCCAGACAGGAGGAAACTCTAACTCTCAGTAGATATTTATGTTCTAAATTGGCGACAGCCATGCGAGCGAGAATGTTCAAATGACTTCAGCTCGCTCTCTGCCTTCATTCTGTCAGCCTAGCAGATCACATATGGCATTATGGAAATCAGCAAATGAAAACCATATTGATCAGCATTGAGAACAAATGGAAAAAAGCTGGGCTGGAGGAGGAGAGGTGGAGAAGTATGCTCCACTGTTCAACCTGATAGGCCCTTGTTAAGGCCTTTAATCATTTATTAATGTAAACTCCCTCCTTCCCTTTCCACTCAAATTACCTCAGCCATAGAGCATCCTGCTCCATTTATCTTTTAATGTTTCCTTTATTTAATTTATTTTTAAGCTATACATTAGACTTTTATTACAAAATCAAGGGCATTTTTGGTTGGTTTTTCTTTTCTCTTCTAGAGGACAGTATTGAGCAAGCAGATTTGATGTAAATGTCCCAGGGAGCTTGCTTGTGCATTAAAAGGGGGAGAAAAGGAGTAAAATTAGCTTTGTGTTGGCTGGCAGATTTGGCAGGCTGGAGGACTGGCAGTGCAAAGGAGTGTGTGTTACAGAGCATCCCCCACTTCACCCTGTTTGTAATTAAGGTTGTGTCAGCATTTCCATCATAAACCCTTATTTACAGGGTTTATAATTCAGCTGTGAAAATTTGCTCCAGGCCAGATTTGACATACAAGGGTTCAACCTCCCACTAGAGGAGACTTCTCCCTCCTTTCCCCAAATCTAAAAGCTACTCAGGCAGTTCCACAAATATCAAAAGGAGAAAAGGCATTTTGGTGAGGGAAGAAAATTATTATTAATAACAGCAACCAAAAAAGCATTAGGCCAATGTCCTACTTAAACAACTTTTCTAAGCCTCCCTGAGACCATCCCTGAGTGTACCATGTGCCAGGCTCAGCAGAAGCAAGTGGTTTTGGTTGGATGTCTAGCTTGTAGTCATTCATCACAATCTTGAGTGATGGACATCTCAATCCTGATGGTTGTTTGCTGGAATACTCTGTCATTCTCTCACAGATTAGATAGATATTTCCATGATGATAATTAGGGGGTTCTGCTTGGAAATTTGTACCTCTTAATGCTCCTGACAAAGCTCTCCCTGGCCCATGGGGTATTTCCCAGTATCCTGTGTAACACAGGCTGTTCTTAGAGATAATAATATACTTTTGACTTGGAATCTGCATCTTTCCCACAGCAGAAATATTTTCACTGGCATTTTTAATCTGTTTGGTTAAAAAAAACAAAGTCTGATTTTTATGCGTTTTTGGAAGCATTTGGGTGTCTGCTTTGTGTTCCTTTAACAATAACTAATTAATATTTAATAAATAACTAATAACAAGCATGAAGAACAGCCAGAACAGAACCCAACCTAGCTAGGAAGCTGGGAATAAGCATGAAGCTGCACTAGTTAGGCATCTTGCTCTGCTTATGGCTCCAGCAGCACCCTGTGCCTGGTGGGCACATCAGCTTGGGTTAGAACATAGACTCATAACAACAGTTACAGCTGGAAGAGACCTTGAAGATCATCGAGTCCAGCCTTTGTTGTGGAGTTCTGAGCTGCTGTCAGTTGCAGGGAAATCCTGATCATTGTAATATTTATATGTTCTCTGTGATAATGGCCTCCGTGTCCCAGTCCTGATCGATAGGGACTGATCCTGCTGTTGCACGCTAATGTGATAGTGGTTTACTATTATTTAATACTATTACATTTAATACAGTTGCACTGTAATTGTACAGCTAATTTATTTGAGGTGGTATTCCAGATTTTTTGGGAGGGAAGAGAGGGAGGAGACAATTCCTAAGGGATAGCATAGATACCTAGAGTGATGGATCTATAAAATCTGTGTGCGAAATGTATTTCATCCTTCCTCCTCCTTGCACACTCACCCACTTCTAACTTCTTTTCCTCTCTGCCTCTCCTTACAGTTCTGCCTCTCTCTCTCCCTGCTCTCCACATCAAACAGTATATAAATTACAGCAGGAGTGCTGTCTGTGGCAGACATACAGCCCTTGTTTGTGGCAGAAGAGCAGAGCATTAAACAGTGAGTGGACTATGCAGAGAGCTCTCGTTCGCTCGCTCACTCTCTTTCTCTCTCTCTCCCTGTTCCCAGTGGGAGTGTTGTTTATAGAGCATTATAATTTATAACTGAAGAGAGTGGATTTAATTTCAGTGGAGGGGGCTCGCCAGCAGGGCGCCAGCCTGCAATCATATGAATCAGCAAGCTGCAAACTCTATTGAATGGAAAGTATTATCGCCGGCCACAAACGGACACTGTTTCTCCTTAAACAACTCCCTCGGTGCAGGAAGACCTTGTCTTCATTCATCTATTTTACATATCTACTCCTGGTTTAATTTTGCTGTTTCCTCAACTCTTTGCTTTTTTGGAGAATGCATCTTTTGCTGTCTTTTACTTCCTGATCTGACATTGGAAACTAATTTGTGTGTGTGTGTGTGTTGTTGATTTTTGGAGCTCTTGCCTTTTTTCTTCAGCGTGTGTGAGTGTTTTGGTTTTAGTTTTTTGAAATGCCATTTTCCTCTGATCCTGTGTACAAGCAACTTTTATGGAAACTGAAGTTAAACATGCAAACAAGAGGATGATAATCCATTAGCATTAATATTGTAAAGTGGCAGTCAGATTCAATCACAGGAAGTTTTATTTAATCATGGATGTTTTCCGTATTTCCCCTGCCTTTCTCTTGCACAAATGGAAAATCTTTTTTTTTTCCCCTCTTTAGTCTTTGAAAAGTTTAACATTTTGTCCTTTGAAATGGGACCATCAAAACCCATAATGAAGTCTGATGGCTTTCTGAAATACTTTCAAGCAGTCTTTACTTTGATTGTATTTTGTCTCAGTTGGCTTTGTGGGGTTCAAGACAGGGCTAACATTTGTGCAGTGCTTGGACTGATGTTTCCTGTAAGGGTTTTATGCAGCTCTTGTAATTTATTAGACATTTGCAAGCGAAGCAGTAACACAATGCATTAACAACTTAGGTCAAATATCAGCTTTACATCACTTACTTTCTTTTTTGTTTCCCCTTCCTTTTTATAATAATAGCTAAGCTTTAATAAAAACAAACCAACCCCCCTACCTGTGGGTTATATGGCAGGTTGGGTGGTATTAGGGTTCCTGGAGGGATACCTGCAGCAGCAGAATACCTGCTAGCTGCTGCCTGTCTGCCCTTCAGAGCAAAGTTTCTGTTGAGATTTGGCTCTTTGTAAGAAATAAGAGCTTTTGGTTTTCTCATAAGCTTACAGGCACCACACAGACATCACTGCAAGTGCCACATCAGGGTGGGCAGTGCCTGGCCTGCGAGGGGAAGGTGTGCTTGGAGGACATCTCCCAAACTTCTCTCCTGCTTTTCTGACAAGGATTTCTCGGTGTAGGAGGGAATGCCTCTTTAGGGGAGTGGATGTTAATTATCCAGCTCGTGTCCCACGCAGCTGGATAGGAGGATGGTCTTTCTTTTCCCTGCCCTACATACTGATCTTCAGACCTGACTTAAGGAGCTTTGTGTGTCTAGTGATGATTGAACAGAGGGGGCTAAACCCCCCCTCCCGCTCCACACCGGAGCAAAATCTGTGCCGTGGCATTCATTTGGGCAGATTCAGGAGAGAGATCAGGCAGCCTTAAAGGATAATTGGCTTCATTCTGCACTCCTTTCACAGGGAAATCCAGAGCCTTGGGATGGCAGCTCTGCTTCCAAGCAGGCGTGCAAGGCAGCTCCGAGAGGTGTTTCACACTCCTCCATAAATTGCCACTCTTCTCTTGCATGTTGCAGTTTGAAGCACCAACAAATAGCAGCTTCTCTAATACATTTTAAAGAATCGAGGCTTTTTGGGTTACATATTCTCTGTCATTTGGCTTCACTAAAACACATTATGCAGCTCCAACGTTAGGATCTAATCGAAGTTGTGCCTTTTGTTCAGCATCTAGAGGAAGGAGCATCAGTCTCTGCTTTGCTTTGCAGTGCATTTATGAGCATAATAAAGTTATTGCCCTCCTTTTCACAGGGAGATTGTCCTGCATTAGCAAGGAAAAAAAAAAAAGCCACATAAATTATTTGCAAATGAGTGGCTTGTTTTTGTCTATTGATTTCCCAGACGTGGCAAAATGCTTGAGCTTATGTTCACCACTATTTATAAAACCTAAAATGTATTTTCTCTCTGCTGCTTGGCACAGACAGGAAAGTTTGTTAAAGGATTAAAGACTTCATCCTACTGTTCCTCCCTTAACTGTTCCACAGGCTTCTAAACAAGCTCCTTGGCTGTATTTTCTACAGTTCATAGTGAATTCAAGAGTTACATGAAATAATCCTAGCTCTTTAATTCCATAGCACCATACATGGCTCTTTTGGTCCCCTGAGGGGAGAAAAATGTAGTAAAAACCAAACCTGTAGGTAGATTGGAAAGATATAGCTCTATACCTTCCAGTTTCACCTCATTACCTCTTTTGTATGTAGAAGAACTGTTTTGCACTACAGAATTGATTCTATTTTATGCTGTTTAAATCTGAGTCAGAGCTAGTAAATATTTGGGGCACACAGAGTAAACTAGTTAGTGTTTAACTTTTTTGGACTTGCCAAAGCCCAGATGATTCACAGTGTTAAGAGTTTAATTTCTTGTTCATTCTCAGTGCAGTGG
Organism: Bucco capensis; assembly: GCA_013396975.1. Classification (NCBI taxonomy): domain Eukaryota; kingdom Metazoa; phylum Chordata; class Aves; order Piciformes; family Bucconidae; genus Bucco; species Bucco capensis. Next base: position 300,452 of record VWZO01005326.1, on the reverse strand, counting down.
GACTGAATTAAATTTGATATTGTAACTCATGAAGGATTTAACCATTATAATCCTGCCTTTAGATTTTTTTCCAATGCTTCTTTTGAGGAAAACTGAAATTGCTGCAAAGCTGTGGTTAGCTTAGCTTCAAAATATTTTTCATCCTAGTTGGGAAATAGGATAGTCTGTATCTGGAGATTTCTTTTTTTCCTCTGGACTAAAATATCTACAACAAACGTGAGCAAAAACTGTGACATATTTAAAATTAACAAGGAGAACATCACCTGAAGTTTAGTGAGCTGAAATTGCAGCGTTTTGTGTGCAGCAAAACAAATCTCTTCAGGAATGCTAAGCGAGGGAGGTCTGGCTGCTTTTATATAGTTCCAAATTACTTGATCAAAGAAATGGAAGAAATAAACCACAGAACTAATCTTTATTGAAAATATTCTTTTATTTTACTAGGTGACTTACTACTGTATAAGCCTAGTTGTTTTCAGGGACATGTGCTACTGCTGGAGGTCTCCTTGGAATAAAGACATTTTGGGGTTTGCTTTGATGCCACTTCACAAGAGCCGGCTGTAGGCTAGAAATACAATTTCCCCTCGGCTTTAATTGTGCTCTGTCGTGTGTTTGGCTGGGTTAACCCAATCAAGGGAACTGCATTTGGGTGAGCTGAGTGGATCTTATCAGCACTGGACTCTCTGCCTCATATTTGGAGCTCTCTGCCCATCACAGAATTACAGTTTTATTCTCGCTGTCGGCATAAGTGCTGTTCGGGGAAAGCAGGGGCGGGAATATCCTTCCCCCAGTTCTGTACCTCAAAAAAAGAAAGGGGGGGGGGAAGAGGTCATGTCCTTATCAGTGATTGTAATTGATAACAACGTGGTGGTTTCAGTCAAATCTGTGACCTTGGTACCACAGCGGGGGCCCCTGCGCTGGTCGCTGCTTTCCTCACTCACTGCTGCTTTGATGTGATCCGGCAGCTGATAGAGATGCTCACAGGTCAGGGAGAGGCAGCTGGCTGGCAGCACCAGATTAAAATAGTTCTGACCCACAAAAGTAACCAAATGCCCATATTTCTTCATTTAGCATAATTAATACCTTGTATTTCCCCTGACTTTGATAAACTGAGGTTTTCCCCCACCACTCCTTTCTTTATTATTTGATTCCCCGTAGCTCTCGGTAATGATTGCAGGAGATCTGTAGTTAAAATGTTTTACAGACTCTGAAGAATAACATGTTTTGAAAAAGCTAAGATCAAAAGTCTCAAATAGGTCACAGCCTAGCAGGAAGCTTAGAACCGCAGGAAAATGGGCAAGTTAGTTCATTTTTAGTGTACTCTCTTTTCAGTAGCCAGCACAGCAAGCGAAAGGCAAAGCCAAACACATTGGATCTCTCACCAAGGAAATGCTCTTGCTCTTCTGGATTTGTAATTAGGGAAGAGACACACAGTAAATAAAAGTGTTCAGTGTGCTTTAAGGCTAAGGCATATCCTTCTTGAGATGAACTTACTGCAAGTTCTAGAGGAAGAACTTTCATTTATCAGCTTCTAGAGGAACTGACCATTTTATTTTCTCTTTCCTTTTTTTGTCATTAATGTTCACTCTGAGTTGTTTTTGTCACCATTTCAGATCACTCTCTTAAAAAGCAGTCATGCAGTGGCTGCCTGGCTCTCTCTCTGTGTGTTAGCTCAGAGGATGAGCATAAAAGATCTCTGACTAATAGTGAACTTGAGAGCATCCACTCAGGACTCACATGTCAGCTGATGTCTTTATTGAAAAAATAATAAGGGAAAACAAGGGCAAAGCAAGCCATCTGGAGGGCTGACGTTTGCTGTGGGCAATGATATTTGTAGCTGCTGCTCTTTCTTCTCTGGGTTTGTCAGGAGGTAGGAGTGCAGCTCCTTTTTGCCCAGGCACTGCCGTGGCTCTGCTGCTGCTGCTGCTTGTAAACAGAGGCACCAGGCAGAGATTAACTGCCCTGATTTGTCCTGATGAATGGAGCTCGGTTAGGTTGCTCGTGGAAGGCAAGGAAGATATTTTATGCCATAACCAAATTTGCTTCCTTTTTACCAATAAATTTTAGAATTGCATTTAACAGCCAGATAAATGCAGAGCTGATTTTATTGCAGTTAGGATTCCAGATATCTGTATTCCATGGGTTTCTATTGAACTTTACATGAAGCACAGTAGATCTTCTCTGTCAGCACATAAATTACACTTGGACCCAGTAGTATTTTCTTGTACAAATCATGGATCTGTTTTTGCAGCATCTTTTTATTTTCCAGTGGCAGCAGTCATCAAAATACAATAGCTATGAGGCTTGTGTAGCCTGAAGTACTCCTTAAAAAAGAGGTCCTGAAGTGTTAGCCTTGGCAGAGCCCTTGTAGGGAAATCAGATTTGCTATATCTATTGAAGGGGGGGGGAAATGCAGTTTTATTGGTATTGCACAGAATGAGCCAGACTTGTGCAGTTAGGATGGACAAAGGGCCAGAGAAGTTAACAGATTTAATCCCCAAAGTATTGGAGTTGAACACTTCCTTTGTTAATCATCAGAAGTGGTTTGTACATACAATTTTTAACTCATCATGTAACTAAGGTATTAGCATTTAGAAAGAAAACAAGAATAGAAAAACTCAAACAGTGCTTGACTAGTTTATTTTTACTCTGACTCCATAGTCTCTTTTTGCTTCCCTGACTGGATTTCTTTCATTCAGGAGTTCTCATCCTTGTTTTCCCATCTCAGACCCCCCTGCACCTTGCTGATATCTCTTACCCTGCTAAGGCAGTTGGGTGTGCTGGCACCTGTCCCTGCTGCTGGCTGCTGGCCTTGGAGCTGCTGCTCTACTAAATACCAGTGCTGCTAGCAGTGCAGCTCAGTGGCTCACAGGAGGAAGCTGTGATTATGCTTTTGGTGTTTGCAATATACTGCTACTACACTGTAATATAATGTACTGCAGTTGTCATAACCTTGTGATTCAACAAGGATATCAGTTCCCTGTGCCAGCTTCAGTGTAGGCACAGCATCTCTTGCTGTCAAAATTCAGCATGTTGTATTATTTCTGTGTATTTTGCATTTGAAACATTCATTTTTATCCTAGAAATGACTTGTAATAATACTAGCAGTCAGGAAAGGTGATGCTGTTAGATTCTGGAGGCTGCACAGACTGGCATTAGAGCTCGAAAACAAATTTGCAGTAGATTCAGCAGGACCAAAGCTTCTCTCACTAGGCTGCACCTGCAGAATTGGCATCTCCTCCACCTTCAGGAAAACTCAGATAGTCCAAATTCTTCATCTTCCATAAAATGCACATGTGGCTTCACATTTCTTGTATGGCTTATTGACAGAGTCTGAATTTACTGTGAGATGTTTGCTAAAGGGAGAGGATTCTGGAAGGCTTCAGCCTGGTAGAAAAAGTCTGTGCTTGCTGTTTAAGCTAGGACTAGAAATACAAGGAATGTGCTTTTCCAGAATCAGAGGAACCCCTGTTGGAATGTGGATTTTGTTTGAAAACTAATGCTGCTTTAATGGCTCTGTACATCCCTCATCTCTTAGTGACTGCAAATACAACTTGACTGATATGTTTGGGGACGTTTGGGGTGTTTGGGGGTTGTGAGGATTTGTCAAACTCTGAAAGGGGCAAAAAAACCCCCAGAAACAGGGAAAGGAATAGAAACATCAGGGAATTCCTTCTGGTTACCTGTGTTTGCAGCCACGCTGTTCCAAACATCACCAGCAGCATGTGTGATGTTTATTTAGCAATCCAACTCTGCTGCTGTCAGGCTCAGTGCTGTGTATTCCCATCTCCCCCCTCCTGTGGGACTGTTTTTGCTCCTGCTGGGCACAGTCCTCCTGGACCTGTGCGGCAAAGCCAGGAAGGTTGGGAGCTACGGCGCGGCTGCGGAGCAGCTACAGCATCCCGTGGGGCTGGCAGCACGCTGCTCCTGCCCCGCAGAGGCAGCAGAAAGCCTCTGCTGCCTTGTTTTGGGTTTTGGCACAACCTGCTCTATAGACCAAAGCAAGGAGTGGGGCTTGCTGTCGCCCTGTTTGCTGCTGAGCCAGGAGAAACAACGGCTGAGAGCGGGAAGCTGCGGCTGCCAGCGACACAAACCCTTCAGCCCAAAGCTTCTGTCCTCAGCCCTGCTGCTAGCAGCCCTCCAGCTCGACATCTAGTGCTTGTTTCTTCTACAGCAACTTCAATGTGTATGCTGCAGGGAAAGAAGGGGAAAACGTTAGGTTCAGTACTGCTTCAATGAAGAAGTCCTGGACTGTTAGCAGAGCTCTTGCATTACTGTAGGCAAAGCAGCTTTGCTATAGCTAGTGCAGAAGAAGAATATACAGACAGTTTTACTGGTATTGCAGAGAATGATCCAGAGATGTGCACTAGGATGGAAAAGATGTTAACAGATTTAATCCCTAAAGTGTTTGGGGTTCAACACTCAGTGTCTGCCTTTAAGTGCAAGTAGTTTTAAGTCTGTGAAGGAAGCTATTCTTGTGCTTAATAATAAACATCTGTGTAGGTTTTTGTACCCTAAGACTTCAGACAAGCCAAGGTCTGAGGAGCTCATGGCTCAGCAGAGATGATTTAAAGCTCAGGTCAATATTTATGCACATAACACTTGAGGAAGCAAAAATAGAAAAGAGCCAAGGAAGCTGGGTTTCAGGGATGACATTAACAGTTCTAATTCTGAGTAGGGTATGTGTCTGTAACTTGCATATTATATAGAAGTGTTTGAAAAGAAAAAAAATGAGTTCAGACATGGCAAATCCAGTATTTAAGTGTATAATTCTTTTAAAAGAAGCCTACATTCCAGCTTGTCTTCATTCAGTAATTTAATTGGGGATGTGGGTCTTTGAGCTAGTGGCTGATTAGAAAACATGACCTGCTTGAGAGATCAAGAAGGTAAATTGATAAATGTTGTAGCAAAGGTTAGTAATGTGTGAGAGAGTAGAAGCTGCTCTGGGCTTTGAATCACTGATCAAGGTCAGCTGCAGTTCATTAAAATCTGTAGAGGTTTAGCTTCATTGGAAATGCACCAGCATACCATGGTTGAGCTGGTAAATCCTACCTATAGGTTGTTTGGTAATATTGCATAGTACTGCAAGAGCTTTATGCTAGTAAATTTACACCAAGGGACAAAGCCAAAGTCCTGTAACATATCTGAGTTGGAAAACCAAGCTGGAAGGATGGAGCTGGCTCTGGCACAGCCAGCACCCAGCATGTCCTGTGTCCCTCCTTCACACCAGAGTGCTGCTCCCCTACTTACTGCTTACAAATCTTTCAGGGTACACCTGGTTTTGTGCTGATGCTGTCCTTTAACTTAACTAGTTTTCCTTCCCTGGTGCTTATGGTCCTGGAGGGTTAGTGGAGAGTGGCCATATGCTCATCCTGGCTTATAGCTGAGCTGGGAAGCAGCCTGGCTGCTCTCAGTCCCTTGTCTGAGCCAGCCTTGCTGTTCCCCTCATCAGGCTGCTTTGTATCTCTTTCAGGTTTTCAGCTTGAACATGAGTATCAGGTACACGTGTTGGAGATGACATCTCACTGCTGTGCTGAACAATGTCATATTTCTCTTTCCTGTCATACCAGGCAGCTAACCATCACCATTCTGCAGCTGAAAGACCTTGGGCTTCTACCCCAGCCTGGCAGGCACTCAGCCTTCTGCATTCCTGACCTTGTTCTTTCTGCTAATACATCTTTTGCCATTGTTGGTTGTAGTCCTCAGGAACTTCCCTCTCTTTGGAATGGTCCATCTTCATGATTGGCATCATTGTCCAGGTTTGATCCTTCTCTTTCCTTAAAGCCTCTGAAAGCACAATGATTTGAAGGCCAAATAAAGGACTTGTTCATAATCTTCTTCAGCCAGAAAGGTCCATTGGTCCTCTGCAGTTCATGCTGGTTTTGCTAGAGCTTGTTTGGATGCTGTCATCCATTTGGGATCACTGTCCCTATCTCTGTCTATGACACCAGTGCCAGGTCCTGATCTCACTCCAGCCACTCCTTTATCTTGTGAGGAACACAAATCTACAGCTTTCATCCTTCTGGTCCATGGTTCAGTTAACCCTGCTGCTTCTCCCTCATGGTATGGTGTTGGCCATGCACTGGTCTGATGAAGCAGCAGCAATCCATGGTTTCACAGCAGCTGAGGCACACCTCACCTGCACCTCTCTCTTGATTGAATCATCAGCACTGGAAAAGCTTCTGGGGCAGAATCCAGTTACATGTTGCCATGGTATCTGAGCAATTCTTTGCCTGATTCCCAAGCCACAGTTATTTCTCAGTTATGGCACTTGTCCCAAGGCAGTTGGACTCATTTGTCAGGGCAGCAGAGGCTGTTGGGTTGGTTGTGTGTCTCATGTCCCATCGTGTGATGCCCTTCAAACATCAGCTTTCTGACTTCCTGAAAGCAAATGTAACACACTATTCTGTGCCCTTCGAGTGGTTATAGTAAGTAAAATACATTTGCAAATGTTCTAGTAAGAGCAGAGAAACGTTCTTGAAAATTTGGCCCAATATCTTTCCTTTAGGGTTACTCCTGACTCAAATCTGTTACCATGAGGTTAAAGCAATGCTACATCTCCCAAAAAGTGCCTAACAGAACTAGTTTTTAAGCACTTTTCTTGCAGCAGCAGAACTGTGAATCACTTTGAGCTTAATGGTTTTAAAAAAATCTAGAACAAAAGAGGTTTTTTCCCCCCCCTACAACAGCTGTGCAGTTTTATTAAAAATTTAAAGAAATCTTATGTGTCTAATCCTTTGAGCGGATGTGTAATTACTTGGCTTGGGCTCTTACACATGGATAACCTAGCTGTACTGTGAGACAAGATTCTGATGTTTAATTTAGAGAATCAGGGGGGTGTGCTTGTGGAGATTATCAACACCAAGCCTCCTAAAGGAACACAAAACCAGAGCAGCTCTTGTGCATTCTCATTTGTGATACAGCTGTTCCAAAGCATCTGACGAGCAGAGGCTATGCTGCTTTGCAGGAGTATTAGGGAGTGCTGGTGGAATATGGAGAGTGAAAGATTGGGAGACTGTCTTTAGGAAGATGTTTTCCTCTGCATTTGGGTTATTTCCATTTAATTTAGGTGAACCTGTTGCTTTTGTACTCTAGTTATTCAGACTGTACCCTCGCTTTGTATTTGCAGCACCTTTTTCAGCTTCATTTGATGTAAAGGAGCCTTCTGCTTTATCTAGACTAGACACAAGCTGCTCTTGGTTCTCCTGCTCTTGCAGGGGAGTTGGACTTAGGTGATCTCCAGAGGTCCATTCCAACCCCTAACCTTCTGTGATTATTCTGAAACCTTGTAGAGCTTGAGCAAGCTGTTACTTGAACTGTGCTTGAAGTGCATTACAGGGAGTCTGGGGTCTGGCCTCATGTCACAGCCCAGGTTAGATGCTTTAGAAATGAGTGTGTTTTATTTAAAGGTCCAAGAATATGATCATACCAACCCAGTTCCTTTTGCTCTAGGTAATTTTATCAGGATATGTATGTCTGGGTTCTTCTATCAGAATGTGTATGATTCATTATTGAAAATTTGGAAGAACTAAGCCACATCTGAAAGGAATTAGAATCTCTTTCCATCAAGTTGGAGTGATCAGTCAAAATCACCCCTAATGTGAGCAGGTACAACTCCATTGAAGTCAAGTCTGCTTATAATCAAGCTGATTTTAGCCAAGGGACATTTTTTTTCCTTATTTTCTTTTTTTTTCCCTTCCTTCCCTCTCTTCCTCCCTTTAGTAATCATCTTGCTATTAGTTGCATTTTTGTATATTCCATTTGGTGGTAGTCACTTCTGGGGGGACACCCACATCTCATACAATTTTCTTCTGTGGAAATCATCCCTGCACATTATTTTCCAAATCTGTATTACAAAGTCTTTTATCCTTTTATTAGTTTAGTACTTAAGCCCTAGACATAAGAAAGAAGCCTATCAGTGAAAATCAATTGAAATGCAGTTAGATACAGATCTGATGTACTGGGCAAGGAGGCTTAGACACAGCACAATCAAATCAATTAAGGTCCTTCCAAGCCCACACAGTTTTACCCATCCAATCACTTTTCACACATTCCCTCCATTAGTTTGGCCAGAGTTGGTTTTTAATATGAATTATGATGAATGAGACCCTTGTTATGAATATATAGCTGGGTCATTACCCTGTGAAAAGCAGAGTCTACTGGTGCCTTAGTGATTAAGGCTCTCTGCTGCTACTGTCAATGAAGTTCAAATTCATCTGCCTCCATCTATGATAGGGAAGCTGTAGCCTTTGTTGTCTAATTCACTTAACAATGTTATAATTGTGATTTGTTTTTGTTCCTCCTCATCATTTACATAAACCCTTTTGTATTTGCTAATAATTTGGATTAGTCATCAAGCTTAAGGAATGTAATAGATCAAGTAAACAAAAGGGAAATAATAATAATATTAAAACAAAAAAAAAAGGCAGCAGGCCTCCCCAGACAGATGTGAAGAGCAGATTAAATACTAGTTGTGTACCATGCCAGGAAAAGGAACTATTTTGGCTTGAGAAATTAAATACATACAAAAGTGCAGGTTAGATCCTGGGACAGAGGTGTAACACCTTACTCTTAACACTCTTCTTTTCTGTTAAGGGAGTGGATGGCTTAGTTGAAAATGGAATGTAAACCTTGAGAGGGCCAAGTGGACAGAGAGGCCTGGTGGGTGGATCTTCATGCAAATGAAGAGGCACTAAAACAAGGCTCCTTGCAAAATCTGCCCCAGTAAATTAGCGGAAAATGCATTGCCACAAACAGCTGTTGCATTTTAATCAAGCATCTGGAGAGTGTATTTTGCTTTGTGTTACAAACAAAACCAAAACAAAAAACACCCAGATTGCAGCAACCTCATTTGATATGCAGAAATTAACCCATTCTGCACTGCTAGGGAAAAAAAAACAAACCCAGAGAGTCATTCCCAGGTCACAGCTTTAATACACCGAGGGGGCACAAGTATGGTTAACTCCCTGACTTTCAGCTTACCTGGTTTCAATTCAAAAGCAATGTTTCTGACTGGCAGAATAACTAGCAAATTTTACTCCTCTGTCATTCTCAGGAGGTTTTTGCTCCTGCAGTCTCATCCTTGGAAGCACATTTTATCATGCAATTGATCCAAATAGCTTTAAAGAGTCTGTCCTCCTAGCTTGGCACAAAAGAGAATTAACCTTACAAAATAGCTGAGCTGTCAGGTCTGGTTAGGAAACCTTCTTTAAGGTAACATGATAGGAAATCATAGCTCTTGGTGTTCAAAGAGTTAATAAACACCCCGAGCTGTGCTGATCTTGTAGCTTTAGTGAGCCTTAATCTGTAAGCTTGATTACCTCCTAACCCTCAGTCGCCTGCCTCCCTCCTAACGCAGCAGGAGTTTTACGGCAGCATTAGTGGCATTTTGCCCAGCTTTAGCTTGAGGGAAATCATTCAGTGAGAAAGAAAAGCAGAAGGACTGGATCTGTCTGCTGCTGCCAGGTCATTAACACAGCAGCATGGCTTGGGTAGAGCTGGAGGAGCTCCTCTCCATCACCAGACAGGTTCCCTTCCACCCTGCCCTGAATGGGCTGGGGAGATGCTGCTGCAGTGGCTTCCCCAATAGGACTTCCAGTGCTTGCTCCACAAGAGTGTTTTTTCTTTCTTTACAGAATCGTTAAGGTTGGGAAAGACCTCTAAGATCATCAAGTCCAAGTGTCAACCTATCACCCCCATGTCACTAAACCATTTCCCTCAGTACCACATCTATATGTTTTTTTAGACCCCTCCAGAGATGGTGACTCCACCACCTCCCTGGGCAGCCTGAGCCAATGCCTGAAAACTTTCAGTGAAGGAATTTCCCTAATGTCCAATCTAAACCTCCCCTGGTGCAACTTTGAGGCCATTTCCTCTTGTCCTCTTACTGTTAACCCAGGAGAAGAGACCTAGCCCCATCTCACAGCAGTCTCCTTTCAGGGAGTTGTAGAGATAAGGTTTTCCCTGAGCCTCCTTCTCCTCAGACTAACCAAGCACAGTTCCCTCAGCTGCTCCTCACAGCATATGGGCATCAGTGTATATGTCTTGGTCTTTCTAAGAGCAGTAGCACCACAGATTTATGTGCTCTGGGCTCTTTGTGCACACAGCAGCAGACAGGAATATTTAGTGGAGTTTGCTCTACCTCCAGGAAAAACTCACAAATGGGAATAATCCTTACCCCTCATACAAGCTGGATGTCCATTATTTATAACACTACCCTGAACGATCAGCAACTCTCTGCCTACCTTCCTCATGAGGAGTCATTCTTGCTCCACAGCTTGTGAGGAGCCTGGTGTCTCTTAGTTCCCACTCCTCTGTAATTTAGCTGTCACTGGTGAGGACATGTCCCACCATGCTCTGTTCTTCAGTGCAGCAGAGGACTTCAGGCCCTCAGGTACTCCCTGATACTGTTTGATTCAGGAGGAACTTCACAGCTAGTTGGTCAAGGACACACCTCATCATCCTCACCTCTCTGGTGACAGAACATCCTGCCTGGGGGCTTTCACTAGCTTGTTTGCTGTGTAAGCAAAATAAAAGTCCAGTCTTTGCTGCTGCTGCTGTCAGCAAAAAAAATCCTTATTGTGATATCCTCTCCTCTGTTGTCACCTGTAGCACCTCTCTTGTCAAGCAGTGAGGTTAAGAGCAGTGTCCAAAAGGTGCTAAGGGTACAGTCCTGCAAATATTAATACATAATTGTTGTCTTTGTCTAACAATACTTTACAGAAAGTGGTGCTGTTACCCAAGGCTCCCTCCTGCTCCTTTGGATAGGGCTAATCAAATCTGCTTTATTGTTCTTGAACTCAAAGGAATTTTACTCCTCTCACCTTGCAGAGCACGAGCAGCAAAGCATCTCTGTCTGCAGAGAGGATGAGGAGAACTTTTCTACTTGCCATGGAAAGAGATGCCCTCATTATCCTCACACCTTGCTCGATCTGTACAAGGTGGATGACACCAGCTCCTTTAGATCCTTGGGAAATGATAAGATGTATTTCAATTAAGCATAGAGGCTGAAGGTTCTTGCTTTCTGTTCAGCTTTTTACCCTCTTTGCTGGGTTGAAATACACACTAATATTCCAGAGTATTCCAGGTTCAGGGTAGAGACTGCAGCTCAGGGTTCTGCTCCTCAGCCATGAGGGTTCATAGCAGAAATTGTCTTTACAGGTTAGTGTGGATCTATGCAGATGCACACAGCCCCATCCCAGAGCACACTCTCTACTTCACACCTTCTCAATTTTGTTAGATGTGCTCAGGATTTCTCTACTTATTTCTTTAACCCACCAAGACACACAGAAGTGATATTTTTAGTGCCCTAGGCTACCAATTACCACCAATATAATCTAAGTCATATGGGAAATAGAGAAAAAACTGTATTTTTTTTTTTACTGTTATTCCAAGGAATAAACATCCACACAGTGCACTGAGCAGGGAGAGGGATTGCTTTCAAGTTTTAACTTCCAGCCATGCTGATAGCTAGGAATAAATGCAGAATGTTTGCATACAAATTGCATTGGAGTTTAAAATACTTGGCTTTTGCTTTCAGCCTGTAGTTTTGCCCTTGTTATTTGCCAGCATTTCATATCCTCTGTCTTGTCAGTGACCATGCTGTGACCTTTCAGAATCAGAGTTGCAGATGGGAAGTAACAGGCTGAGAGTGAGTGGTTGGTGTATTCCAGTTTACATGGAGATGTCCTCAGTTAAAATATGGTTCATTCATGGGTCAAACAGCCCTTACTTCCTTTAATTGAATTAAGATGGGCAAATGAGAGAGATGTGTGCAAGACAAGGGGGTGGGGGGAAGAGATCCTTTTGCAAATCCCTGTTAGCCTTTCCATAGTGTAAAAAGAATCAATTAGAAACATGGCAAAGCATCTCCTACTCATGCACAACTTGGAAGCAAAGAATAAAAGGGGAAATTTAAATTACAATGAGGAGAATGCAAGTTAGATTTTGCAATTCCACAGAATCTAATTTTTCTTTGGGAGAAAGATGGATGGCTATGATCTGATCATAGTTTATAGGTTGGTACAACTCCTAGAATCACTCCTCTAACTTGTTCATCTTTAAAACCTGCTCGGGTACTTTTTGTCTCATAGAGTTGTAGCAGCAGCAGCAACGACAACACAGACTTCAGCTCCTCAGCATTACAATGAAAGATTCTGTGTGTTAGTTGAGTACCAGCTCAGCACCAGGCCCAGAATAGAGCTGATATACCAAACTCAGTACTGCTGAAAATTCATGTTTTATTCTTTTCTGCATTTGCTGATCAGTTGGTTATCAACAACAACAACACAGACTTCAGCTCCTCAGCATTGTGATAAAGATTCTGCATGTTAGTTGAGTTCCAGCTCAGCACCAGGCCCAGAATAGAGCTGATAAAGCAGAATTTTCAGCAGTTCTTAATTTGGTGTTATTCTTTTCTGCCTTTGCTGATCAGATCCTCAGGAATCTGCTGTTTTCTGAGGTTTTGTGCTGTTTGGGGAGTTGACCTTTGCAGCAGTATCTCCTACCAAGTTGGTTTAGGTGATTAGCTGAACAGAAAGGGCTGTTCCAACACATCCAAGTGTAAAGCTCTCGGAAGGTTTAGCTTGGTGCTTTTCCCCCTTTGTTCTCCTCTGTGTTTTGCTTTGCACCATTGGCAGAGGACAGCCAGGGCCTGGTGGTGTGAGGAGCCTTGCTGTGACAGGCAGCACAGGCTGTCACCACGCTGTCACCTCGGGGCTCCTGCCAAGAGGAGTCCTGGCAACCTTTACACTTCACCTGCCTTGTAATTGGGAAGCATTCTCCTCAATTAGTACAAATATATTCTTCAGTGGTGAGATTTATGTAAAATAGCAGTGTCTATTTTGACAACTTTAAGCACAATTCTAAAGCAATTAGGTTAAAATCTGATAGATAATGAAACGAGCTCAGAAAAAATTATTAATCCAAAATGAGACAGATTTTTAGAGTCTGTCCTGTTGTCTTACTTTTATGTGAAGCATTTCTGTAGGTGGTTTGTTTGGGGGTTTTTGGAAGTTTCCTTTGGTTAGCTAGTGTGGAGAAGAAGAGTTTTCACAGTACCCCATGGACAGGGATTTTCCAGACCTTGATTTTTATCATCCCTGGAGATCTTTGTTTGCAAAGCCAAGCCATGATGATGATTTTCATCATGACACAAGCCACAGGCTTTTTTGCTTTAAAAGTTTTAGAAAGTGTACTATTTTGCTCCATCTATGAACAGTTTTTCATGCTGCTATTCTTTTCTAGCTGAAGGAGCACCTTGGAAGGTAGAAAATCCAGCTGTGCTCTAATGCTAATGATAAACCTTATCCTTATTTTTGGCTGCCTTCCTTATTGGAAACTAGCTACAGCTATAGAGGAAAAGCAGCAAAAAAAGGCATTACAAGAAGCTCTAAGCACATTAACAGCAGCTTTGGAGTTATTTATTGATGGCTTTGCCCACTGGCAGTGTAAAATGTGTGTCAGTTGTCATCACCAGTAACAATTTCAGCACATTGTGTTCCTTTTTTATTTACACCAGTGGCAACATGCTTGTAAACACCAGCACTGGGGGGGGAGGTCAGGAGGTCAGGGCTGGAGGTTAAGAATGGAAAGGGTCATCAGCTATTAACCTAAGTTTAGCAGGCAGTAGTGCAGCTCTGCATGGACTGGGGCCTCAGTGCCTACCAAACTTAGCAAAACTTCTCTATCTCAACTAGTTTGGCTCTAAGATATCTCTTAGGCTTTGAGTTTGGGGGTTTGGGGGAAGGGTTTTTAAGTCTCTTGCTTTTTTGTGTCTATCTGTGTGCTCTTAGGGGCTTCCTGATCTTTGCACCAAAGGAAAACTATGACTTGAGGGTTTAATTCTCTTGTGCCTGGGAGCAGAAGGAGTTTTCCCTTGGCAGAGTGGGACTGAGCCAACACATCACAAACTAAAAGAGCTGGGCAGTGGCAGTGACTGCAACCTGAACTCAGCACTGATGAGCTAGAGGCTTCCTAGGAAAGAAGCAAGTGAAGTTTTTCTTTGACATGCAGAAGGTTTTCCCCTGCTCTCAGGTGATTCAGGAAGGCTCTCAAGAAGAAGCTGGCATGGGAGAAGTAGGGAGGAATTTAGGGGTGCAGCTTGGGACCTACTTTAGAGAAGGTGCAGCCCTCTAAAACAGTTCTGCTGGATGTCTTTCAAAGGAGCACTGAGAGGGAAAACACACACGAGTGTTGCTCAGGGCTCAAAATACTTTGGCCAATGTGTTTGCTTGTTAGTCTCTTATTTATTCCGAGCATACATGTTGCAAGGCTTGAAGGGAAAAGAATATTCCCCCAAGATCTTTCACCTCCTTGACTTTTAGAGAAGCTTTTATTTTTAATGCTCTAAAGGCAAAGTAATTTTTCATTAAACACTTTGTAAACTGTGTTTTCTGGAACCTTGAAGGGGTTTAAAAATTCATGGTAATAAAGAAAAGGAGGAATCCAAGGCTTCACCTATCTATTTCAACTTGTTACCACACAGCAATGAAATCCATCAGCCCTGCTAGAAGAGACAAAACTCTTCCCATTAATGTGCCCTGTATTTACAAGTTACACTGTGTTTTGAATCCTGAACATCCCTTCCCCACTGTACTCTCCTGAAATAAATGTCCCTGCTTGCAATTCCCCTCTGTTCCCATCCTTTTTTTCCCTGTGTTTGACACAGTGGTGTTTCCCCAAGAGCTCTTTTTGTCTTCTCTGCCAGACAATCTCTGCTGCAGCCTCTGAATTACTCTGTTTAGAAGCCTTGAAAGAAGCTGAAAATTTACAGTTGCAGTTCCCCACATTAGCTTCCTGTTTCCAGAGCTACCTAGTGGATTGGAATACACAGATGTAATGAATTTTAATGGGCATGAGCTCTGAATTATGTAAAAATATAGTAAGATGTTCCTCTTGAACCAAACTAAAATCATCTTTTAAAGTAACATTTTAATACACAATTTATCCAGCATAGATAATTCATACCAATTTCTTTCACCCTTCAGCCTGTTCCAGGGAGCAGAACTTCTGCCAAAAAGCTTTTCTTTTTCATACAGAATCAGGGATTTTCTGATTTTATACTCTTAAAGTTATCTTTAAATTCCCCCAGTCCTCTTGTTTGGATGTTCAGAATTTGGTTAGTAAAGAAGACTTGCAGTCTGGATCTCTTGCTCATCCATGAAAATGTGTGGAATGGGATAGTCTGAAGAGAAGAATTGCATTCATAGCCTGACACATGCTCAATAGCACTTATTGAAAGCACAGAGCCACATTATTTATAGATCTTATATTTGCATAAACACATGAAAGTAGAAAAAGACTTCTTTCCCCCCTCTTTTCATTCCAAGGGAACTGCTCCAAGTGAATTAGTGACCTGCACGAGCAGAGGAGAGGACAGGACAGTGCAGCCTGAGGTTTAGTGCTTGCTGGAATTGCTCACTCATTACTCACACAGCTTGATGAGAACATTTTCTGAGGCTAGCATCAGCATTTTCAATCCATGTAACCTATGTGGGGGGGGGTGGGGGGGTGGAGGAATTACAAAACCTCTGCTCTGGGTTGTGTAACAGGACTAGATTTCTGGATTGTTGCAATATGTGCACACCAGTGGTGTTACTATTAATTTTCTGAATCAAATCCTGGGTGAGGAGCCAGATGGCTTGGGGAGCATCTTGTCATCCTAACCACTGCAAACACATCTAGCCAGGGGGAAAAAAAAAAGAAGATTGAACTGTGATTTCACAGATTTTTTCATTAGTTAATCTGGGATAGAGAGGCTTCAAAGATCCCATCAGTTAATTCTCTCAGCACTTGTGGAAATTTCTGGCACACTGTGCTAAAGCTGGTTTGAAATCCAAGCTGAGAATCAGTGCCTTAAAGAAGCTGAGCTGCTCTGTGTGCCAATATAAAACTGAAAAGGAGACTGAAAAAGAGTAAATAAAACTGCCCTGGGGTGGAATTGTGTTTTCGAAAACCACTTGGAACACCTTTAGTGTTCAGAATAGTCAAACTGTTGGGATGTGCAGTCAGGTTCATTCCCAGTGCTTCTGGAAAGTGTTTGCTAAATTCATAGGCAGAAATAGGAAAAGAAAGGATTTTTTTTTTCCTCTCCTTTTGGCTAGCTGTAATGCCACTTTCACCTTTGCAAGCAGGCCTACTAAATAATAATCAGTGGCAATCTGTGAATTTCCCTCCTCTTATCAATTATTAAGTCTCCTAAAGCTTCTGTTTGGATAATCTTGGCACCACTTTAAGCGTTAACAGTAAATTTATTTTTAATTAAATCTGTGCATTGAGAATAAAAGGAGGCTCTTCTGCATACTAACCAGAACACATATGCCACCTCCACTTACTATCAAAAACCTGATAATGCTTATGAAAGTTGTAAAGGCTGCAGTTCATTGTCTGTGTCCCATTTAAGGTGGGCAGCATTAGCTAATGAGAGCCAAAGGGAGGAGCTGCCCTTTGTGCAGAGGTGTTGGCTGAGAGCATTCTCCTTCCCCAAAGCACTTGGAATTCTAAGCATCCTCCTGCCAGCAGAGCTACAGGTGAGCAGGGAACAGGAGTGTACTTAGTGTGCTGGAGATGGGACCAGAGCAGTGCTTGAGCATACAGAGAAAGCAATTTCCCTGGTTAGATGCACTGAGCTGTTTTTTTCATTATTATTATTATTCTTTAGCTGATTATTTAGCTGCAGTTTTTGTCAAGGGCTTTAGTGAAGGTTGATCAGTTCCATGGGAGGAAAACCAGGTCTACAAAATAGACCTCTAAGATCACAGCATGTTAGGGGTTGGAAGGCACCTCTGGAGATGATCTAGTCCAACCCCCCTCTGCCAGAGCAGGAGAACCTAGAGCAGCTTGCACAGAATGGTATCCAGTTGGGTTTGGAATCCCTCCAGAGATGGAGACTCCAGCACGTCCCTGGGCAGCCTGGTTCAGATGGAACTTGCTGGGTGCTAGTTTGTGCCCATTGCCTCTAGTCCTGTCACTAGGTACCACAGTGAAAACACTGCCCCATCCTCCTGACCCCCACCCTTAAATATTTAAAAGTATCAATAATCAAACCCATCAACTCAATTCCTTTAGTTCAGGAATATTTTGACAGTTGAGTTCAGGAAACTTTCTGGTACCTGAGGTGAGCGAAAATGCCTTTTCACCTCCGTTTTGGTTAACTGGTTTTTTTTTTGCTAACAACAGCAAGATCCAAAGCACCAAACAGAGCAGTTCTGGGGACAGGAAGGCTCCTGCCAGCGCTGTGAATCTCCTCATTTATTTTCTCTGAGCCTTTACTTTGCAGCTCAGGGCTGTGTGTGACATTAGCCCAAAGGGAAGCAGCAGGCCAGCAGGAGCTAGCACTGGGCACCCATTGTGCGCTGTGTCGCGGCAGGAGCGCGTCAAGCTGTTTGCATAGCGTGCTAACCCCGCCAGGGTCAGTTCCAGGCTCTGGCTGCCTCCAAATGAAAAACATCTCCCAACTGGGGACAAGAGCAGGGTCAACAGCTGGCAAAGGATATGGCAATCATTTATATAAATATGCTTTCTCAAGCCCACAAAAAAAAAAAAAAAAAGGCAACAACAAAAAAAAAAAAACCCCAACCCCAAACTCAACAGCTGGGAAGGGTTGGAAGTAGCCCCAAGGCTGGTTAGTTCCCTTCCAGATGGGGAGGTTAGACTGGGGCTAGCCAGGCTGCTCCACATAGACTTCCGATTCGCATTAGGAATGAAAAGAGAGGAGGAAAGGAAAAAGGAAGAAAAGCTACAAGCATGACTGCTCTGGTTTTCACCTAACTTAATCAAATCAGGGCAGAGTTTCCGAGGCGGAAGGCTTGCAGTTATTGGAATTCACGCTGGGTTTTCTGTGCTTACCACGGTGTCTGATCCACTCCTTAACTCCTGCAAAGGGAAGCAGAGATATTAGAGCACATAGTTGAGATGTAATGTCATGGTCATTTGTAGACAGATTGAAGAATCATGTGAAGATTTATGCTGCCTTCATGTCTTCTGAGTGTCTGCGTAGTCAGGGCTGAAGGAAGGAGAGACAAAGAAGTTTGCTGGTTGTGCTTTGGAGTTCTAATAGAATCACAGAAGCACTAAGGTTGGAAAAGACCTCTAAGCTCATCAAGTCCAACTTTACCTATCACCACCTTGGCCCTAAGTACCTCATCTATATATTTCTTAGACCCCTGCAGGGATGGTGGTAACTCCAGCACCTCTCTGGGCAGCCTGGGCCAAGACTGAACAACCCTTTCAAAGGAGAAATTTCTCCTTACATCTAATCTAAACCTGATTGCAACTTGAATCCAATAGGCAGATCAGGTTTATTCCTATCAATTCCTTTTACCTGTAACTGTGCTCTTGGCATGTTGTTTTCTTTTTCTGTTAAGTCAAGGAAGAATCCTAGCCTTAACAACTACATACCATGACACAGAAAACTTCTGATGAAAAAGCTCTTAAAACAACTGAAAGATACCCTTTGCCTTTCAGAGTTCCCAAGTGTGTATTGAGCTTGCTACAGAAGAAACCACTGCAGTGACACCTGATGCAGCAGTTTCAAAGCCATCACACAAATGCCAAGCTGCTGGCATAGGTGCAGGTTGCATTTCTTGAACACATGCAGAGCTGTGCATTCTGTAGCTTTCATCCAAATGCAATTAGGAAATCTTTTCAGGACTGATTTATTAATAGTGGGTTTTTGCTGTTGAGGCAAATCTCTACAATAAAAGAGGATTTGTATGGAAGCAGAATGGGTTAGATCTCTCCTGACAGTGCTCAGTGCTGTGTCTGTCCTTCAGCAAGAACTCTAACCTGGAAATGGCTGAGGATATTGCTCAGCACGTGTGCTTTGTGCCTAACTCCACAAGTGCTCTTGTGTCCTGTTAATTTTGCAGCATCCCTTTAATTAGCACTGGGTAACAGGTAAGGAAATCCTGGATCCCTGAGGCCTGTTTCCCAGGTTGGCCAGAAGGGTGGAAATTCACTGGAAAATCAGAGGCTGCTTTCATAACAAAAGATCACAGTTGTTTCTTTTTCACAGCAGAAATGAATTTTCATGTGAGAAATGAAGAAACTGAATTTTTCGGTTATTCACCTTCTTCTGAATAGTCACTAGTTCTTTAATTCAAAAGAACACACATCTTTCTTTTTAGTATTTGTAATGTGAAACATGATACTTTCTGCCATGGGTTGGAAGTCCACATTTTCATTGTAGTTTGTCAAAAATCAAGCCTTTTATCTACAGTTTTCTGTGTTCTCTACTTCTGTTTCAGGTTTTCTTTAGCACTTTACCAGAGTGGTACTTTTCTGCAGTGATTGCCATAGTGATTTTCTATTTTATGTTGGTGTCTTCTTCAGATATTAAGCTGAAACCTGGGACTTCCTCACTTCTTCCTCCATGGGGAGAGGATTTCTGTCCTTCCTGCTGCATGTGCAGGTGCATGAAATGCTCCATGTGTGGCTAAAGCTCTGTTTTTCCATGTACAGTTTGCCATACCTGTACCCACATCTGTCAGTTCTTGGTAAACCAATTACAATCACACACATTCATCTTTTTGGGTCTGTAAGTAATGATTTGCAGAGAGGCTAAAAGTTCCTGGATAGCTTGGAGCTCACAACTATGGTGCAAGGGAGGGAATATTTTTCACCTCCTGAGCATTCAGTCAACATAGAGCTGGGGGAAAAGAAAAGTGATGTTGATGTTAGCTGTGTGTCTGTATTCCTGTATATGGTATTAATGTTCTGCATTTAATCTTCTCTTTCTTCCTTTTGGAAAAGAGCAGTGAAAGAAGGTAATTTAAAACTACCTGAACACATCCTTCCACCTTACTGGTAGGCCCTGAAGTCATAACCTCCTGACCTCAGAGGTTACAGGTCTAGTGCTTTTTATCCTCCCTGATTTCTCAGTATCTGCCCACTTCCTCCTGACACTGGAGCTTTGTTATATAAGGAAATTGGAAACACCACTTGGCCTGGCCAGGGCCAGCAATCTCCACCAGAGATAAGGGCTGGCCCCTGCTCTGCTGCAAGAGGAGTGCTGATTTTAGAGAGAAATGTGCACCCAGGGTATGTGAGAAAGCTCTAGAGGCTTTGCATTGGCCAGTTAGGAGTGCATTTGCTGAAGAAATGAGTTTTCTTTTTTCTCAGCTATAGTAATTTGACTTTTTTTTTTTTAATGAAATATATTCCTTGAGAATTTTACACCTGAAAAGAATACACCTAAAAATCAATATACTTCAGAGAGGTTCTAATACCATGCAGGAAGATTTATTAATACCTCTAGTAATTTCTTGATTTCTTTTGTAGTTGCTAGCTTCAGACTTCTGACCTCTTTCTCTGAGCTCTTGTCTTTCTGTAGTGTGCTGCTGAAGAGCAGATTTTGGGGTTAATGTCAGAGATGGATGTTGGAGCTAAGGGAGAGAGCTTGCTGGACAAATCCAACATGGAAGGGAGACTGAGAACATGGCAAAGCCAAACAGTGTCATTTCTTCTAGAGATTGTTGCTAGACTTCTCTCTTGAAAGAGTTAATTTTCCAAAGTGCCTACTTGTTTGGCTTCTGTGAAATAAAACTGAGTAGAAGAGAACTGAGTGAGTTCTAGGAGAGCCTAAACAGGACAGGCAGTTTAAAGCTGTAGATGGTGATGGTGTGTCAGTAAGAGACAAAGGCATGCATGGCATTGAAACCCCAAAGTGGTCCTAGTATTAGAGGATAAGTGTGTTTGCAAGAGAAGAATGCTGCTCTACTTCTGTCCTCTTTTGGGGTGTGTAAAGCTTAGGATGTGTGAGTAGAAAGCTGCTGGAGTGTGGCAGTGTTGGAGCTGGAAACCCTCACAGGGACCAATCATTGGAACAAGTGTGATAGAACAGTGGTGTGAATGTATTTCCTTACAGCATGGGAAAAGCAGAAAGCAAGAGGAGAGCAAATATAAAGTGTTTCAAGTCCTGAAGTGCCTGGTAGGAAGCATCTGAGCCTGGTACCATCCACAGGATGTGCCTGAATAATTTCACCTCCAGAATCCAGGTCACAAACTTCTCTTTCAGGGCACACAACCTTACCTTACAAAACCAAACCCAAGAAGTATGTTTGTTTTTCACTGTAACAAATCTAGTGCTTAGAGGGAATAAGCAGGCAAATATTCCTGGAGGGCAGTTTTGTGTCCAAGGGAAATGTGTAGCTGGGCTAAGAATGCAGGAATCTGCAGGCTTCTGGACAAAGGAAAGCCATCTGTAACAACAGGGCTTCATGTGAATTTCTGAGCTCCATCAGTTTCTTTTGAAGCATATTTTGGGACAGTTTGGGCTTCACTGGTATCAAATAAACAAATTCTTATTGCTACAGACTAAGATGAGATGGGTTGGACTAGATCCCTAAGTATCTCAGTGGCAGGAGAGACACAGGAATGTCTCAGATGCAGAAATGCAAGGAAGAGCTGAGCATTAAAGAGGTGGCAAAATAACATTAGGTAGCAAGAGCCTTCCTTAGAAATGTTAGTAATTAAATGGTAAATGTGTTGTCTGTTAATTAATATCTCTGCTTCTTGGAGTACAATTCTGAAGCATGTAAAATGGATTAAGGGAGGTAAATTTTAACTGGTGTACTGGCAGTTTAAAAGGTGTTGTTTGGCTTAATCTCATTGAACTGCTCAGCAAAGCACAACTGATCCATATTCCTGAGCAGAACTTGAACAGGAAAGAGCAAACAAGAAGAAAAAGATGGCAAAAATGAAGTATACAGTAGCAGAGATGCTGAAAGCTTCATGTAGTGAGCAAAGAAGAAGAATTCATGAAATGAAACAGTAATTTCTTTCCAGAAGATTATTAAGCAAATGGCAATGTTCAACACACAGGACTGGTTAAGTAATAGTTAGCTCCATCATTTCACTGTAGGATTTTCCACTGAAGAGCAAGTCTCTCCTCCTAAAACAGAGATAGGTAAAATGATTGAAGTTGCACTTCTGTAGTTTAATTATTTTAAGTCACTTTCAGGTTTAAGTAATACTAAGGCTTTTGTTTTAGTGTTTTTCAGTTACTTGCTTTTGGGCTAAATTTCCTCTTCCTCTTGTTACATTGATCAGTAGAGTTCTTGTTAAACATGGTGATAATCATACAGAAACTCCTGTTTCAGTGAATCTAGTGTCTAGAAGAGTTAGTGCTTTGCCATCTGCACACACATACAGTTGGCCTCAGTTTTTATTATGTGGTGTTAACTCACTTGATCCTTACAAAGCCCTTTCTAAATGTAGCTTCACTCATGAATTATTCTTTAGTGCTTTCCTATAGGAAATTTATACTAGGAATATTTTTCCTTAGCAGTCATTTTTGGGTTTGATGTGG
This sequence comes from Bucco capensis, assembly GCA_013396975.1. Classification (NCBI taxonomy): domain Eukaryota; kingdom Metazoa; phylum Chordata; class Aves; order Piciformes; family Bucconidae; genus Bucco; species Bucco capensis. The sequence continues at coordinate 278,146 of VWZO01005326.1, read as the reverse complement.
CAAAGCCAGTGAAAATAGTAACTTAAATGTAGCTTAAAGTCATTTCCTTCCTTCCTTTTGCTAGCAGCAGAGCTTTAAGTGCCGGCCTGTGCCGGAGCGCGCTGCTGCAGCGAGCTTCTCTGTGCTGCCCATGTGCTGATGGAGCTCTGAGCTGACCTGCTGCTGGCTGCAGTGCTTCTCCAAGCAGGGCTACAAGTGCACTGAAAAGCAGTGTGAGTTTCATGTGCAGAGTTTAAATTAGTAGCTGGGTTACCAACCCCTCCAAACCACCATAGAAGAGTTCCAGCTGGAAGAGACCTTGGAGATCATGAGTGCAGCCTTTGTCCTAGCCCT
>VWZO01005326.1:219174-277363 GCA_013396975.1 Bucco capensis | reverse complement strand
TTCTTTAGGAGAATGCTGTGGGAAACTGTGTCAAATGCTTAGCTAAAATTGAGATAGATAACATCCACAGCTTTTCCTTCATCCACTAAGCAGGTCACCCAGTCATAGAAGGAGATCAGGTTTGTTAAACAGCACCATGAATCTCTGAAGGTAGAAGAGTTTGGTTTTGTCAGTGAGGAGGAGATGTTAAGCACCTTGTGAGGTGGTCCAAGGCATGGAGGGTTTGGGTTCAGGAGTCACTTTAACTTAAGCTTTCTAAAGGAGCAGTGGAGCTAGACCAAAAGGATTCATAGCACAAAGCAGGAAATCATTTAAAAGAAAGCTGTGCCCCCTTCAAATTTATTTATTCCTGGGTTTTTTTTCCTCCAGTAAGAAGTGAGAAGATATTTAAGCCACTGAAGTTAATCTCATGCTGTAGTTCTTACAGGAGTTGATCAAATTACTTCTTATTTCATCAACTGTGCTTCCACTATCTGTAGCATCACTTTTCTGCCACCTAAAGGAAGGAGCAGTGCCCTAGGCCTTCTTCCCCAAAAAGCTGACCCTGTAGAGCAAGCTTTTCTCCCTAGTTGTCTGCTGCTGTAGTGACCAGAGGAACAGGCCATATCAAACCCACATCATCAGCTGTGATTCAAACCCCAACATTTTAATATCTAATGGATAAGTAATTTGGAAGGAATTGATTCTTTTTGGATGATGGTTGTCCAGCACACAGGCCCCAGTCCAGCAGAGCACTTACATGCTTAACTCCAAACATGTGAGGAGGCAAAGTCAAGTATGTGCTTGAGCACTTCCTTTGCTCTCTTGCTGCCTGCCAGCCCCACACCACAGGGTGTTGGATTTCCACAGTAGCAGGTGAGTCATTTGCTAAATCTCTCCATATCATGAAGTGATTTCATGACAACTTTTCAACTTGAAAGACTCAGTCCTGGGTGTTTTTGGCATCAGATGAATTAAGCTCCCTCTAAGTCATACATGGGTTTGGAGTGTCTGTGTTTAAAAATGCATTATTTCACCTTCTGGCTATGGCAGTTCTCAGAGAGGGCAGATTGTTGGGTTGGTGGTTTGTTTTTTTCCTGTGTGTGAATTTAGAGCAGCAGCAAGAACTTTAAAACTCTGTCCCTGAGATAAAAAAGGTCAGTCAGTATCAATCTGGAGGGAAATCATTTAGACTGCAGCAAGTTTCTGGATGCTTGAGCAGCTTATGTGCTTGGTGAGACAAAACCAGGTATTTGATGGATGAGTGTGTCAGTCCTGGCAGACCTCCTGAGTTTGAAATCCTCTGTGTTTTCCCTGCTTTTAAAGAAATAGGTATTCTTCAAAGGAATTGAGTTAAAAAGCAAAGCCACTAGTGCTGTGAAGCAGAAGAAATGAGAGGCAAGCCCCGCGTGCGTCTCCGCCCTTTCCCAGCTGGGCTCTTGGCAAAGTGTCATTCCTGCTGTTAAACATGGTGACCTTGCTGCCTGTGATTTACTAACTGTTTTACAAACATTTCCTCACTCTGTGAGGTTTGATATGTTCTCCATCCTCAACAGCTCCACAGAGTCCCTCCACCACTGAGCCAAACCTGCCCCTTTTGTTTACAGCTTTGCCGGAAAGATTCGCAGAGGCAAAAAAAAAACCCCAACAACCCCAAAACTTTCTCTTTTTCCAGTGTTTTATTTTTAAGTCAACACTTTCTCTGGTTTATTTGTGCAAAGCAACATTTGGGTACAAGGTATTGCACCGTATTCCATGTGGGAATTTGCTGCCTTGCTAAAAATAAAGGGGGGGGTCATGTGAACCAGTGCAGAAAAATCTAAAGATCCCAAATATTACAGGACCTTTACATTTTGGTGGTTCTTTTTTTTTCCATAATATTCTGGGCCTGGATTTTTCTGAAGCTTTTTTTTTTTCCCCCACATTAGTTTCTAGAATAGAAACATAATGTAAAATGATGAAGCACAGGAAGGAATCTTCTTTTAAACAAAATTATCAGTGTTAAAAATAACAAGCCTCTTTTCCCTCAGTGTGGCTATTTTTTTTCTTGTAAAGGCTTTATTTAGCAATCTTGCTTTTAGATCTAGCCAAAGAGGAATGTTTAAGCAGCATTTGAGTTAGTTTAAAGCTTAATTTCCCAGGTATCACAGAATGTTAGGGGTTGGAAGGAGCCTCTGGAGATGATCTAGTCCAATTTCCCTGCCAGAGCAGGAGAACCTAGAGCAGCTTGCACAGGATGGGGTCCAGGTGGGTTTGGAATATCTCCTGAGATGGAGATTCCCATCACCTCCTTGGGCCAGTGCTCCAGCACCCTTAAAGGACAAAAGTTCCTCCTCCTGTTCAGATGAATTCCCCTAAATGCTAATTTGGCTGCTGTGTGCTTTTTGTCCCATAGATGCCCTGGTTTGGGGAGGGAGCTCAGCAAGCAGGGTGCTTTGGAGGAGGAGGTCAAGCAGCTGTGTCTGCTTCTTTGCATTGAAACTTAGTGCAAATTAAAATTAGAATGGGATGGGAATGTTTTTATTGCATGTTTTTGCAGTGGAGATCTGTTTCATGGAAATGACCTTGGTTTGCTGACAGTGTTTCTCAGGGGCAGGGTGGAATTTCTAAGGGAAAAAGAAGAGAGGAGAATAAGCTGAGCTGCTGGGAGAAGGGCACAGGAGGCTCCTCTGCACCCAGGCAGCCAGGAGCTCTCAGGAGTGAGCATCTCTTCTCCTTCTCCCTTGCCTTTTAAAGTAGTCATTCATTTTTACTTATTGTTTTTACTGAAAGTGCTTCTGGTTCTAGCAGCAGGAGAGGCACACAGGGAAACAAAATACTGGCCTACAAAAAGGCCCTTCCAGTGTGCTTTATTCTAACCCACTAATCCTCTCAATATTTCAGAGTTTAATATAAGAAATAAATATAATATTATATGATATATGTGATCTATAATATATCAATATATAGTGAATATATGTTATAAATAAATACGAGCTCAAATTAGCTCTTTTATTCAACATTGGTTTGTAATCTTGCAACTGATGATGCAAGAGGTAAAGAAATATACAGATGATATCTTCTATTAGGTGTCCAGGTCACTAAGAAGTGGGTATTACATTTTAAATCTACTTCCAAATGAGAAACCTGTATTTAGTTTTCAGTCCTGACCAGTATATTCTTAGAACTATATCCCACTGAATTCTATTTTCAGGCCTCTTTGAATAATCAAAGTTTCCTTTGGATTTTCTATCACTGAAGTAGACTGAGGAAGGAAAATGCAACTGTCAAAACATCTCCTTGCTATCTCTCTGTTTAGATCCTGTGGCCATATCACATATATTGCATTTTTAATCCTGTGGAAAACAAGTGAATTATAATGCTAAATCTTCCTTTTAAATGCATTAGATTATTAATGCTGTTAAAGGAAATGCCCACAAATGGAATTATTTCAGGAGGTTTTGTCTGCTTGTTTTAATCACTCAGAATCAAGCATTTGGAGGGAATTTCTGTACCAGAAATGCCAGGCAGTGAAACAACCTTTATGTAGTGGTGAAAAAGACAATGAAAACATTTTGTGTCTAGGAATTATAATTACTAATTCAATATTTGTTATTTAATGACAGTGTTTTACTGGAAACTATAAGGCAATGTTTTCGAATGCTCTGCATCCCACATGGCACTCAGGGGGGAAAAACTGTTTCCTGTAGAGTGCTAGTTGGAGAGTAATGACTGTTCTGCAGCACAACATGTTAGAAAAGTGGTTAAAAGGGAGAAAGTGGCAAATGGGTCTTGAGTTTGCCTGAGGATCAGGAGCTGTGTTCAGCACGTGGGCTGGAGCAGGGCTCGGGGTGACCTCCTCTGCTTTCAATAGTCAGATTCTTGAGGAGATTGGAGGAATTGCTGCGTTTGTTAGTTTGTGCCTATCCCCTAAAAAAAGGGACTCTCAGTACATTTTCATTTCAGGTTGTCATTTTCATTCTGATTTTATTGAATCGCTGTTGATTGTGATTGAAAGAGTGAGGAATTCCTATTAGATGCAGTGAGGTGCTCCTGCTCTGGCAGGGGGGTTGGACTGGAGGATCTTTCTAGGTCCCTTCCAACCCCTAACATTCTGTGATTCTGATTCTGTGATGTCATTTGTGATTTCTTTTCCTCTCAAGATTTGTTGGTGATTTTTCTCTCTCTGAACTCACTTTGAAAATGTTCTTGTGCACTTGTGAGGTTGTGTGACCTCATGGCAGGAAAAGCAGAGTAGACAAACCAGCACAGGAACATGCTGCATTATGCCTGACATACCCTGGCTGTATCTTCATTTAAATTCATCTTTCTGGTGATGTTGATCATCCCAGAAATGATGAGAACAACACAAGCAATGAGTTCAGCTTGATTATTTTAGGTTGGCAAAAGAAGCTATTGATTAATGTCTTCTTACAAATCAAGGAAGCAGATGAAGTAGATGTCCAAAATTGAGCAAGCAGGTACAATCCCTGACTCTAGATGCGTTTCAGAGGCACTTTGGGATGAATCCTGCCTGATGGGAGAAAGGTGCAGGAGAAAAGAGGCAGGGGAAATGAGCAATTTGCTCATCCCTTGCTGCTGAAAACCCAGCAGCCCTTGAGGAAAAAAAAGGGCTGAAGTCTGGCTGCAGACTTGAGTCAATGCTCTCAGCGTGCTTGTGGTTCGAGTAGATGATCTAAGTAGTGTGGAGTGGTTTTGTTGCTATGGGAAAAGTGCTAAAAAAGGCTGTATCTCTTGTAGAGCTTGGGTCCTTGGGGTATTTAATGTACAATTTCTGCTAAGGACACTCAGAATTATACCTCTGCTTCTAAATTGCTGCAATGTTGAAACATATGGTCCTGTGTGCTGTTCACTAGGAAACAACTGTCTGTATCCAGGCTGCCAAATTGGAATCAAGTCAGGCTGGAGAAAGAGAGGGAATCTGCAGCAGCTCAGCACAACTTTTAACTACAGTCTTCTTCCTAAAAGGCAAACCTGGCATATAGAAAAATACTAATTAAACTAGTGCCATCTATCAGTAACAGATAATTAAATAATAGCTGAGAAGGGTGGTTTGTTGGTTTTTTTTTTCAATTAAAAATGAGCTGTTTGTGTCTTCTTGATTTCTTCTGGGGGCCAGCTCCATGTCGCTGTCATTTGTGGAGTCCTCTGCTACAGTAATCATTTTAATAAAATGCAATTATCTCCATAATTAATTTCTTTGACTGCTCTGCTGTGTCCTCCTTTTTGTAGGGGCCAGAATGTCAAAGATCAAGTAGACTGGGGAAAACAAAACCCCCCAAAAAAATAAATTGTGAAAGGATATAAGGGAGAAAAAAAAAAATAGTTGGAATTTCAATGCATTGGCTTCTATTTATCTCAAATGTCAAGGGCAGTGTAAAATGTATTTTTAAAATGTGTTTTTGTATGGTTTGAGCCCATTCTTGGCGTGGTTGTGAAGCTAGAGGGGCCATTGTTCTTTGAGAGAGTTTGAGGGGTTTTCTTTGTCCAAAGTGACAAAAAGAAGACTTGGAGGACTGGGCTGCCATTGTTCCTGTGCGGTGCTGTAAAATTTGATTTGAAATTAGGACCTCGGGGCAAGCTCTTCAATAGGCAGTTTTTATTTTCTGCCAGCATTTTAATCACTCTTGGGCTTAAAGTGGATGACCAGCATAATGCCTCTATGTTTCATAGAACAGTTCATATCTTGAAGGCCAGTTAACTGAATTCAGGGATCTGTCAGCTGCCCAACATTAGTCTTTTCTGTTTCCTGTCTATTTATGAAGATAGCTCTCTGCTCCAGCCAGCTCGCAGAGAAGAGCAACTCTTTCTTTTCTCTCTTTTTCTTGATTCTTTTATTTCTTCCTTTTTTCTCCCCCACCCCCCTCTGAATTTCTTCAGTGTGCTAACATCTCCCTTAGTGAGCCCTTAAAGGAGTGGAGCTGCAGATGCCAGCACTGGCTCAGAGCATCCGAGTGGATTAGTGCAACTGCTGCCTCTCCCCAGATGGGGTGAGGAGGAAGAGACAGATGGAAGAGTCAGATTTCCTGGTGAAATGGGATGATGGGAAGGGAAAAGTGATATGTTGGCCTAAGCCCTCACACTCCTCCTTGGGATTCACAGCCTGTGAGTAGGGAAACCAGGAAAGCTGGTGAAGGAATGCTGGTTTTGAAGAATCACAGAGTGGTTTGGTTGGGAAGGGACCTTTCAAGTCATTTAGTCCTACCCCCTGCAGTCAGCAGGGACATCTGCAACTAGAGCAGGTTGTTCAGAGCCCCAAATAACCTGCCCTGGAATGATTCCAGGGATGAATGGGACATCTCACAGAATCACAGAATGTTAGGGGTTGGAAGGGCCCTAGAAAGCTCATCTAGTGCAACCCCCCTGCCAGAGCAGGAGCACCTAGACCAGCTCACACAGCAATGTGTCCAGGCAGCTCTGCAATGGCTCCAGACAAGGAGACTCCACAGGCTCCTGGGCAGCCTGGGCCAGTGCTCTGGCATCTGCACTGCAAAGAAGTTTCTCCCTGTGTTAACTAAACCTCCTGTGGTCCAACTTGCTCCCATTGCCTCTTGTCCTACCATTGGATGCCATGGAGCAGAGCCTGGCTGTCTCCTCCTCACACTCACCCTTCCCATATTTCTAAGCATTGCTGAGGTCTCCTCTCAGTCTCCTCTTGTCCAGGCTGAAGAGACCCAGCTCTCTCAGCCTGTCCTCCTAGGGCACATGCTCCACTCCTTTCAGGCTCTTGCTGGCCCTGGGCTGGACTCTCTCCAGCAGCTCCCTATCCTTCTGGAGCTGAGGGGCCCACAACTGGACACAGCATTCCAGGTGGGATCTCCCAGCCCTCTGGGCAGCCTCAGCCAGGGTGTCACCAGCACCCTGAGTCATCTGTGGTGGTTAGGAGATTTGCAGAACAGTGGTGTGACTGCAGAGTTTTTTAGTCAAATTACTTGAACACTTTGGGTGTGTTTGTACTGTCTCCCAGAGGATTCATGCCCCTGTTTGCTGGAGAGGTGCCAGGCTGATGGCCTGGCTGTCAGCTCCACAGCAGGCATGTGGTGGAGCTCTGAGTGTTGGAGGGTCTGGAAGCTGCAGCGCTGTGGGCAGGTGTACACTGCTGTGCTCCTGCAAGACGACAAAGAGATGTTGTTGTTGTGGCTAGGCTTGGCGAACGAAGCTCCAGGGAGGGCTCCATCCATGCTCCTCCTCAGCGCCTTTTCCAAGCACGCTGATAAAAAGAGGATAGCAGATAGCACCCTCGAGCCTGCACTATGGATTTGTTTTAGGTGAGACACAGCATGCGCAGAGCTGGACCCACCCTTTAGTCCTGAGGTTCATCTGCCAGGGCCTAGCAAGCTTGGATGCTGGCAGCCAAGTCCTTAGGATGGAGGTTTAACCTCTTAGCTGGAAGGCCTTCCAGGGCTAAACGAGCTCCATCTGCCCGGGTTTGGAATCAGAGTTGTCCTTCTCCTAGGATGACTGCCAGAAGGCTAATGAGCTCATCCTACCCATCCAAGGATTCTAGGAACATGGGTATCACTCCCCACACTTTCCCGTGGGCAATGAGTTTAATGCTCCCTCTGCTGTGGGCACAGTTATGGCACCAGGGGCCACAGGAGAACACAAGGCATTTTCAGACTGTGCCTGACAAAGAAATGTATTTCACATTTAAAGGCACTGAGTAAACAGTAAGCAAATGGGAGGGGGGTGGGGGGGTTTACTGCTTTAGAAAGGAGCTGCTTTGGGAGTTGTCATTTTTCCAGCACTGCTCAACCTAAGGTCCTTGTACCCTCCTGATGTCCTGCCCCACACATGCCAGTTTTAGAGCACGCTGTGGCAGTGGCTCCTACTGCTTCTGTCCTCAATTGGGGCATCCCACGGGAGTTTATTGAGTTGTCAAGGTGGTTATAAGCAAAGGTGGCTTTCCAGAAAGCAGCAGTGTGGTGCAAAGTACACTTTTCTCAAGAAGAGACAAGGATTGCAGTGGAAGTTCATTCAATAACTTGGTTCATGTGCACTGAGATCCATGTCATGGTTGTTATCATGAGGCCTAGTGATGACAGTGGTGGTATGTGTGATGAAACCTCTGGGTTTAATAAACCACATAACCCACTAGCTAGTCATTAAATGGTTGAGTTTGAGCTGGTCAGAGCTGACACCTGTAGGCTAAAGTAGAAGGGAAAAATGTTTCATATCCCATTCCTAATGCTGATCTGTTACACATGACAATTAATCCCTAGCAAGTTTAAATTTGGGGTTAGCTTGCCAGAAATGAAACAACTTGGTCTTCAGAAAGGGCTTCAGTCATAATCATCTGATGCCTTTGTTGCCTTTATTTGTATGTAATCAACAGAATCTAGCTTGTGTTCAAGGCTTTTCCTTGTGCAGATGCAGAAGAAAAGTGACTGAGCAGAGCTGGAGAAGTGTAAGAGGTTAACATATTCAAGATGCCCAAGCAGAGCTTTTCCATTCACTTTGCAGAGGAGCTGTGTGGGTGGCTACACAATGTGGGAAACTCTTTTCATTCAAAAATCTGAATATTTTGTAAGGAAGTGAATAGTTGCAAATAATCTTTTCTGTAGCACTGAAATAAAGAACAAATGAGCTATTCTCAGAAAATACTGAGGCATGATTGTCTCCAGGCATTTAACAGAGCTATACAGCAAAAAATATTCCAAACTTGACAGATTCATATCCTCATCTTTTGCTCCTTCAGCAGGAGACTGTGGAGCTTGTATGGCTACTGTCAGTTAAAGCAGAATGAGTTAAAGGAATACATTTCCTTCAGCACTGCATGCAAGTAAACATTTTGGGGAAATGCAGCTCAATTTCTTAAATTCTGAAGGTCAGCCTGTGTCCCATGGACTGGGTACATCCTCCAAAAGATGAGCAGCCTGTGTGTGACAACCATTGGGCTTCTTCTGCAAGCCACCCTCTTGTCCAAGGCCCCAGAGCTCTCATTTTCCTACTATCATCTGCTGGAGATCTTCAAGAAAAAAAGAGAACTAAAAGGAATCAATGTAATGACTACAGGAATTCCTCTCTTAAAAGTCATTTTACTTTCAGGTTTCAGGCCACAAGAATAGAGTATAGCCACAGTAAGATCTTTCTGTAGAGAGGAGGAGAAAGCAGCAAGTTCTTGGTCTGTGTAGAGCAACATACTCCTGGTTTTAGGTGCATATGGAGCTGCCCACACACCTCCTAGCTTGGTTCTTAGCCCTGCAGCTTGGGCTGAGATGTGGCTGCTCAGGACAGAGCTTCCTGACTGACACAGCATCCCAGCTTCCCTTTGGAAGAGTGACAGGAATGATGTCATGTGAAATGAAGTTTTGCTTTCCTGATTTTCCGGAGGTGAAGGAGTTTCCCCCCTAACTTACCCATTAAGGATCTTGCTGCCTACAGGGTTTCAAGGACAGGAGCAAGCTGCAGGAGTCTCCCACAGCCTTGGCTTCTCATGTTGCCATCCCTGGTGTTCAGCAGTGATGCTGCAGGGCTGAGGTGATGCTGCAGGGATGCTTTCCCTGCAGGGCAAACAGGGGCAGCTGCTCCAGCTCAGTCTGCAGCTCTGTGCCCACGCAGATCCAACTTCCAGGAAGCACACAGAGGATCTCCAGGGCAAGCCTGAGTAGGTCAGCATTAGCCTTAACTAAACATGATTAACTTTATCCATCTCCTGGTGTATTTCCTTCCAATCCACTCCAGTGCTTGATTTAATTTTCCTTTTATGTCAACTGAAAGATTTAGCTTCATTAGAATGATTGCAGGGATTCACTGCATATGGCCTGTTGCTTTCTTGATCCCTCCAGGGTTTTCCTACCAAGCACTTTAGTTTGGGGAAGACACTGACAGCAGGACATGACAGAGCTATCACAAATAAGTCACTCAGGGAGGGAATCCAGTAGGAATCTTGCTTGGAAAAATGAGCAGCAGGTTAGATCCCCTTGCAGAGGAGGGAAGGCAGCCCTGTGCTGCTGCTGGAGCTGCTCCCAGCTCACTCAGGTCAGCCCATGCTTGATCCAGCCTAGGTGAGCTTTGTGCCTGTTTGCCTGAGCATCCTGTGGTTTAGTGAGATGGGTAGATGTTGTTTTAATTATTAATAATAATAAAGATTAGCTATAACATTTCTTTAGGAGGGGTGATGTTAAAGAAAGGTGTGTGCCCTTGTTCTGAGTTACCTGTTTTGCTTGCCCACAGAAGCACATCTTGTGCTGTGTGAGCCTTCACTGGCTTTTTACCTTTTAGACCAACTTCAGAACCCACTGGTGATTGTTTTCAAGTCTGAGGAGGTTAATGTTGTATTGGCCACTTTAACCACCATTTGAAACTCATTTACTTCTGTCTTTTTCCACACTATTAGCTCTCTCAGATCAGAGTTCTTTATTGAATCTTTGATTGACTTTCTGCTTGCCCTATGCTAACCTGCCTGACATCCAAAGTTTCTCTCTCTCTCTGGAGATGTGATGTCAGTTCTCATTAAGCAGCTGAGCATGAATTTTCCCATCATATTTCCTGTGAATAAACTCCATGCCAGCAGGCAGACCCTGGGCCCTGGTGCATCCCAGGGATGTCCAGACCTGGAGCCAGATGTAGGCAGTGGCTGGGTTTAAGGTGTTCTAGGCAAGGGTGAGCTCTCCAGCACACACATGGATTTTTCCCTTTGGGGCTTGCATCAGCATTTTGTATTATTGTGCTTTGCACAAATGTAAAGGTATTGAAGAGGAAAATTCCTTCCCCTGGCAAGTTAATTACTTGACTTCTCCTGGAAGGAAAGCTTGAAGCAAAAGCCAAGAGGAAAGTACATCTTCTGCCTCAATTGGGCAAGCTGTCCAGGAACATGGATTGGATTTACAAGCAGTTGCAGTTACAAGTGCATTTTAATTGTCTCAGTTCCTTTTCCTAGATTTGATATGTTATTAATATTTCATTTTCCTTTCTGTTTAAAGTTTAAATGCTAGATTTTCTTTCTCTCTAGAAAAGTGTGTTCTGCCCCTGCATTTAGATGTCTGTTGCCATCTAAAGCCTTTGCTTGCAGAGTGTGCTCTTGTTGGCCATTGCACTGAGCCTGACTCCCTCTCAGTCAACATGCCCATGGTTTTTCCTGTGCTATCTGACATTGGCTAAATAATTTTAATACAAAGTAAGTATAAATCTTCCCTAATTCTGTGGTTGACATGGTTGAACTAGTGGACAATTGCATTATGTGCACTCCTTCCTATGTAATGATTGTTTGGCAGACTAATTATGTCTCTTAGCAAGCTTCCAGGGGAATGGAAAAGAGAATTTTATTCAACGCCAATAAAGTATTTTGGATCAGCTTTCATCATGTGTTATTTTAAAGCACTGCATTTGTAAACAGACTCTCCAAATAATTAGTAAAACTAAGAATTCACACTAGAGCCTGCCCCAGGACAGCTTTGGAATGGTAACTTTACCTGAGCTCTGCTGTTGTCAAAAAGCTCTCAGCAAGAAAACAAATGTGGAAGAGCAGATGATGGCTTTGTGGTTGTTGTGGAATTGAAGAGAGTTGGTTCAGATGATATTGCTGTGACTCCACTGTGTGACAGATCACAGCAATGCCTCTCCAACTCCAAATGCAATCAGAAAGGGAGCAAATTTCCTTTGCTTGCTGTGGTTACAGAGCTCTATGGAGAAGCAGAGCTATGGGGTGCAGTCTTTGGGACATGCACCAGTTAGCTTGGGGAGTTTGAATGCCTTTTTTCCCCAACCTTGGTGTCAGATGTTGTAAGTTAATTTCTTTTCCTCTTTGCTAACGATACTAACTCCTTTTCTTAAAAGCTCTCCTCATTAATGATCTTCTTGCTCACACACCAAAAGTAGATTGTCTTTGAGAAGTGCCTGAGTCCTCTCCAAACAACAGGCTGTTGGTAGCTTTTATTGCCTCATGAATTTAGGGTCAGAGTTACTTTGTGCTGACTTATTGACTGACTTGCTGGGGAGAGCTGACTCCTGGAAAAGTCACACTCAGCTCACACTGGGGTAGTTTCATTCTTTGTGCTCAAGTCACATGCTGCCACAATATTTAGCTAATGAAAGAAGGGAGACAGTTGTACAAAGGCAAGTGTTGAACTTGAGCCTTCTGAGGCTGTCATTGCTCTTACTATTCCTTCTTTCTGACATTGAGTTGTTTTAATTTTTCTTGATATAAGGAGGGGGGGAAGACAGCTTTCTAAAATTATCAGATATGCAAAAGTGCTTAATTAAGCTTTTCCAGTGACTCTGAGTTGAGTGCTTGTCAACCAAGGTAAGTAAAACTGGTCCAGTTGCCATGAGCTCAGCAGCACTGGGAGCAAGTGGCTGACAGCAGCTCCCCTAGAAACCTTGAAGAGCACAGTTTGTACACCAAGGTGAAAATAGACCTCTTGGCCTCTCCAGGATGGAAGCACAACAGATAGTTGCTTTGAAACAGTTGGTTTTAAAAGTTCCAGAAGCAGCCATCCTTTCTGTCTTTGCCATTCAGAAAGAAATGCAGAATCATTACTTCTGCCAAGTGTTTGCTTCCATCACAAACCAGAGCCATGTGTCCTTGTGGGGTGAGATGCTGGCTGAACTCAAACCTAGGCCTTTGCTCTAGAGCAGCATCCAACTCTGCAATGGCAAGGCAAAGTCTCCTGCTGTGTCATGCCAGCCCAACTCCAATCCATAAGCAGCTCCTCAGCAGAGTCCCAGTTTGCACCAGTAAGTCATGAGCTATAATGTGGGCCTTGGGAAGTAGCCAGTTATTCTGCAGGGAGTGCTGGGATATGGTTTGTCTCTGTGTAGGGAATGCAGAAGAGTGGTGAGCTGCATCATCTTGTCTCAGTGTTTTCCTGGTCAGATATATTTCTATCCCAAATGTATTATTACTCCTTTGAGTGAAAGTAATGCACTTCTAGAAGTTCCCTTTGCCTCCTTCTGGGCTGAGAGAAACAATGCAAACTGATTGCTGAGCATGCTGGATCTTCTACAAATCCACTTGCCAGGAGCTTGCTCTGAAAGGCAGTTAGGACAGTCACTTCATAGCACAAAGCAGAGAGATGCTCTGACCTCTGAGCCAGGCCTGCTGAGCAGATGACAGTCTAGTTCTGTGCTTCATTGCCAGTGAGCTCTGCCTTTTGGCTGTCTGCAGTGGGATATGTGTTGCAAACAAAGAGGGGAGCATCTGATACTGGTTTAAGATGTTGAGTCTAGGAGATTCACTGACTGCCATAGCAATTCTGACCTAAGACACTACAGCATCTCTGCTTACCTTGCATGGAGCTGAGATGCACAGGAGCTCTGTCATGCTTGCCTTATAAATAACTACTCCAGCTCTTCCCAAAATGATTTTTTACTAGGCTTTTAGTGGGTGTGTAGCTTTTAAAACTGGAAACCCCAAAGCTGGCTCTGTTCACTTTCTCATGACATAGTAGCCAGAGCAGTAAATTCATAGCTAAGAGATTATTCATTGGCTACTGTATTATAAATAACTCTTTACCTTGGCCCTGTTTCTCCAGCCATTATTCACTGGGAGTAGTACTTACTCATGAGCACAGAGCAGCAGAGGAGTCAATGATTCTGTGCTCATTCCTCCCAGTTTTTAGTACCCTGGCACATCAGGAGGTCTGCTTCCAAACTCCTGGAGGAGAAACAGCAAATTTACTCACCTGATAGGACTACAGGTGCAAAAACTGCCCTAAGGAATGGCTACAGAGGCAGTGCTCTCCAAAACCAGAGCAGAGCAAAGGGAGAAGAAACTACAGGTATCCATCTGGGCTATTTGGAAGTGTATCTAGCTAGAAATGCTGTTATGGTTTATCCTTGGGGCTTCAGCAGGAGCACAGAGCTGGGGAGCAGATGACAAGCACTGAGCCATCACCTCCTCCCTCCTGCTTTCTCCTTGCCTTTACACTGCTTTGCTTTCTAAAGTGTAAATGAACTTCAGGGTTCAAAGCTTTTGGGAAAGCTGCCAGAGCAAAGGTCATCTTTTCTGGGTGGTTTCTTGGCTGTGCTGTGTTTGCCCACATCTCTAGTGTTTACCAGCTGAGGGAGTTTATGAAATTTTGATGTAGGAATTAGGTTGTTGCTCATCTTGTACCTTCTTGCTGATATTATTGACAGTAGCAGTGAACTGCTTGAGGCAGATAGCATCTCAGTGATCACTCTGCTATTTCAGCTCTCCACTGCTGACAACATCAGAAGTGTTTTAACAGGGTTTTAATGGGCAGCCTCTGCAGCTCCTTGGAGGGTTGCAAATAGCTGCTGTGAAAAAAAAAAACAACAACCCTTTGCTGGTGCTCTGAGCTGCTGTGCCCTCCTTTCCCCATCCAGCTGCTGCTTGCTTATGTGGCTACAGCACTGCTGACAAGTGCTGCTGCTTCTTTGGGCTCTGCACACTCTGCAAGGTGAGCGAGCTTCCTGCATCCTTTGGGTGAGCAGCAAACAATAACAACCTGGTTGTGAAACCACTGAGAAGAGCAGGATGGAGAGATGGGAACCCAAACTCTGCTCAGAAATCCTCTCTTGGCTCTTTCCAAGAGGACTCAGACAAGTTATACAGAGCTCTGAAGGGATAGAGGACTCAGACAAGTTATACAGAGCTCTGAAGGGATGGGAACCCAAATTCTGCTCAGAAATCCTCTCTTGGCTCTTTCCAAGAGGACTCAGACAAGTTATAAAGAGCTCTGAAGGGATGGGAACCCAAACTCTGCTCAGAAATCCTCTCTTAGCTCTTTCCAAGAGGACTCAGACAAGTTATCCTGATGGATGGAGCTTTCTGCTCTGTTTTTTTTTTTTTTGCTCACAGCCTGTTTCTGAGGGTAGCCCAGAGCAAGAGCTAATGATTTTGAAGAAAAACTTTATTTTTGAGCAGAAAACACACCAAAAAATTGGATAAAACAAATGGCTACTTCTCAAGACTAAGTGTTAATTTGATAGCAAGCAGTTTCTAGCTGACTGATTGCCTTGCTCTACTTGTTACCAGAAATGAGACTCTGAGCACAGCTTCCTTTGGACTGTGTAAAAGCTTTCTCCTCCCTCTTTTTTTGCTTAATATAACTATAATGTGCCCTTTATCACACTTCAACTTGAGTAATCCCAGTTTAGAAACAGTGCAGAATACCCCTGGGGAAAAGCCCTGGAAATGTACAGTATAAAAACCATACAGATGAAGCTCAAAAGATCCACTGACATGTCAATTGAATTAAAATAATCAGAGGTTTTTCAATGAGGGCTTGTGTCTTCCATTTCTCAGTTTCCATGGCTCCTTCAGAAAAAGTGTTTCTTTTTCCATTCTTGGTGGAAAACACTCTGAGGGATATTACAGTCCCCCAGAAGAGCATCTCTTCTGTCTCACAGGGGAAAAAAAAAACCCTCCCCAAAATATATACACTTGAAATAGGTTATGAAAAAAGATCCACTTTCCTGTTTTGTTTTATTTCTGCCCTCTTTTAACAAAAGTTCCACTTTCCAGTGAGCAGCCCTGCATGACAAAGCATGTCCTAGCTGTGGGAATAAGGCTCCTTCTCATTCCACGTGCAAATTGAAGGTATTCCAGTGCTTTCCATAAAAGGCATGGGAGAGAGGATGATGTGATGATCTGGTGAGTGGACAAGCAGGAGGAGAGCCAATGGCCAGGGCAGGAGGCAGCCTCTAAATCAGGGTGGATGATATCAAGTGTTGCTGTTCAAAGAGGATTCTGGCTCCAGTAAGAGAATCCCAAAGTTTTCCTTTAAATCTTATGCATTGCTCCATCTCCTGCATGTTCAGAGGAAGGAATCCCCAGGAATCCTTGGGGTGGTCCCAGGGGCAGGGTCTGGGCAGTGGGAGCCTTTGCAGCTCTTTATGGGGGGAAACACACACAAGTTGCTAAATGCAGACGTTGTCCTCATTCTAAAATCCCAAGGGAAAACTAAAACTGGCATCACTTGGCTACTGAAATGTAAAAGGAAGGGCTCAAAGTCTTTAAAAGTGGCCAAGATTAAATGCTTTCCTTAACTCCCTCCTCCTCTCTCCTGCTTTCAAGCTCAACTACTTAAATATCAGCATATTCTAAAAGCTACTTCTGCTAATACCCATTTTTGCAGTGTTTAGTGCAGGAGAGGCAGTGGCTTTTGTGGTGTTTTAGGAAGTCCAAAGCAGCTGTTCAAAGGACCAAATCCTTAGGTTAAGGGAGAGAGAAAACTCCCTGCTTTGTGGAATTTCAGCCCAGGAGAGCAGAGCTCTGACTTCCACACTTCTTTTTTGCCTTCCAGCCTGTGGCTTCTGCTGTGAATTGCAGCACTGAAAACCACTGTGGCTTTTTGTTTCTCTAACTTAATTAATAAAAATAATTCATCAGTAGCTAGTGTCTTTCAGAGTGGTTGGTTGGTTGTTTTTTTTTTCCCTGAGTCAGCTTACTGGGGAAGAGGTTCATTATAAATTATAATTAGCCAAAAAAAGCTCCAAACCCCTAATAGTAGACAGAGTAAAACTTCTGATGTGGTGGACTGCTATTAATGTAATGTCTCAGCCTGGTTTATTTGGAGAAACTTGTAGCCAAAATGCTGTAATCTAGTTTATCAGTGTGTAAAATGGGGGGGAAAGGAGAGTGTAAAGTGTTTCATGAGCAAGAGCAGAACTTGCTTGGGGATTATCTGTTTAAAATTCCAGAAGTTATTGTCAAAACAGAAATTTCTAAGATGTTCTAACCTTCTGCTTGGCCTTGAGGAATGAGCAGTGTTTGGTTGACAGCACATTTGAAGTGAGAGAGCTTTACACTCAGCTCGGTGTCCACATGAAGTATTCTACACTCCACACCTTATATCTCTACATGCTGTAGCACCCCTGGGTTAGATACCTGCTTGTTAATGGCTTGAGAGAGTCATGTTCTAGAGCTTTGGTGTGCTGGTGTGTCCCAGCTTCAGAGCTGAGTGTGCTGATCCCTCTGAGCTTCTCCCCTTCCCACCTCTCGTGCTGTGGCACGAGGGGAGCTCCAGGGAGATGGGGATGCTGTGTGGTGTTCCTCTCTGTTGGGTTGGAACTTGAAGAAGGGCAGAGAAGGGAGGGAGTGCTGCTTGGAGTTCATTATTATGCATATTGCTTTGTCACCTCTGTTGGTTCAGTTGATGCTTTGAAGTTAGTCTTGCATTAGTGTTGTGCCTTAGGCAAACTTGTTTACTGCATGGCTGTTCGTGTTACTTCACTTGCTTTTATCTTCACTTCTGTTTCATAGTTTTGCTCTGCCAATTGGGATATAAATGTATGAAACTGCTTTTGGGTTTATCCTGTAATTTTTGGTTTTAACAGGAGCCATCCTTGGCCATGCAGAAAGACACTTGTGGGAATCAAAGACATGGGGCTAGCCATCTTGTTACTTAGCTTCCTGCTAACAAAACCAGAGTGGTTTTAATCTTGTTTCTGAACGTGTTGTAAACAAGGTTTTAATTAATTAGAAGGCTGTATCTGATGGAGTTGTGCATCTTGCTCCAGGTGCAGGATGTGAGTTCAGTACCTATGTAATGATCTGCCTCTCTTGAGCAGGTTTGGACCATAGCAAGATGCATGCAGAGAGATTGCAAGGCTGCCTGCATCCCTCCAGCTTCCTGCTTCTTTAACATTGTGGAACAGAGCCCAGTCTGCCACTGGACAGGTTATGTCCCTCCCTCAACCCTTCCTGTCTCCTTTATTCCCATCTAGCTTGCTGAGGTGCCTCACCTTCCCCTAGCACTTCTCCCAAGCTTTGCCCTTTTTCTCTGAGGCCAAAAGGCAATGGGGGAGGCAGGGCTGAGGGCACTGCTGGCTGGGGCTCAGCAGAAGATTTCAGCTGCTAATTGCTCTGTCAGGATACAGATATAAAACAGATTTTTATCCTGCATGTCTAGGGAGAGGCAAGGTACTGCCTAAGCCAGTAAAGAGCACCACCTCAGGTGCTGGACACCCCATTCCTAAGGGTTTTCAAGGTCAGGTTGTTTAGTGTTCTAGCTGCAGATATCCCTGCTGACTGCAGGAGGTTGGACTAGATGACTTTCCAAGGTCCCTTCTAACCTAAACGATTCCATGAAGTGATGCTGCTTCATGCTTTGTAATATCCATTTCTATTTATAGCCTGGTTCTGGAGGATATTAAATGTATAAAATATGTATGTTTAAAGGATGTATTTGAATCTGTTAATGTGCTCTCAAGAGTTTTCATGCCGATGCGCTTAGGTAAGAACAAATTGGGCTTGTAGGAAGGTGCAGGGAGGTTGACATTTAGGCTGTCAGGTGGACTCAAGGTTCTTCAGCAGGGTTTTGCAGCAGGGCTGGAGCATGGCCATGTCCTGCCCCTCTGTGACTCTGGCACTTTTCTTACCAGTTCTTTTGCCTCTAACTAGAGCCAGCCCTGGGGCAGCCAGGTAGAGAAGAGAGGTGTTCACAAGGAGGGCATGAACCTGTTGGAGCAGGTCCAGAGGAGGTGACAGAAATGATCTGAGGGCTGGAACCCTTCTGCTGAAAGAGCTGGGATTGTTCAGCCTGGAGAAGAGGAGGCTCAGGGAGACCTTATTGCAGCCTTTCAGTGCTTAAAGAGGACTAGAAGAAAGATGAGGACAGACTTTGGAGCAGGGCTTGTTACGACAAGACAAGGAATGATGGCTTTAACCTAATCATGGCTAGGCTTCACGAACGAAGATCCAGGAGGCTTTAACCTAAAGGATGGTAGATTTAGACTGTGTGTGACAAAGAAATTTTTTTACATTGAAGGTGTTAAGAGCCTGTCTCAGGTTGCCCAAAGACATGGTAGATGCTCCATCCCTGGAACTATTCCAGGTCAGGTGGTTTGAGGCTGTGAGCAACCTGCTCTAGTTGCAGATGTCCCTGCTGTGAGTGCAGGGGCAGGGATTGGACTAGATGACCTTAAAAAGTCCCTTCCCACCCAAACGCCTCAGTAGTTCTGTGTTAGGGGATGCCTGATGAGTGATGCTTCTGGCCTTGACAGAGGAGAGGATGTGGCTGCTGGTGGCTCTGGCCATGTCTGAGCAGGCTGCTGGGGAAGCCTGTGCCATGGCTGCACGTCCTTCAGCGAGCAGAGATGAGGTGACTCCTCTTGCACATATTGGTAGTCACATGCTGCAGGGCTTTTTAGGCAAATTTTGTTGCAGCAACTGCCAGATGAAAGCTCTCAAAGCCCAGTTCTGTTCCTGTGAGTTTCAGCATATTGGTCATAGGTTAAGGGGGATGAAAGCAGTCATGTGCCACGGAGCCACGCTCTGTGCAGCAATTCAGAGGGAAACGAGGAGCATCTCCCTTTCATTGACTTCCATTGCTGTGTCTTCCATACACTGAGGGCTGGAACTCTTGGAACCAGCCACATCATCTCTAAAATGCACTATTATTTACCCAAGGCACTTGTTTTGGAGTGACAGGATTGAGTCTGGTGGTGCTGCTGCTGCACTTCTAATGTTCCCTTTGATGTTGAGCTCTGTTCCAACAGAGTGGCCACTGGCACAGCCCACTTGAACTTGTATCACCAGCAAACTGACAGCACTGCAGCCACCAGTTTGTCATTATCCCTGCTAGTGGAGCTGATTTAATTTTGTGACAGTGGATTAATTCTTAAAATTGCAGTGCTTTTTGCTCGTTAATGGTCAGTAAATGATTCTTGAAGGGGGGGGAAGGAGGGAATGGAATTCATCAGTTTTGTAGTCATTTTAATTCTTCTAGTTTTAAGTTGTTCTATAAATATGTCTTTATGGATGCAGTTTTACTAGCTTAAAAACATCTAATTGAAAACAGTTGCTTAAATCTCTTAGGATCAGGAAGGCAGTAATAAGCACAGAGAGTATCTTATCCCTCCAATCCAGAAATGCTTAGTGACTGGTATACTTGGGGCATCTGTAATCAGCTTCTTGTTTCATCTCAAAACCTTAGCTCTTTTAGTGTGATTTAGTACCTCACTAGCAGCATGGGGTTGTTGTGTTGTTGTGGTTTTTTTTCCCCTTGTCTGTAAGATTATCAGCTAACAAAATAAAATGGCATAACCTGCAAAAATGTTTAGTTGAAACCTCTTCCATTCTTTTATTCCACCTTGGTGTGTGTATCAAGTGTGGTAGAGTATCACCTGGCTTCTGAGGGAAAAGCAGTGGATTTTGCCTTCTTGTAAATTAACATTCTGTTGCACATTATGTAATGTTATTGTAATGACTCAACATTTGCATCACTCAGGACTGATCTCTGCTGTTTTGTAAGGAACCCAAGAGATGAACCCCTAGCTCTGAGATGAGGTCAGCCTGGGTGTGTGTTCACCTGGTCAGGTTGCTTGGGATTCCAAAACCAAGGAGCTCCAAGGAATAGGAGGATACCCTAGAAGGATACTCTGGGTTTGGAGGGAGGGGTTGTTGCTGTGATTTGGGTTTGGTTCCTTGTCTATTGTTAGTTTAATGTCAAAAATGTAGGCACTTCCTAATTTATGAGATATGTGACTGTAGATGCCATGCATGATAGTGAGATACTTGGAGTATTTCAAACACTCTAGTAGGTTGGCAAAACCTTGAAACAAAAATTATTGATGACTGCTCTGGTTGTTGGCCTTTTTTTTAAGGCTTATACCTGGGTTCCTCTGGCTTGAAATGTGGTACCATGCACTAAAGTGATCCTCAGCAGGTGTTCTACCAAACCTCAGAAGTCTTACAACTGCTACACAGCTCAGTTCCAAGCTGGGAAGCAAAGCAAAGCAAGCAGTCTGTGCTAGTGGAGAGGGAATGCAAAAGCACAACTATTCTTCATGCAAGTGGGAAGCAAAACAAGTTAACCTACACANTCTCTTGCTGCAGCCCAGGATGCCATTGTGCTTCTGGGCTGCCAGCATGCACTGTTTGCCCATGGCCAGCTTCTCAGCCATCAGCATCCCTTTAGGATGCCAGGCAGTGCTAGGACTAGGGGGAATGAACACAAACTAGAGGAGCTGACAGCATCCTCTTCTTTGTTCTCAGGCCTTAAAACACAGTGAGAGCTCAATCCCTGAAATTCTGTTTATTCTGAGTCTTTTTGATAAGCAAGTAGCACTTCACACAAGCCCATTGTTAAAAATCACTTGCTCTTTGGGGGTTTAAGAACTGCCTAAGTGTATTCTGTCCATCTAAAAGCCATCCCTTACAAAAAAAATAACCAGCCAGCCTTTTTCTGTGTGTGTGTCTTGTACATTTGTGTCATTCTGTGAATCAGAAGCATTTTATGTACTAAGGGCAATGTGCTTTGCTTTTTGGAATTCCTGAGTTTCACTAAAACCCTGGGGTCTGGTTGGTTCAGGAGACCTGAGGTGACCTGTAAGTGGCAGTTGCTGTGAAATAGAGTATCCAGATACAACATGATAACATTTTAATCCAGAGAGGAAAGCTGTTAAGGGTTTGTGTACTCATTGACCTCTTGGAAGCATGGTCAGATATTCATTAATTCTCATTAATTGAGAGGAAAGATGGGCAGTTTCCTCATTTATAAGTGACAAATCTGAGACAAAAGAAAAGAATGAGGTGACTGTCTTGAAGCCAAAGAAGGTCCTTGTGCAAGTGTGACAAGCTCCTGTGCCAGCACACAGCTCCCAGTGCTCAGCTCTCTCTGCAGGCAGGGAAGGGGCAGGAGAAAGTGATCTCTTTTTTGCAGAGTGTTTTGCTGAAGGTTTGTGACCCAGCCCTTCCCATTCTGCCTGGACTTCCAATAAACCCTTAGTTTTCTCTCCTAAATCCCCATGATTGACTGTCTATAAACATGCTGACAGCCACAAAACTAATGAGGAGAAATCCACTCACTGTGTGCGTGTCACGTCCAGCAGAGACAAGTTAAGGTTGTGTTAAGCAGCTGGGCTGCTTCCTACCAGGGTGTTCCCTTCTTTGGTCTTCTCCAGCCTTCCTATGGGATTTCTTTTTTCCATTTAAAGCAACTCAACATTAATTTAGAATCTTTATGGACATGGGATTCAAGGCAAGTGATGCCCAGAGTCCTTCCCGCACTCCAGTGTTTCTCCTGGCATGTGTCTGGAAGCAGAAGGGGTGGCAGGGTCCTTCTCTGCCTTGGCTGTAGAAAACTTAGGGCTCTTTGGAGTCTTTATACTTTAAAAACTTGCAGTTAACTGTTCAGTTACAAATCCAAGTGATGGAAATGTCACACTTTGTGTTAGGCAGCTGGTGCCCAGCTTGGCTGCTGCCCTGGCTACGTGGCAGCCACATCCTGAGGAGCCAAGGAGAAGCAAAATAGCTCTCCAAGTGAGCCTGTGCTCTCCATGCTGCTTCTGTGCCTCTGCCTTGTCACCTCTTTGTGTTGGATGGAAGAGGAATGGGAATGTTTTCCTGCTGATGGGGTGTTGAGCTGAGGGCTGGTGTTGATGGTGTCAGATGCAAAATGAAGTTCTTGTATCAGTTGGGAATTTTGTGGAATTTGCTGCCACTTGACAGCGTTTCCAGATGGGAAGGAGCAACTCTCTGTTTTTCTACAGTGCAACTTTGATTTGCTTGAAATGGCTTTGACTTGGGGGTGGCTCTGCTGCTTTGTTTCCAGTAGGATGAAGACAGATGTTGTTTCCACTGGGCTAGCTGGAGGCTTTTCTCATCCCACAGTTCTGCTGTAGGTGTGTGGATCTTTTGACCAAAGACAAATTCCATTGGAAGTGGTAGAAAGTTAGTTGAATTTTCAGTTATTGGTGTGATTCCTTGTTGGTTTTTTTTCTAGCACAGTAGGTTAGCAATGTGTTAAAGCCTAGTGGTAAAGTAATTTATGAAGGGCAGATGGAGTTCAAAAGGTTCAAATGTACAAGTTCAGTTCCAGCATCGTTTGGATCTTCACACCTCAGTGTCCCAACAGAGAAACTGGATACTGAGTTTTTACAGGTTTTACTGTAAAAACTGAGCCCTCCAGAACTTTTAGGAACTAATGGGTTTTGCAGAAATGGTTTGACTACCCTGAATGTCCATTAGTTGTTTGGCTTTTATGTCTTTGCTGGAAACCTAAATGGCTTTTACTTGCACTTTTTTTTTTACTAGTTATATGTTTGCAAGAGATGTCTTTTGTATTACAGTAGCCAGTAGGAAAAAAGTGATGTACTCAAACACTGTAGGAGCATTTAATCAGAGTATATCCTAACCAGAATTTAAACTGTCTTCTCAAGAGAGTTTCCATCTGCAGCATACCAATCCCAAGCTGACTATATGCAGTTTGAATCTTTTGACTCTTGAATTCATTCTTCTTTCTGTGGCTTTGGTGGTCTTAAAATTGAGTTCTCAGCAGTTAGATTGTGTTAAGTCTGTATTTCTCTTCTTGCTTTGCATGTCCTGCTTTACTCCTGCCAATGGATTTTGAAATATCCTGAAAAATCTCTCTTTTCTAACATGGGGACAATTGATCACAGAATCACTGAACAGGTTGAGTTGGAAAGGGCCCATAAGGCTCATGGAGTCCAACTCCTGGTTCTCCACTGGACACCCCAAGGACCACACCATGTGCCTGGGAGTGCAGTCCAAGCCCTGCCCTGATGCTTTCCTGAGCTAAGCTCCCTTACTAACCTAAAGAATGAAGACTTCTCCTGTTTCTTACATAGCTCATTTTGAGAGGCAGTTTGTTGGCCAAACCCTGATGACAGTTTCATTTAGATGTCAAGTTTAAAGCCAACTGATGTGCAGCAGTGGGATGCATTTTTGGGTCTGTGGAGCAGCACAATGCTGTGGCTATTCCTCCTCCATTCCTGTGCAAGGCACCTCCTGAAGTCAACCCTAAGCTCCTTCATGAGGAGCCAGCATCCCTTGGATGGAGCTGAGGTGCAGCAATTTGGGAATTGCTCCCAGCTGGTGGAGAAATGATTTCCAGGCAAGCTGGGTGGCTCTTTAACCACTGTTCCCAGTAGAAATAAGCTAAAATATATAGAAATGGTTGCTTTGACAAATAAGCTAATGAGCCACTCGAGTTGCTTTATGTCTTGAATGTAGCTGCTTGACAGTTATTATTATCTTCTAATTATATCCAGTTATAAATTATTAACAAGTGTTTAATTTCAGTCCAAACAGAGCCAACAAAAGGGATTTGTACAGTTATGAATTGCAGCAAAATAGAAAATGGTTGAGCTTTTTAGTATATGCAAAGGTGGAGCCCCTGGTTATTTCTCCCTCTTTCAACAGCCAGTCATGAAACTTTCTTGACCTTTTCACCTTTAAACTTTATTTGAACTTGGAAAGAAGACTTGTGAATTGTGGAGAGGGAGGAGGAAAAAGAAAAAGGGTGAGGGCTGAGGAGGGGGAGAAGGTCTGATTATATGTTACCCTAACAGTAATACTAGCAAAATAATCCTCCTCTTGTGCATGAGTGTCTGCTACTGCAAGCTTCAGGGTAATAAGCTCACATGACATGCCTAGAGGCTAATGCCTGGCCTAGGCTTTTCTTCTTTTTCTTCTTCTTCTTTTTTTTTTCCCCTGTACATATTTAAACAAAAGGCTGATTATCTAAACAAGAATTTGGACTGCATCAAGTGGCCCAGTTAAATTATAGTTAGTAAAACTTGGCGCCTCGGGAGCCTGGAATGTTACAATTCCAGCTGGATCCTCCTTTCTTAGGCAGCCTTACCAAATAATAAAAGTGGAGATTTTTATCTTTAGAGGACATAGCTTAACTCTTTGAATACAGAGAACTAAGTGCCAAATATTACAGTTCCTTCCTTAGACATGCTATTCCTGGCCAATAAATGGAATTACACACTTGGATCCTTGCTCTGTAGGACATAAAGCAAAGGGAGCTGCTGCTCTGCCAGCACTCAGAAGGATGCTGTGGCCCTTTGGTGGACATTCATTATCCCTCAGGATTTCTCTGACATAAGGAACAAGAACACAACAAACAGTTTGTTGTTTAGGCTCCCTTATCTTGCTGCTGTCATATTGCTGCTTTGATGCAAATTGATCTTCTCGTTGTATTTCCTGTTGCTGTGATAGAAGTTTGTGTCCATTTAGATGGTCCATGGAGTTGGTCTGGTTTTCACCTCTTGGATGAGCTGGCAAACTGTCTTCATTACTGGCTTGAAATCATCAGCAAGGTTCTCAGTAACCCCCCCCAGAACCCTGCAAGGTTGCCTGTCCCCATGGGCTGGCTAAGTGGCAGGGGATGTGCAGACAGAGCTTCATCCTAACAAGCTGCTCTTGACCATCCAGCCTTGCTTTCCCTCCTCTCCTACTACAGAGGAGGATTGGCTTTGATGAGTCTTTGCCTTTCTGCTTGTGTAATAGATAGCTTTGGTTGCCAATCAGAAAATGAAAGCTCTTCTCCTAAAATTAAACAAAGAATCCTTATCATTAAGCCAGAAGAGATCAATGCCTTTGCATTCATTCAGGTGGAGCAGAGCCAATTGACAGCTCTCCCTCCTCTGCCCAGGGGAGTTTTGTCCACAGAGGTAGCTCAGTTTAAAGTGTTTATTATTTGCATTTTCTGAAAACCTTATTGAGTAATAATGATTTAAACCTTAAGCAACCAAAACTATGCAGAATATTTGCAAGAGCCCACCAGCTAGATAATGCTTATCAGGAGTTTTATCTTCTCTCTTCTTTGCATAGGATAAAATGTGACACTTTTACCATGTTCCAGTGTATTTTTGTTTCAGTAGTGACAAATATTATGGATAATATGTGATTGCTGCAGTCAGGGTAGGGTGGCAGGGGTTAGGAGAGCAAGGAGTAGGTCTTTTTGAATGGAAGGACATTAGTTTTCTGGCATTGAAAACTGAGAAGTTCAAGATTTTTAATCAAGATAAAATTGCAGATTCATCAGGTGCAACTTAGACTGGCAGAAATGATACCAACTGGGAAATAAGAAAGACCTAAGGAAAGATTGTGAGTTAATGTTTACTCTTTTAGTACTATTTTAATGGAGTGACTTTGCAGCCTGCCCTTTTCAGCTGGAGCTCTTGCAGAGGGAGTGTTGCAGTGCTGCAGGCTGTGCTGCAGCTTGCTGGGAGCAGCAGCTCCTCTCAGCTCCTGGGCTCTGGGCTGGGCCAGCTCCACGCTCAGCACTAAGCCCAGCACAAGGGTTTAGAGTCAAACACTCCAAGTTTTCCGTGACTGTGGCTCAAGGGAGAATTTCTCCACTTTCCGTAAAGCTCTTAGACTCTTTTGTTGGAGACTATTGAGCTACAGGAGGTAGGAGAAACCAAACCCTGGATTCTGAGGGCAAATGTTTGGACTTTGTCTCCTTCAGAGGTTACCCATATGTGTATGGGAGGCAAGCAAGAGTTTCTTCTCCCAGTTGTGGGGGACAGTCTGATTCTTGCTCAGTGTTCCCCCACTCATTTGCTGTTTGTGTAGATCTTAGCCACACCACTGAGAAGAAGGAGGGATGCCCTGATTAGTCTTTTGCATGACAATATTTAATTTCAAGCAACAGTATTTGGTTGGTTTCTGGCCAGCAGAAATCCTTTCTTTATTACATTTGCTGTCCTTGCCTTCCCCCCCGCTCCCAGTATTGAACAGACTCACCTCATGCCATAGTGAGATGACTGAAATAGTGCTTTGCTGATTTAAGAGACTCTGCTTTACAACCTGGATCCAGATGTCTGTAGTACCTGGAATAGCCATCAAGAAAATATCATTGGTAGTAAAACAGAAAAGTTAGCTGATCCACTAGGTATTGCAGATGAGATGATCACCCAGCTGCTGACAGAGGGAATCTAACATTTTAGAACCTGTCTTCAGTCAGTCTGAATACATTTTCAACTGCCAAGAAGCAGTCAGCAGGAATGATCCCTGGAT
Source organism: Bucco capensis (assembly GCA_013396975.1). Classification (NCBI taxonomy): domain Eukaryota; kingdom Metazoa; phylum Chordata; class Aves; order Piciformes; family Bucconidae; genus Bucco; species Bucco capensis. The sequence goes on along the minus strand of VWZO01005326.1, from coordinate 250,701 downwards.
AAATGAGAGCAACATGCTGTATCTGCAAGAGACACTTTGAGTCCAGCCTGGCTTTCCAAAGATTGTCTGAAGCACTAATTAAGAAACAGTCTGGGCTCAGGCTTCAGGTAGCTGGTATCACATTCAGAATTTATCCCCTGGCTTATTTTTGTGGTCTTATCTATTTCATCTGCACTTTCCCCCTCCTCTTCTGGCTGGTAGATGTATTCCTGGCTCAGCAAGAGGCTGAAGGAGAGGAAGCAGAGCAGGAGTTAGTTGCCATTGCAGAAGTCTTTCTGAATTCCTGTTCCCACTCTCTCTCCTCTCCTTGCATTGTGGATTTATTGTGAATTCATCTTCACTTTAACCTTAAACCAATTCAGCTTTAAATCATAAAGAAGAACGTTGATGGTGTATGAGTCAGATTGAGAAGTCCTCAGTAAAATTCCAGTAGACAGGTTAGAGCTACACTTGGGAGAGAAGTGTATTTCTGATAGAGCATCAGTTGTCCTCACCACGAGGAAGAGGAGACACTGTCCCTCCTCCTGACCTGAGATGCTGGAGCTGCTGCAGGAGACCACGGGATGCTCTCCCTGGTATGGACACTCTCAGGCTGTTTCCTGTCACCAAACTGCCCATTACTGAAGAAAGAAGAGAGGCTGTTGCTACAGGAGCCACTCTTGATGCTCCAGATGCATTCTAACAAGTAGAATTATTTCCAGTTGATTTCATTTTAATTCATGCTATGCATTGTCCCAAGAACCACTTTCTCAGGAATGGTTGATGCCCACTCCAAAAATAGCTGTAGCTTTCTGAGGCTAACATGGATGCAAATGTTTTGGGCTTTGTTTGAATCAGATTTCTCAGTACAGTCCTAGTCTTGGGTGTATGGAACAACAGCAAAGTCTGTTGGTTCTTGTGGGTTGAGAGTTCGTTGTTTTAAGCTTAATTAAAGTAGTTTTTGCTTAAAAGAGAAGGGGAGGACTCAACTATATCTGTGCTAACTCTGTAATACATCTTTTTCTTTCATGAACTGTGTTTGGAATGGAGGTTTACAGAGATAGCCATAGCTGAAAATAATGAGGAAATTCTATTTCTGCCACAAGTTAAGAATTCCCATCACTGGCAAATCTTAGTTTACTTCTTCATCTGATTTCTGATGGGAAAAAAAATCTAATTGCTTTTGTACTGGAAATAAAGTTGATTGAACTCAGAATTTTTCCAGTGGCTCAAAAGGTTATTTCCCAAGCAGAGCAAACTGCAATGGTTTTAAATTTATCTGCTTCTTGCAGCAGATAAAGCAAGTCTCTTAATACTAACTTAAGGAAATACAGTCTCTTCAGGCTAATTTGTATTAGAGATATTGATAGCTGGAATGTTAACTTCCAGAGTTTCATAGGGAATCTCTCCTTATAGGTGTGATGGCAGGAAGAGCCCAGAGGTGAAGCTGTGTGACAGAGCTGTCAGCTAAATACATATCATTTCTGTAGTTTTCTTTGTTTCATATAGAACCTTGTCATTTCTTGCTAGGAGAAAACACTTGAGGACTTTTGCTGCCTATAGGAACTCTTCAATCAGTGTTAAGATGCAACTTGTCAGCAGCACATGCTTAGAAATCCTTATCTAAAAGTCCCTGCCGTGAAAAATAGGTATTTATTTGTGATTTTTTTTACATTTTCTACAGAATTACTAAATTTCTGTTTGGTTTAGGAAGCTAAAACATAGGAAATAAGATTTTTCTTCACCTTTTTCTTGCATATTATTTATTCACATTGATGCCAGGTAGTAATTTCAGTTCACCTGAGTAGTAGCTGTTGGGGAGAGGATTGCTGATCACAGGCCAGCAGCTTTGTCATTCATGCCAGTTTGCCTTCACAAACCTAGTGAATGTGATCAGAGCAAACAAGGTTTCCTTGTGAGATCTCCAACTCTTTCTGGCTTTGGCAAATTCAGAGCTTGTGCTGCTGGAGGAAAGTTTTGCTTCTGGTAGCAATCCCAAGTAGAAAAGTTCAAAGCAAGGCTGGTCTTCTTTATAGTGTAATCAAACTCAAACCTCAAAGGTTTATACCCAAAGCAGTATTTGAAAGCTTAGGTAAGTTTTCCTTTGACCAGGATGTTCTCACAGGACTTGTTTTCCCATCACTTTGGCAAATTCCATTGAAGTGTTTCAAGCAGGGTGAGTGGATCCACCCTCAGAGATGATGGATTGCTGTGAGTGATGGTGCTGGATGTTGTTTGGAGACATCAGCACTGAGAAATAACACTTTGCTGTAAAACTACACTTGTGGCTAAGGTTGGGTTTGTGTTCCAGGTGCTGGAATCACATAATTGGTGGAATTACTTGAAACCAGTTGGTTTTGTAATTACAGTAACATGTTTGGCTGCCAAGTTACTTTCCATGTAGCAGGTTTAAACTGATCCAATTAGTAATGAAATTGGTGTCATTAAGCTAGCTGTTAATTAAATGTGTGTGTGCACACTGCCTTTCACTCAGTGGTTTGGGGTAGGGTTTGGGTTTTTTGCATTATCCTATCATAGAAAGCAAATTTGTGTGGCTAGGCTTCCCGAACGAAGATCCAGGAAAGCAAATTTAGTTTCATGTAATCTTTATTTAAAGCATTTTTGATGAGTCTCTCTCTGCCAGGTAGTGGAGGTGGAATAGGATCTTGAGGGATAACTTTGCTGTTTCTCAGGGGGTTGGACTTCTTGTGGCTCTGCACCCCTTGGCCTGAGGTCCTGATGTTCAGATGAAGAGCTGAGCTTTCAACAGGAGATGACTATTGCCATCACAGTGCCAAAAGATTAACTGGCACATGGAATACATCAGCTACTTGTTGTAATGGGAAGCATGAGAAAGGCTTGCTGGGGTTCTCCATGATGTGGCTTGTTGAGTGTTGAGAGAACAGCTTAGCAGCAAGAGTCATCCACAACTGGGATCATTGCAGAACTCCAAACTGTCGCAGAGAAGGTCCCCAAGAAATCCTCCAAGCTGAGGGAGCTTGTGTGTGCAGCATTATGGAAAATTTTACTTAGCAGTTGCCTTCCCTGTAGTTGATTAACACAAGATTTTCAGCATTCCTAGTCCATTAATCTTCAGAAGCACATCTGCATACTGAAAAATATCTTTAAAAACAACATTAAAAAAAAGTAATGACAAGTGCTGATAATTCTGAAGATAAAAAGATCTGAAAAAGCAATGATAAAGTGGAGTTCACTTGCGTTATGTGCATACAAATCCCACGTGAGAGAGAGAGGGGGGTTTGGTCAGGGAACATATTGTAATTGCAGAAGAGGAGAACCCTGAGAAGTGCTTGCTCTCCATGCACTGAATGCAGTTCCCACTGTGAAACATCCTGGCTAGAATATCTTGCAAGTCAAAAAGGTATTAGGGAGGTGTTAGAGACATGGAGGAGGAGGAGTTTAATATTGGGGGGTTGAGAAAGTTAACTATCTTGGAAAGGAATTAATAGCAGAGGTGTGTAAGGACCAAATGCTAGGAGAGCAGGCTTTGGTATTTTAAGGAGTGAATATCTATAAGTGGATAGCTGGAGCCATTCTTTTCTAGCACATTTGTTCATACAAAGATGATAACAGTGATGTCCAGATGGCAGATTTTCCCTGAAACAGAGTCTTTTTAAGGGTTCCTGTCATCTCTTGAAACTGCATCTTAATGAGCAACAAAACCCATGGTTAGTTTTATGACCCTGGATTTCTGTTTATTTTATCCAGTACTTTCCTAGTAAGGAGATACCTGGAAAGCATGCCAGGTAATGTTTTGATCCTAGTCCCATTTCTCTCAGAAGGACTAAAAGGCCTTATTGTACAAGCAAACATCTGTGATCCAGCATGATGAAACCCCATAGGATCTGCATCACAAGGAAACTCAAGGCTTACAGCTCAGGGGGAATCTTCCCCACCTTCCCTTGGTGGCTTGGGTTGGAGCTGCTGCCAGCTCCAGCAGCTGTGGCAGGGCACGAGCAGCCCTGACATCTCCAGGGGCTGCCACGACATTCCCCTGAGCTAAGTGTTTCCAGCCACAACAGGAACAGGGCACTGAGAGCAAACCGAGCAGGGAAAGGGCCAAAAATCTGGGAAATTGGCTTTAGCCCTTCTTTAGGATCTGATTTTTACCAAAAGTAGCTGGATTCTAAGTTCATTTGAAGAACTGATGTTCTGGATCCGAGCGTTTTTATAGTGAGGGGATGTTGTAAAGAAGTTGTTTATAATGGAGTTTAGCTTAGGCTGAAACCCTTTGCCAGCCTAACATCAGGAACAGCCTGAAAAAGCCCTTCCAGTGGTGGTAGCTCAAGGGAAGGGGAGCAGGATGGGGGAGCAAAACCTAATAAAAATAGCTGAGATCATTCACCAGTTATCAAGAAACAGATACTGCAGTTTTATAACAGCGAGCACTAAAAGTATATGCGCTCTTAAAAGGCAATTAAAATGTATACTCCAAAACTATAAAACATTTTCTTTTCATCTGGAACATTGAGGGCAGATTACAACACATTAATAACGTTTTGTTTAGAGTTCAGTTTCTGATGGCTTCCAAATGCAGTCTGTGTAGATTAACCAGAAGGAGTCCAGTTCTCTTTTAAGAGAGCTTGTAAAGGAAAGCAATGTGGTAAGATTGTTATGAAAAGCTAGTGTATTTAGGAAATAGCACTTAGCAGGGTCTCTCTGAATGGCTGCCAGGTCAGGAAGCTGAAGTGCAAGGCTTGGCCCTCGTTCAGGCCCCCCAGTCCCAGCTCCTTGACCACACAGTACGTCAGGAGCATGTCACGGCGAGCCAGGAGCTCCACCACGCCTCCGCTGCTTGGCACAGGCATTTTCACATAACCCAGGGCTCTGGAGGGGAGGGAGGGAAGCTGGGGCCAAGGGAACAGGCTGCTTATTAAAATAGAAATGGGTAAATAATGCAAAATAAAAAAAAAACCTACAACCAAAAAAAAAAAGCCTGGGAATGGAGAGGTCCTGTTGTGGTGGGAATGGAGAGGTCCTGTCGCCGCGGCTCGCAGCGGCAGCTCGGCGGGTGAGGGGGGACCTGCAGCGGGGAGACAGCGAGTGCTGCTGGAGGCAGGGGAGGTCATAGAAACACAGAGTGGTTTGGGTGGGAAGGGACTTTTCAAGGTCATCTAGTCCAACCACCCTGCAGGCAGCAGGGACATCTGCAACTAAAGCAGCCCCAAATAACCTGACCTGGAATGGTTCTAGGGATGTGAGGCATCTACCACCTCTCCGGGCAGCTTGGGACAGGCTCTCAAGCACCTGCAGTGTGAAAAATTTCTTCTTTCTGTTTAGTCTAAATCTACCTCTTTTAGTTTAAAATTGTCATCCCTTGTCCTGCTACAACAGGGTCTGCTAAAAAGTGTGTCCCCATCTTTCTTATAGGCCCTTTAAGTACTAGAAAGCCACCCTGAGGTCTCCTTGGAGCCTTTTCTTCTCCAGGCTTAACAACTCTAGATCAGCCTCAGATCTCAGCCTTAGTTCTCATTGTCCTCCCAGGAAGCTTGTCCTTCCCACGAGTCTGGTGTGAGCTGGACTCTCTTGTGAAGGAACTGAGGGGTGTGAGGCTGTTGTCCCAACAAGATCAATGTTAAATACACATTCTCATCCCTAAGTATTTCCTCCACATGATAATCTTGCTGCTTTTTTTAATGACAGTAACTAGGGAAAATAGCAAATGTAATGAATCCTAGTAACATTACCAAGTTTCTGTGAATCATAACCAGTTTAGGAACTTACTGCACATTCCCCAATGAAGCCTCAAGCTGTGTGCTTGGGAGACCAACTTTGCCTCCTTTCCCTCTCCATCTTCCTGAAGTCAGTGGTCCCAGCTTTTGGAAGGACAACATTGAGCCATGTGCACAGTTCAGTTTGGGTTTGGGCTACTGGATCCAAATTCAGAGGAGCTGGGAGCTGAGCCCAGTGATGCTATTCAGGTCCTTCCAGTAGCCATGTGCTGAATCAGTGTGGCACTTTGGTACAGAGTTAGTTTAGTTCATAGTACTGGGACTGCTGGTGGCTTTTGCATTGCTTTTTTCTGTTAGGAAAAGGTAGAAACCAAAGGCACTGCTGAGCTAGCACATGATGTGTTTCTCCAGCATCTCTGTTGTCCACATTTCCTCCCAGCAGCCAGCTCTGTGGAAACCCACCAGGCTTCAACAGAATAACATAGCAGAGAAGCTTTTCTTTTTCTGCAATGCTGCAGCAGTGTATTTTGTATTAAAATGCCCAGGGAAAATGATTGCTCTCCAGTGGCTCCTTCAAGGCAGAGGTGTCCTTTGGCAGTGCTTTCTTTGAGTGTGGAAGTGAATGCTGATCCTGTGTAGGGGCTGTAATCATGACTATCCAACTGCTCCTCACCCTTAGGAATGGGTTAGAAAAATCTGCTTTTCCCAGCCACTAAGTTCACTTCACAAATATTTTTGCAGGGAGATGAGGGGAAGATGATGATCTGCATGGTTGCATTTGCCACTTGGTACAGCAGGAACTCTGCCTTTCTTGGAAAGAGCTGTGGCTATCAGTAACGTGTTGTACGTTAGCAACTCAGGCCTTGGATGGGAAAAATCAAATATGTTGTTGTTACTCAGAACTGAGTAATTATACACAAAATTAAATGTGTGTATGTGAGAGGGGAACTTGAACTTGTTATTGGTTTCAGACAGTGACTCATTAAGCCATCCTAATGCCTCGGATATGCAGCAGAAGACTCTAAATGTTAACACGTTCTCATCTCCATACATGAGGATTTGAACACATAATTCCCTGAGATGAGACTATACCTCTTCATTTTTATTTCTAAATCTATGCTGAACTGACAGATGTTGGGGAATAGCTTTTAGCATTTTTCATTTAGATTCTGATTAAAAGATACATGGGGTTGGATGGTTTTTTTTCCCCTCTTAAAACCAGCAAAACTAATTGTTCATGAGCGCAAAAATCATCATCCCTGACTAACAGACATCTCAATTTAGGGTCAGGGGCAGATAATGGGAGCTCTGTAACAACTGTTGGATCATTCAAAATGCTTCTGAGTCCCAGAATGGTGTTTCTGGTTTTCATTATCCAAAGGAAGAGAGGAGAGGAGAAAGTTCAGGGAGCCTGTGCTCCCACAGTGGCCATGCACAACGTACCAGGAGTGCTGGGATGTGGGTTCCTCTGCTTCTGAGTCAGGCTTCAGCTATTGAGTAACCATTCCCAGGGACTGAAAAGCTGAGAAATGAGAATAAGGGGGGGAGAAAATAAGTTTTTCAGGCTGTTCCAGGGTGACTGAATTCCTTCAGCTGCCCACGTACTTGAAGACCTATTACTGGGATAACTGTTTTCCTGTATTTATTATTCATATCCTGTCCAGTTATTGGTTATTTGTCACCACCACACCTTCATTACTGTCAGGAAAGTTGTTCTCAGCTGGCAGGATGAAAAGGCATTCAGCTTCTCTGGTCAGGAAAGTTGTTCTCAGCTGGCAGGATGAAAAGGCATTCAGCTTCTCTGCTGTATTCCAGTTTTGCTTCCTGATGTGGTGTACCACCTGCACTTGGGATGCTTTGGGCAGCTGAGAGCAGTGTGGAACCAGAGCTGCACCTCTGTGCCTTGTCTAAAATCCATGACTGGAATGAAGAAGAAATATCTGATTTCATTAGCTGAGAGATGATAATCCCAATTATTTCATGTTTAATTTCTCTTCCCTGAGCTCTTTAACAGATGCTGCTGTTTGGCCCTTTGACAGCAGCCTTTCAGCCTTCCTTATGAAGATCACAGACTGCTGCCTTCCGTGTGGGAATTTCTTGAGCTGTGTAGTTAACCTGAGAAGGCAGGAAAATAAAGGCATTTTTACATTGCAACAAGCTGCCAGCTCCTTGCTAAGTTCTTAAAGGTGTGGGTTTAGTGTGTTGCTCTTGTGTAATATCAATTCTCAGTGATTTTGTAAACAGAACCCTGTGAACCCTCAGTATCCAAACTGCAGTGTAAAGGCAATGCTAAAATTACTCATTTTAAGGTCATCTGGTTTTACTGACACACCAAAGGTCTAGGAGAAGAAGGAGTGAGCAAGCATCATGTTTCTCAAATACAGAATTTTACAGTGGGAATGTGTTATAAAACATTCTGCCAGTGTTGTTTCCCTTGGGATTTAGAGTGAGAGACATGAAGGCTGACAACTCTCTTCCTGTTGTAGGTCAGAGCTTCAAGGAACTCTGTAATCTTCCCACCAGCTTTACTCTCTCCTGGAACTCACGGTTAAAATTAGATGCTGGCTGAACTTTAGCAGTTCCATTTGAAAGCTTTCAGAGGCAAAGTCAAACAACTGCAGAGGAGAGTTTTCTCACAGTGCCATTTTGAGAGAGGCCACTGTGTACAGAGTTAACACTGTTTCCCTAACCCATGGGTCCCTTTGCCTATAGATGTTAGCAGAAATCATGATTAACAGGGGAGGCAAGTGGGCATCATGGAAACAAGCTCTGTGTCTACTTTGTCATGCAGGGAGGTGTCTTTAGGAGATTGCATTTAAACCTTTTGATTTGATGATTTATTATTATTGTTGTTAAGGTTATGATTATTTTCATCATCATCATCATCATTTTTATCATCATCATTATTATCTTCATTATCATTATTATTATTATTTCACCTCCTGCCCCAACACTTGTCAGTGACAGGAGGACTCAAGCAGCTTGTTGCCCCAGCAGGATGCAAAAGACCAAAAAAACAGAGGGGGAAAGAAAAGGTGACAAGGCCTTGCAGTATGTAATGTGAGTGATGAGCTGCTGAATCAAGAATTAGGCTGGAGTTCCATCCAAGGCTTGACACACAGCCCAGAAGGCTGAGGTGTTCTGCTTAGTCTCTGCTGCAGGATGCTTTACCCTTCCCACTTACAACTCAGCCTTGCCTTGATTACTCCTTTTATTCCGGACTCAAAACAGCTTGTAAAATGGTTTTATCATGCCTTCCCAGATTGTGTGGAGTCCATTGCAGCCTTGCCTTTCTCCACATCTGTTTTTCCAAACTCATTACTTTCATGTTATTAGGTTCATTTAAAGTGCTGTGTTTATTTCCATCCCTCAGGTTTTTGTGCTGGGTTTTTGGGTTTTTTTGTTGTTTTTTTTTTTAATCTTTTGAAATAACCCAACAACTCCATCCCCCAATGATTTCCTTTAGGAAAATCCCTGCCTACCAATCCTTCCTGGGTGCTTTGGAGCAGACTGATAGCATCACCAGCACCACTGAGGAACTCTCCTGAGATGCTGTGCTGGGAATGCTATTTGTAATTTCAATTACTTGTAATAATAAGACAAATCCTTGGTGTAGTTTAGAAGGAAGCTGTCCTGAGAAGAGCTTTTGTCTCCCTCCTTGTTTGCACAGCACCTAGCACAACCTTGCTCTAATCCTGATTGAGGCTGACAGCTTTTTCCTTAATGCAAATATTAACCTGAGCCCGCGGCCGATCTAGCAGCTCTCTGAGGACACTGCCATTGCTGAAACCTCTCTGGCTATCACTTCCCAGGCTAATCATCATCCCTACCTCACTGTTACCTTGTGGTTTGGGCAGCTCTGGGTGTTCTATTTGCCACCTGGAGTTTGCAGGCTCATAGCAGAGTGTTTTGGGGGTTTGCTGCTTTCTGTGTTACTGAAACATGCGAAGCGTTTGCTTAGATTGGGACCTTCAGGAGGCTTTGCTATGGGAACAACAAGGAGTGATCCCACATCTCAAGCAGGGACATGAGGTGGGGTTAGCAGAGTTCTCATGGAGTTAATCCAGCTTGGAATGTGAGATAAGGAATAGGAAAACAGAGCATGTGCTGTTTATCATTAATTTCTCCGTTTTGTCATCGCAGCTATCGGCACTCCTTAGATGGGGAAAATTATTTACATGCACTTAATCATCCCCTGAAATGCTAAGCACATTTGCTGCAGAATCTCTGGAAGAGCTGCCTGATGTCTTCCTGGTGAAGATCCTAGAATCACAGACTAGTTTGGGTTGGAGAGGACCTTAAAGATCATCTAGTTCCAGCCCCTCTTCCGTGGGCAGGGATGTCACCACTAGACCAGGTTGCCCAGGTCCCCATCCAACCTGGCCTTGAACACTGCCAGGGATGGAGCAGCCACAGCTTCTCTGGGCAACCTGTTCCAGTGCCCTCTAAGCAAAGTATTTCTTCCTAACATCCACTCTAAATCTCCTCTCTTTCAGTTGAGACATGACAAAGATGGGAGAGACAAAATAAGGGCTGAAAGGTGATCCAGCTTGGAGCTGACTCGCTGTGTAGCTTGAGGAGAACCAGACAGGTCTCTGTAGGCTGAATCCACCTAGAGTTAGGGAATAGTTCATTACACCAGAGGTGATTTTTGGTTCTGTGAATCAGTGCATAAAGCACTGGAGATTTGTAGCTGTTTGTGCATAAAATATACATCCCAAAGGCATTCTGAAGGCATTCACCATAAACCTCTGACTTTTCTCCATCATCCTGTCCTAAATAGAGCTTGGTTAGACTAGTGTAACGTGGTATGAAGTTGCATTTTATCAAAACTTGCTGGTTTCTTCTTTCTGTGTTCTCAGGTGCTTTTTTCTATTATTCAAGATGAAGGCAGTAGGTATTTTTTTTTGGCTTACAAACATTTGCTACCCATTAGTATAGAGTAATCTACATTTGAAGTGCAGGAGAAGCCTTTGGTAACTGTAAGCAATCGCTGGTTATTAATGCCAAAGCTGTAAAAATGGGAATAGGAAGCCCCTGCACAGGCTCTGAGTGTTAGTGCTGTTTACATTCCTCATTTGATGCACATATTAACCACAATTAACATGTTAACTTGATTTCCAGCATATGTTTCTTCCATCATAGAACATGTATTTTATTCTTGTGAGAAAGAATTGTGCTTTGCATTATCTTAGGGAAGCTATTCAGTGGAATTGGGTGTTGTTCTGTGCTGGGACTTTGCTGGCTGCTGGTGTGTTAGTGCTTCCTAAACTTCTCTGCCTCCTCAGGCACACACTCAGCTTTGGTTGGGGCTGAATTTCCCTCTAGATGAAGCATTTAGGATTCCCAGATAGTGCTGATGTTCTTGGTGGCAACTGGAATAGGAATAAGAGTTGCCTGTGAGTCACATCCAGTGCCTCAATCCTGGTCTTTCCCTGTTAGCAATAATCCCTCCTTTCTCACCCCACCCCCTTTGGTTTGAATTCCCTCATCCCCCCAGTTTCTCCTGTAGCCCTGTGGGCTGTGGAGGGATTAATTGTACCAATAAACATGACTTTATTTTATAGTTTTATAGCACGATTAGCTATCAAATACTCTCTGCTAAAATAACATTTGCTGCTCTGCTTCAAGACAAAGTTTTGTTAGGCACAGTGGGCCTTTAATCCCCAGAGGAGTTCAGCTAACTAAATATAATATTAGTTAACATATTTTACTGATGTTAAGAAAATACTTGTGTGCTGCTCAAGCCATCCTGAGTCACTGTGTTCAGTTCCTGCTAGTGGCTGTTCAACTAGGAGGAGAATTGGCTTGGTTAATTCTGTTCCTCAGATGTCTTCCTTTTTTTTTTTAATGGTGATAGATTATCTTTTATTGGAAATTCCAGTTAGTATTACAGGCAGAGCTTGAGTCTGTCATCATGCTATTAATTAGGACATTCTAGGAAATGGTTGTTTGCCTAAGCTTGGTAGAGCTAACAATGAGGAGCCAGCAGCACTTTGTCCCTCTCGTGCCTTTTTTTCCACTGATCTAATTCCAGTGCCTTGGTGAGGCTCTTGTAGGTTTATTTCTGATACAATTGCCTCCCTCCATGGCAAATACAAAGACCTCTGTAAAACAAGTGGGGATTGTATGGGTCATGCAGTCAAGGCAGGCTGGGATTTGGGTGTTTTTAAGGTGTTGAACTGAGATGTCAGCTCAGATCCTGGTGGTTTGGGGGAAAGGTATTCTGGGCACTGGGGAAATCATTCTGATGGCAAAGTTGCATTAGACTACAGAGTAACCTTCCAAGAGGTGACAACCTCACCACCTAAGGCATTTCAGGAGAGAGAAGGTGTTTTTGTAGGAGGGAGAGGTGAGATGCTCTACTGGAGCAGTTAGAGTTTGGATGTAAAATCACATGAGGAAGGCTGAACCAAAACCCAAGTGAAACATTAGCAAGAAATAGTCGTATGGAACATTAGCTGGAACTCAGAGGTCTGTCTTCTCTCCTAAGAATCATGTGTTGTGTGTTAGGAGCAAGTGAGGTGTCCCTGGGATGGATTGTCTCATCTCAAGGGCTGGGCACTGGGGAGTGTGACTCTTAAGATTCTTGCATGTGAAGGACTCTGAGAGTAGAACTCTCCCAAAATCATGTAAATGACCAGATTGTTTTAAACCCCATGAGTCAGTGGTGCCTTTCCTCCTGTCCTGATGGTGTTGACTGCCCTTTATGCTGTGTTAGAAGCTCAGATGTTTTGTTCTTGGATAATCCAAATGTATTTAGTCTGTATTTCTCTTCCACTTTGTAAACACGTTTTTTCCATAGCTGCAAATGTCTCCACAATTATTTGTTTCAATTTGTAAATTGAACAAAAGGCTTTAATAAACAATGTCCTCAGGCAGCCTTTCCTCTTCTTCTCATGAAGAAACATGATTTCTAAACCCCAGCAGCATGTCAAACCCCTTTAGAAATTCAAAGGGGAAGCTTCCACCATTTTGTTCAGCTTGGCCATTTAGTTCAAAGCCACTTCTTGCCATCAATAAACTCTTAGAGTTGCCTTTGTCAGTAGAGTTTGGGATTCCAAGATGGTGTTTGGGAGCCTGCTGCTGGTGGCATTGCTCTCATCCAAAACATGGCACTCTTTGTGACAGAAGATAAGACATTTGATTGCTTCCTTCAGCCTTCAGAAGAGACTCTGTAGCTAACTAAAAGGTCTGATATATTTTTTTTTACTTTGGATTTCTGCTTATAATTGCTAAGCTGTAATTAGACAAGTATAAGCTCCATCAAGCAGCTTCTGGCTATGGATTCTCTAAACAGAGAAGCTTGGATATCACAGTGGAGTGGGATTGCCAGGAGACTTACCCCTGCAAAACCATGCTGAAATGAAAACTTGATGTAGGATCCCTCAAATTCACAGCTGTTCCACTGTGTTTGAGCAGCATCTGAGACAGTCTTTAGCTTCCCTAGTTCCTAAGGAATTTGAGCTGAAGAATTCCTGATTTCAAGGGCAGTGAGTGCTGTGTAAATCACTTACATGAAAGTGTGTTTTATACTTACTCATGTGTGCTGATAACACATATGCACACCCATTCAGAGGAAGAAATGAAATCTACCAAATGTGGGAGTGCTTACAGAAGAAAGCAAATTTTCTGCTGATTGAATTCATCTTGTATCCAGGAGGGATAGTCCTAAAGAATTGGAGCTATCAAATGGCTGTGCAGCTGGAGAGTGAGTGATAGAAGATCTTGTTCAGATTTCATGCTGCATGCTCACTGAAAGACAGGCAGTGCCTTACTAGTTGTAGAGCTCCTTCTTCTGCATGGTGTTTAGTCTGTGCACACTGTAAGCAGGCAAAGAAAGGTGATATAGACTGTAGGTAGCCTTTCTAGATCAGCTGATGCTGTTAATTGAAAGAGAAATACTAAACGATGGAGAGTTACTTCACATAATCTTCTAACAAGGGCTTGCTATCAGGCTGTGGTGTTCTGAGTACTGCCTTCCCAGGGGAAAAAAAGACACATTAGAAAAGGGTTTGGAGCTGTTTTGTGAGCTGGTTAAGACTTTAAAAGGAAGACTTTGGTGCATTAAAGACATTAAAATGAGATCTGAATCAAAAGCAGTTTGGTGTTAGAGCTGGTGTTTAGTTAGGGATCCACAGTGGAGAGAGAAATCCTTTTATTCCTGAATAATTTGCACGAACTTGCAGAGTTGATCCTTGTGCATCTGATTTTGCTGGAGCAGGAGAGTTGACTTTGAGAAGAGTTTTACATCTCTCTCCCTGAAACCTGCTGCAGGCACACTGAGCTTTAGCCTATTTCTATCTGCCCATCTAATCCTTGCCTTTGCTGTGGCCAGGAGGGGTAGCGGTTTGGGTTTGTTCTCTTGCATGTCATGAGTTTTTCAAGCTTTTTTTTACTCAGCCTTTCCTCAAGGAGGGAGCAGGTAATATTTAGCCTCCCTGAGTGTAGTTCCCTGCTAGGTGATTCTGCCTTTCTCACAAGTCTTTTGCTCATTTTGTGTAAAATATGGCGTGTGAGGTTTTTGGTTTTGTGTTTTAGCCAGATGCTTCTCCCTTTTGACTTCATTGTTAGTGCTAATAAAACCATGGGAAACAGAGAGGAGATTGCAGTGACTTGAGGTTTAAGTTTTGCTACTGTACTGGTTGCTGGATATCATCTTTGGTCAACCAAAGCTAAAAAGCATCGCTTGTTTTAGAAAGGCATGGGCTCTTCACAAGGACACTTGGCAAGTTTGGATGCTCACACAAAGTATTTGCCCACATATCAGTTGGTCTGTGCCTGTCTTTACACTCATTTTGCCTTAGGGCTTGTTTTACTGAGTTTGGATAAAGTGTTTATTATGTGGGTTACAAAATCTGTTGCTAATAGTTTACTAAACCATGGTGCCACAATGGCTAGGAGCTGTGAGAATCTTCTGTTGTGCAACAGAGAGCGTGGCAGGTAACCACAAGCCATCTCCTTGCTTATCTGCTATGGGCATGGGATGGTTGGGGTAGGGCAGTGCTTTGGGGTGCAGTAGGGCAGTGCTTTGGGGCACAGTAGGGCAGTGTTTTGGGGTGGTGTAGGGCAGTGCTTTGGGGTGGTGTAGGGCAGTGCTTTGGGGTGCAGTAGAGCAGTGTTTTGGGGCGCAGTAGGGCAGTGTTTTGGGGCACAGTAGGGCAGTGCTTTGGGGCGCAGTAGGGCAGTGCTTTGGGGTGGTGTAGGGCAGTGCTTTGGGGTGCAGTAGAGCAGTGTTTTGGGGCGCAGTAGGGCAGTGTTTTGGGGCGCAGTAGGGCAGTGCTTTGGCATGCAGTAGGGCAGTGCTTTGGCATGCAGTAGGGCAGTGCTTTGGCGTGCAGTAGGGCAGTGCTTTGGGGTGGTGTAGGGCAGTGCTTTGGCGTGCAGTAGGGCCGTGCTTTGGGGTGGTGTAGGGCAGTGTTTTGGGGTGCAGTAGAGCAGTATTTTGGGGTGGCTAGAGTAAGGGCAGCGCTTTGCTTTCTGCTCACCCATCTCCCTCAATGTTAACTGCTTGCTTGGTTTGGCTGCTGGCAGATTGTCCCTGACAGAGATGTTCATCTCTGCCCAGAGCCTTCCCTCTCCAAACATCAGTGGCACATAGCAGCATCTCCCCAGAGGCTGATATTTCAACCACAGCAGTGTCAAGCTAGCTTGCCCTGCTCATTCTTTTAGCAGGTGATTCTGGGGTGGGGGGAGGCAGTAGGTAAAGGTGATCTCTGCAGCATGCCAGCAAGTTTTTTACCCTTTAACCTCTCATTCTGGGTTGACTTGAGGCTGCTCTTGTTTGGAACAGTTGTGTGGCTGCTTATTCAAATCCAAGATGTATTTTGGGAATCTTGTTTCCATCTCCTGGAAGATGTGGTGCTTTTGTTGTTTCAGGCTATCTCCCACGTGTCATCTCTCAGATAGCTCTGTGTGTTCAGGAACTTTTTCACTTGCAGATAGCTCTAACTGTAGCTCATTTAGCAACTCCTACCTAATGGAAGCTAAAGAATTTATTGTAAAATACCAGTTTGGACACAACCCTTCCAAGAGCCAGAGTGCCTCCTGGAGATTGGGCTTGAAATATAAATAACACTGAAAAAAGTTTGCTTTCCTTAATGCAATCATATGTAGGAAGGTAGGTCCTGTATTAAATTACTTTATATGTGATAAGAAGTGATTATAATAAAGAAGGAGATTTATGTTTACTATAAAAAGAAATGTGATTGTATTATAGTTTAAATGAGTTATTTGCATTTCAGAGTTATTTTGAAGGAGTGTCCTTAGGCACCAGCTGAGCACTAGGTTCACATGTGCCAGGAGCTGTACAAAGAAAACAAGATTATTGCTACTTCAGGAGCCTTGAGGGAAGTTGTGGCTTCCTGAGTTGTATCACTTCACCCTGCAGAACCTCATCCCTTCCCTACTGGCAAGTAAAAATTATTTTGGGGTTAAAAGCTGCTTCATCAGTTGTTCACCTGATCAAAACCTGTTTAGTGGGACCCTCTAAGAGGCATCTTAGGAAATCCTTTTTCTCTCTAGGTTTAAAATGTATTACTTTTACAGTTAGATTAAGCACAAGCATTCAGCTGACAGCAGGTACAACTGAGATCCCTGGCTGTGTAAATAATGTAGATCTAGTTGACTTGGATGAGGTGCAAATTGGGCTCACACGTCTGCTGGCCTGGAGTGATTTACATTCTCTGGTTACAGCAGTTAATTGTGGGTGCCCTGATAAGACTTGTTTACTGCCAGATCAGTTTGTCCTGGGCCTGCTGAGCATCAGGAGCTGCCCATTGAAGGGGCCATTACCTATTCTGCATGCTATTTCACATCAATGATTTAATGCAGAAGAAAATCAAAATGCCTTCTGCTTTCTGCTTCAGGATTGTAGACCTGGAATTCCTATTGCAAACTCTTCTCTCCAGGGACACCCAGGGAGCAGAAGTGTTAAAGGATTAAGTCTTCTGAAAACACAGGTCTTTAAAAAGCATTTTTTTAAACTATTGACAGGTTTCTTTGAACCTAAGGAAGGGCTGAATCTGGCAGTCAGCTCCTTTCCGAGTGTTGTGCTGCTCACTGCCCTAGCTCCATGTAGTGAGCAGGAGTGTGCCCCTGCTTAGAGCAGGGAAAGGAAAGCACAGCTCTCGAAAGCTGGGCTCTAGAGGAGAGGAGGCTGCACACATCACAGGGTCCATCCTGGAGAAAGGACCCTGTTTGGCTGTCAGGGGAGGGTGCTGGGAGGGTGCATGGAAAAGGCAGCACATTCCCCAGCTTCTGTTACCTTTTTGGTGTAATTCCCACGGAGCAGAACGGGAGCAGTTTGTCTCTGCTCCCGACCCTTGACTGTGCTCTCTGGTCCAGCCTGCCAAGTTTCCACTCCTTTTGTAGGCACATGCTTATGCCTGGAGATGGGAGGGAAAGGGCAGGATCTGTGGGCAGCTCTGGCACCCTTCTTTCCCCAGAAGTTTCCTTCTCATGAACAGAAGGATGAGGCCCATACTGTCCCCAAATAGGTGTGACCTGGCTGCTGTGATCTGAGTCCATCTCCTTCCTTCTGTCCATAGAGGTTTTTCTCTCCCATCTTCCTTCAGGAGCTTGTGGCTGCCTTTATGCTATCTGCAGGATGCCAATCAACTTCACCTATACCTGAAACTCATTAGACACCACTCCAGAAGGTGAAGGATACTTCTGAACCATTCCTAGTGAGAAAAGAAATCTTTACTGAAGCTTTTAACCCTTCTCATACTTGGAAAGGACTGTAAGAGACCAGAGGTACAGCATGGCTGGTACCAAGCAGGGTCAGATTGCTGGGTTTTTCCCCTAAATGGGTAGAAAAGGAGCATCATGGCATCCATCCTGCTTGGAAACAAGGGGAAGACACCACAAAGCAGTAACTTTAGTCTCCAGGTTTGTCTCTGAGAAAACTACCCAGAGGAACTTCAGCCTCACTGGCAAGAAAGGATTGAACTCAGTCACTCAAATGAAAAATCAGCAAACTTCAGAATAATGCATGGGGATTGCCAATATTTTGTATGGGTTGCAATATGCTACTTAATGAATGTTAAATTAGGATGTCAATATTTCAATTCCCTGGCCTTTTAGGGAAGGCAGTGTAGGGTAATTTAGCATGAATAGAAAAAACTAAAACAGCCAGCACGTGGTTTGTGCAGGGTTCAGTTTTCAAGGGCAACTTGATCTGGCCAGAAAGTTTCCAGCTAAAAGATGCTATTGCTACCTTCATAGGTCTGGAAAAGTGCAGGGCAGTTCTGCCTGTGTTTCATTGGCAAAGGGGAACACTAAAACCTATTGACATTGTGATGAATTTTAGCTTGATGTTGTTGTTTTCTTATATGGAGTCCTACTATTGGGATTGCTAGGGTTCTAGAGAAAGGAGATGACAATCTATAAATGGTCCATCTAGTGTGTGTGTAGAGGAAGGCTTACTTAAACCCATGGCATCTCAAGGGAGCCTAAATTTGCTCTGTGTGTTCATATAATTTCCATTGAGACCAGTTAGGGTTGTATTGATGTGTGCAAGAGCAGAGCTGCTGACACCACAGGTTTCCCTGAAGGCTGCAGGGCTGCTATTGCTTTCTGGGTCTATTTCTGCCTTTTAGGACTTGTGTACCTACTCTTTATTTGTGTCCTAAAAGTGCTCATTGCAGGCTGTAAAAATACAAAACAAAAAGGGAAGCTGAAGAACTTGGAGCCTAAATAAAGAGGAGAACATCACGAGGCACAGACACATCCATTGACCCTAAGGGGAAGAGCATTACCTAACTTCATAGGCACCTGGGTGTGATCTCCACTGGTCTCAGTGGGGTCACTCGTGTAGGGAAAGGTGACTTGAGTGCCTAAGGATGACTTCACTGAGGCCTTAAAGTCTTATTCTTTGCACATCTAATCCTCTTGACCGAGATTGAGTTCCTGGTGGTGATGTGAATCTCCCACTCTTGAGTTCATATTGGACCTGGCTTTAATTTTTGTTAGATTAGTAGCAGAGTCTTCTGTGGTTTTGCAGTGCAGAAGTAACTGGTCATTTCCCTTAAAAAAAAAAAAGAGATGAATTTGAAATCCATTAAAACAAGATATTTCTGTCTTGTGACAAGAGCTTAATAGCTTCTTGCATTTGTGTTTGGAAACATATTCTTTTGAACTTTTGTGTAATGTTCAGCCAGTATAAGGCAAACATTCTTCTCCAGTTGGTAATAGGCTGTCTGGTATCTGTAATTCAGTTATTTAGCTTTCAAATTAACTGTATATATTTGTAAGTTTTTAATTAAGAAGTGTTTCTGCTCGGAGCTTTTGGGAGCTTACTTAGATGAGCATCAAACACCACATAGTTTGGGTCTTTCCTTGCTGCCTATTAGCTTCTCCTTCTCTGCTTATAAATTTCTGATGACAGACATAAACATTTCCCTCCGTGGGCATTACTTAACTCTGAGATCACTTGGTTCTAGAAATACAAATAAATAAACCCCCACCCCCCCTCCCCTCTTTTGAAGGGGCAGGGGAGAGGGGGGAAGGCAGCAGTGAAGTGGTTAAAGGTTTTGTTGCTGGCAGGCTGGCCAGCAGGAGCTGGCTGTGTGGAGTAAGGGGGACGCCAGGCTGTCTCTAAACTTTTTGGCCCTCCCTGAGTGGCGAGATGAAGGAAGAGCCTCCTATAAATCACTGGAGATTAGAGCCCCTGTTCTTGCCGACTCGGCAGGGCTGCACTGCTTCATGTCAGAGCCTCACGTATGACTTTAACAGCACTCCTTTGCTTTATTAAATCCACTTTGAAATAGAAGGGGAAAAAAAAAAAATACAGAAAATGATGATCTTTCCAGTGAGGGGGAGAAAGCCTAAAAGGATTTCAGAAAGTATCTGTTCTGTTACATTACGGAGACTAATAACTGTGCAGGGAGTAGGGAACATTTTTGCACCATTTCAGAAAGTCAAATGACTAGACTTTTACAGAGGTGGGGGTATTTTTATTCCTCCTTCCAAGTATTTATTGCTGGTTTGGGGCTCACAACCTTTTGTGGGCTTCTCAGTGAAGGTGGAGGCTCAGGTTTGCCAAATTAAATTTGCATCTTCTTCTTTTGCACGTTCTTGCAGCATCTGGCTTCAGATTAATTTGGGGTTTTATTAACTTTGCATTTATTCTGGCTGAATTTTATTCTGCCTTTATCTCCATCTGAGTAGGATGAAGACATTTTCAACAGCTGTATCTGTGTCAAATGTCAGTGTTTGCTCACTGTCACATAGAGGCTTCTAGGCACTGCATATTTATCTATTCTTATGGCCTGATTTTCTTCTGATTTGCTGAAGTCCCATTAAGCAGGATATTATATTTTTGTTAGTGTGATTGTTTATAGGTAAAATGCTGGGTTTTTTCCACGTGTATTTACTTACCTCATTTACTACTTTGCACCTCAGCTAACAAATACTTGAAGCCAAAGGAATTGCACATATGTATTTCTTCTGCACATAAGTGTTTCAGATCCTCCAGGTCATTTAGTATCCATTAGGACACTAAAGCTTCTTACTGTTTTCTCATTAATAGTCAAGTCTGTTACCACGACAAAAACAATTTCTGAGAGACAGGATTCTTTGAGAAACATCCCTGATGAAAGTCCTGGAAATCCTAACAACAAATGTTGTCAAGTTAGATTTCAGTGAAGCATTTCTTTTGCACTCTGCAGCATTATGCCCCAGGAATGTCGTTTTTCTTTTAGCCTCCTGACTTTAAACACAACGTTGGCATGAAACCCATTAAGAATAACAGATTTATAAGCTTTTGTTGATGGATTCTGTTCAAATGCAGTAGGAGAGAAGGTGAAAATATTTTCAGTCTTTAAACATATTAAAAATAAACTGTGATTATTGTAATTCTGTACATTTGAAGTCATTTGCTGCTTTGCAAGTGTGCTCGAGAGTGTTTTTCTACCCTTTCACAGTTCATTTATGGTACTGGTTTGAAGCTTGGAAGTAGTTCACACCTATAAAATGTGAGTTTGAGTTTGCCAGGGAAAAACTGAATATTGTTTTGCAATGTATCTTATCCAAAAGTTGAGAAGTAACAGCTTTTTTTTTCTTTGCTGGTTTCTTCTGACAAACAGCTTGAAGGTCTCACCTTTGCAGGCGAGGGCGGCAATGAATCGCAGCGATTCCTTGCTAGCTGCTCGTGCTCTGGGTGTTCTTTCATGTGTTCAGGAATATTGCCCAGTTCAAAAGTATGAGCTTTTTCAAAGAACCTAGTGGTGGAGGTGGGGTCAAGATCTTGTGTAAACACAGCACATTTCTGGGATGGGATCTTGTGCATCTTGAAGAACTCAGCCTGGGCAATTACCATTTCCCAAGGCTAGGTTTGAGCTGAGAGGAGAGCAGAGCAGAAGGTTATCAGAGGAGTGTAGGCAGTGGTCCCCAAGCTGACTTTCAGACCAGCAGTTAGTGTTTTATTAGGAGAGAACAACTCTATAAAAGGAACAGGAGATTCAATCATCATATAGTGGGGTGACATGAAGGCAGCTGACAGCATGGCTTCAAAACCCATTTAAGATCCAAGAAAAGTTGCCACAAGTAATGTGCTGCAGCTGGGGAGATCATTTCGGGGTAGGAGGGGGGGAGAGAGAGGGAGGGAGGAAAAAGCAGGACCTGCCATAGCCCTGTGGATTTGTGTTCTGGAGCAGACCCATCGCCTCGCACGGAAAGCCTGGACTAGGCTGGGCTGGGCTTGGGTGTTCATTACCACACACAGTCACAACTGGGAGAGATCAGTCTTCCCCCTCCCTTGCCTCTGGTGGGTGTTTTTTTCCTTCTCTCTTCTGAAAAGTGGTTTGGGGAGAAGTGGGAAGCAATGACCAGTTTGGTGGTTGAGGTTGGAAAGAGAGTGAAGCAAGTATTTGCTGGGAAGTGGCGGAGCGTGTGCCTCTGGAGGGGTTTGCTGCTGTAAGCAAAACACTTCCTAGAAAGGCCATTTGGAAAAGGGAAAGTGATCCAGTGAGAGAGGTTTGAACCATACATGAAGTGAAATGTGATTTCAAATTAAAAAAAATTCCTATTTTGATGGAATCAGTATGTTTGGAAAAGACCTCTGAGATCATCAAGTCCAAGAGTCCACCTAACGCTGCCATGCTCGCCACTGAACCATGGCCCAGGCACCATATCTACACCTATTTGAACTTTGCCAGGGATGTCGATCCCACCACCTCCCTGGGCAGCTTGTGCCAATGCTTGATAACCCTTTTGGTGAAGAAATTTTTCCTAATATCCAATCTGAACCTCTCCTGGTGCAACTTGAAGCCATTTCCTCTTGTCCTAAACTTGGGAGAAGAGACCAACCCCTACCTCGCTCCAACCTCCTTCCAAGGAGTTGTAGTTGATTCTCCCTGATATCTGGTGCTTTAATAAATCACTGCTCTTCACATGAAACAGCAAATCAGCTTGGCTTGGTGCTATAGAAACTGGCCTTGAGCATCTCTGATTGCCATTTTACTGTTCTTCACCATTTCTATGTCTTTCTGCTCTCTACCTGTGATATCCATGACTGAGAGCTGTGCCAGAGTTTACAGCTGTAAACTTGGGTGTGCCAAAGCTGGTTTGGTTAGTGCCTGCTTAAACCCAAGCAACTGGTGAATTGGAATCATCCTGGCTTAGGAATGTGCTTTTAAGAGCTTTGCTGCTTTCTTAGTGGAGATAGACTGTGAAGTTTGCATTCTTTAAACAAATATGGGAGAGACTTCATGCCTGCTCTGGTGTAAGGAAAGGATGTGGCAGTCAGTGTGCACTGGATAAGCAGAGGCTCAAAGAGGAGAACAATGCTTAAAGCAAATATTGCTGGTTTTTCTGGGTAATTACAAGGAATTTCTACATGTTCTCTTCTAAAAGGACAACAGAGATACCTTGTAGAGGACATTTCAGAATTAACACTTCGCTTTGCATTGCTTCCCAACAGAGGGAAGAAGGGAGCCAGGAGTGAAAATATCCCTCAAACAAGCAAATCTTTCAGTTTTAATTTCTCAGTACTAGAAGCAGAATCAAAATAGTCACAGTAAGTGTTTGGGATTCCTCTTTTTATTAAAAAATTCCATGCCTATTGTATTTTTTGAAAGAACCAGAAGCACAGGTAGGATTAGGAAATCCAGGCTGCTGCTGTCAGCCTCAGCAGTGCATTCAATTGACTTTCAAACAGGCACCTGGTGACACTGCAATGGGTACATGGAAAAGCAGCTCCAGGGTGGGGAAAGATCTCCTCCCTCTTTCAGCAGCTCCCTGCCACCTGTGACATCCTCCAAACACATGGCTTGCTCCTTCAGAACACAACATCCTTGTACAACTACAAGGATGACTTGATGAAACAAGGAATATTCTGTGTTCATGGTCCTTCTGCCATTTGACTCCTTGGGTTTCCCTCCTTTTGAAATTCCTTAGTCTCTCTGTGGTGCTGCAAAAGAGCTTAGATGGGAATGACTGATTGAAGAAGCCACTTGCAGTGTGTGTGGAAGGTTGGGATTTATTTGCCACTGTTGTCTTCTCACATATTTATGACTGGCAAGGTAACCTAACATACAGTGTGCTCCTTTGGCTCCTAGGGAATACAGCCCTGGAAGGAGGTCGTGGCTATTAGCAGAGCAAGTATCTGTCATCCTGAGAACAAGAGGGCTTAAAGATTATGTACTAATTTCACACTTACTATAGCATAGCATTACTGATGCAGAAAATGATGGAGAATAAGCTGAACACTCATTTGCCCATAAACCTTCAGGGGGGTAATGTCCTAAAAAGCCACTGAAATTGGATATCTGGAAAATGAACTCATTTTTTAAGTGGGTCACAACATCTGTGATTATCTCGTTGGGATTACTAGGGTGAGCATGCTGTGGTATCATCAACTGCTTCCTGTGGACTTCACCCCTCTGTGCTCAGCTTGGCAGAGAGAGCCTGCAAATGGGCTGTGGCTTGACCAGCACTGGTGGGGCTGACCAGCAGCATTCCCCAGCTTGCCTTCGTGGGTGGGGGAGAAAGAAATATCTCAGGATGGTCTTAAAATCCTTTGTAGGTTGTCCCTGGTTTAAAAACCACCAACTTTGGGTTTAAATTAGGAGTAAATTTTGACCTGTCATCTTCCATCTATGAAAATGATATCATGCCCTTCTGTGCTTTTTGCCTTCCTGCTTTCTAGGAGGTGGTTTCCTAAGGCTTGAAAATAATTTGGGAAAATAGCAGGAAATTTATTTTAGAAACTGCCTGGAGCTTTGAGTCAAACTGTGTGGTAGTCATGGACCTTCCTTCTCTCTTCTTGTCCTCAGAAGTCCTGCAGAGGTGGGATGGAGTGTATTTGGGTAGGGAATGGACTCTTTTCTCTCTGAGCCATACGGATGGCAAGCCTAGTTACAACAAACTCACAGTCAAAAGCTCCTCAGATAATCATCTACACAGTTGGTTGGAAGACTTTGTGTTGTGAGTCCACTTCATGGTGACATTCTAACTTAGCACTGTCCTGTTTTGTCACCCAGGAGGCAATTACCTTTCTTCATGTGCCCTGTCTGTGTTAGCCAAGCTGCTGAGCACTGTCACTTTGAAGACCCACAGATGGGTTGCTCTGTAGCTAGGTTCAGGCTGTGTCTTTTATTGCAGTATCTTGATTTGTTGGTCAAAGGATATGTTCTTTTGGGGTCATTTGGATCCTTTTTTCACCCCACTGTCAGAGCTCTATCTCCTTCTTCCTCTTGAAATCCCTTTGTGAATGTGTCTTTGGGGCAAACTACAAAGGATTTTAGCCTCTTAGTGATTCTTCCTCCACAGCCTTCTAAAAATGGTGCCTTGCTTTAGTCCTCGAGGCACTTCAGGCTATACATGTGGTGACTTAATCCTTGGAAGATGTGGGAATCCTCCAAACTATGTGCTGGGATTTGGGGTGGAATCTCAATTTCCTTCCTCTCAGATAGAGCACCATGAGAAAAGGCTGTGGTGCTTGCAGGAGCCATCTGTTAGAAAGGAGCTGTGATAACCAGGACCCGGAGCAAGCAGCTCACCCTAGGCCAAGCCTCCTGCCTTTGGAGCAGAGGGCTGCAGTTTGCTCTCTTTTCCCTTGCCTCTGCCAGGAGATGAGGCAGGAGAGGGGTGAGATTAGTCTTGACTCCAGAAGCCTGTGAAATTAGTATTTTTTTTCACTCCCTAATGGTAATAGCAGTTTTATGACAAAGAATCCTCTTTGCTGAGGAAACCTGTGCTCCCAGAATGGTTATCTTGAGAGGATTTAGGAATACAATTGACTGAAACTTGAAAAATGTGAAACACTCACTCGGGGGGGGGGGAATCTGCCTTCTGTTAGACTAGTTTGTAAAAAAGGGGAGGGAGAAAAAACAGAAAGAGAGGTGACACATTTCCACTTAATGCTTCAGACAGAGGTTGGCTTCCCAGCACTGGAGCCCTCAAGCCTTGTTGGGGCTGCAGGCAACTCAGGAGAATTTGGGCAAAAAACCCAAACAAAATCAGTCCCAGTTTTATGCAGGTTGTTTTTCTCAGCAGCAGCAGTTGGGGTCATGGGCTCCCAAAGGTTATTTCCTGCCACCCAGTCAACCAGCTAAACAACATTGTTCATGGGGAGTGCCAACTCCAAACAGCATTATGCCCCCGAGCAATTGTTTACCTAACATAGTTTTTTGCTTTATTTTTCTTCCCCTGCTACTTTGTCTCTGCTCAGGCTCTCACAAAAGGTGGAGTAGCAAACAGTAGAATACAAAGAAGTAGAGGACAAAGCAGGGCAAAAAAATGAGTGATGCTGCTTTGACCTTGGGGGAAAATGCAACGTATACAAGGCTCTCTGAAACCCCCAAAAGTTCCATTTTCATCTCTTTCAGCTTTGACTCTGATCAGCTTGTACGTGCTTAATTATTTTCATGCCTACAACACAATACAGGAAGCTGCAAAGAACGGAACTCTGCAGTGAGATTTATGGCAGAATGATCTGAAGAGCTTTCAGATGTAGTTTATAAGTGTCATCCATATCTAAATACACAGTGGGCTTGCACCAGTAAGCCAGGAGGAGAGAGAACTTTGGCATGAAGCATGACAAAGCAATTATTGATCTCACTGACAGGGAAAGCAGGGCTGAAAAAGCACTGGGGACAACTGGGAGGAGGCTGGAACGTGACAAGGAGATGGAAGGAGAGGCCAAGGACAGGTTACCAGAGAAATGGGCCTGAATCCAAATACTCCAGATGCAAAATCCCTCAGTTTTGGTAAACTTGGATTAGCATTTAAGAACAAACAGAAGAACACAGCTGGCCTCCTAGCTCTACCATTGATTAAACAATATCTGAGAGTCTTTGAAGTCCAGAGAAGTTTGGGGAGCTGAGTCTTGCCATTTATCTGGAAGAGTTTGAAGTATTCCTTCCTGCTTTTCTGTTTTAGCACCTCTGCAAAGGGGCTTTCTAATGAGCTAAAGATATAGAAAGGTGTAGGGAGACACTTGGGATTCATGTATGGAAAAGATCTCTTTAGAGCAACCCTGTAGTAATAGGAGTGGAGGCAGTTTTGAGCTGCTGTATCCAGAGGTGCTTGTCCTGCATGATTCCCAGCTCCCACGTTTCCTCTTGGCATCACTTTCAGCTTCCCACTCGGGATGTTGTGGGAGCAAATTTCTTCTGACTAGAAAATTACCTTTCCAAGCCTGATTTGTGTATAAATGCAGAGGTTTTTCAGTACTGAGAGGAGGGAGGAGGACATAAAACCTGGATTTTTAGGCTAGTGTTGGTGTGTATAATTAAAAATTCACAGTTGGGGGGGAAGAAATGAGATCTAGAGGGCAGGAGGCAGAAGAGCAGAGTTTTATTTGTGGTTCTTCCACTATTTCTCGTGGTATATAGTTGAATTCACTCTCCATGTTATGGAAATAGTCCTATTCTGTTTATGAAGTGTCTCAAAATGACCACATGGGAGGCAGGAGGTGTGAGCTACTAATTATAGCTGGAAAAAATCAGGGGTGTTTCTGGATGCCTGAAGGCCAAGATCCATCCCATATGGGTTTCAGCACCTGAGAAAAGGTGCTTGAATTGATCTCATCTTCTCCACTGACTTTATAAGAAACTTAGAGCAACTGTGTCCATCCCTTAGTCACTGGGTTTGTGTCTGGAGCAAGGCAGGATGAGCTGGAACCTCGATTACTGAAATATCATCAAGCTTATGTTCCCATCTGATACCAGATGACTCGGTGCAGATGCTGTATAGAGACATCTTCCTTATCAGTAAAAAGGAAAAGATGTTTCAAAAGGAAAAGATGTTTAAAAAGGAGTTCTCCTAAGCTTTTAGAAGCATCTGAAACAGTTCTAACATTGACGTAGTTGTGGAAGTCATAATGCACTTGCAGAGAAGTATTTCAAGTCAGTGTAGTCTGGATTTGCTTCAGGCACACTTGTCTAGTGAGCTTCATACCCCAAGTTCATGAAAATGGTTTATTTTGACTAGTTAGCTTAACAGAGTTCAGGAAAGCCCTTTCATTACTGTAGGCACTGGGCTTAATACTCCAGCCCTCCCCTTTCTCCAAGGCAGGAAATCTGTATGGCATAACATGCCAATCCTTTCCCTCTCTCTGACTGGAGAGAGGTTGAGTCCCACAGAATCACAGTCCCAAAGAACTCATTTGTCATGTCCTGTTGCATTTTCCCAGGCTGCTTTTCCTGCTCTATATTTTACTTCCACATCTTTCTGCATTTGCACTCCTCTCCTTAGTGTTTCTTCCACACCCACAGGTACCATTTCCTTAGGTTTGCAGAAGGTCTCTCACCACCTTCCCAGCAGCACTTTCTCCATACATTATATTCCCTACTTAAAACTAACATCTTCCAGGATGTTTTACTGTCACTGGTAATCTCTCCCACATCCTCCTTTATCATTTTTTCTGTGTCCTGTCCCTCTGGGTTCTGTCAAAGTTTCTGCAAGGCAAGGAGTGTGTCTGTTCAGATTGTTCTTCACCATATATGCTTTAAATCCATGAAATATTCTCATGTTAGAACTTTGAAAAAGAGAATGTTGAGCCTTTATAAACTCTAAGCAATACACCTCTGGTGCTTTATCATTCAAAGGGTACAAGAGGCAAAGAGAAGGGTTCAGCAGCAGCTTCTCTGGCAAAGAGAATAGTTCAGCAGCAGCTTCTCTGGCTGGTGTAGATCCTGAGTATAAGCCTGGTTCTGTGCTCCTAGAGCTGCTCCCCTACATAAGAATATATAGCATCCAAAAAAGCAGCTGCTACTGTTTAGGAAATGAAGTGAGCTAGGAGGTTTGTAATTTTCAGCTCTGAGCCATGTTTATTAGATGAGCTGAATTGGTATTTGGCTTTGGAAACCTGTTCTCTCCGAGTGTAGGTGTGTGTCTGGGTGTCTGTGTTTATCTGTTCCTCTATGGGCAGTGTGTGTGTGTGTGTGTGCACATGCTGTGCATTAAAACACTCCAGGAACATGAGCACACATTTCATTTGCATGAAGAAAGAACTCCCTTGTGTTATACTACAGTCAAAGTGGTAATAAAACCCCCTGGATTTGGGGTCCAGAGCTGTATGGTTAGTTAGACATAAACACGAACAGGTATTTGAGAGCAAAGGAGAGAGATAGGTGGGAGATAAAAGAGAACAAATGGACAACCTATAATTACATGTATTTGAGTTCATCTGGTATCCAGATGAGCATCCTTGATGCTGATGGGTTTGACAAATCAGTTTATTAGGACTGTAAATGTAGCCCAGGACTGTGCAGTAGACAAGGCAACACTGGGGTGGTTGTTGTTTTTTTTTCTTTTATTTAATTTTTTTTCATATTCTATTCAGTCATTTCATTATTGGAGGTAAATACTGCTTGTACTTAGAAACACAACAGCTGGTCTCATGTGAGAAGGCAATCCACAGATTAACTTGCCAAATGTATTACCAGTTCATTTCACTAGGCTGAGAACCTAAGGGTATTTTAATAGTTTTGACCTTGATCAGACAAGGAAAAAAAAAAAAAATAAATGCCCTCATTCTCCAATTGAACCTGCAACTTAAACACTGATCTGCTCTGTGGCAGCCTGAAGTGTGCCCCAAGCAGGCTGAGGACAGAGTGCTTCCTACAATAAACAGGTCAGATTGTGTGCTGAAAGGTGTGCTGCTGACCCTCAGCTCTGCTCAGGAGGGACAGATGCTCTGATTGCTGCTTCTGCTGCCTTCAGAGCAGCCAGGGAAGGGTTGGTACTATGCAACTTTGTGTTGGAGCAAGGAGGAGGTTTTAGCCATAGATTTGTAGGTCTAATTTGGCTTTACTGTCAATTTTTATGTTAAAAAGGTTTTATTCAAACTGGAAGGCCAGATGTGTGCAAGCTCTTCAGACCTTGCTCAGCATGGGCTCATGGCCAAATTCTGTGCTTGGTGCTGCATGCTCTGGGTGCAGAGTGCACTATAAGGAGCAGCTTCAGCTGTAGGTGTGTATCCAGGCGAGGAAGCTCCAGTGGAAATGGAATTGCAGCAGATATTCCACAGGGAGACTTTTCCCTGTAACATCATTGGTTCCATGGGAGCCTGCTTCTGAGGCAGGCGGAATGTTGGACTCTGCAGCTTTTGGGGCTGGTGGGACCCTGTCCCACCACTCCTGGCCACTGCTGTCTCCAAGCAGTCTCTCATGATGGGTTTCTCTGTCATCTCCTGGGGGCTTCTCCCAGCCAGACTTGCCCAGTGTTGAAAATAGGGCAGGATCAGACTTATTCACTAGGATAAACTGACTTGTTGGGGCTCCTCCAGGTGCAGCCCTCGAGTTGAGGTCTCCAACACCCACACGTATACGTGGGCCTGACTATCTGCTTCCCTTCAGGAAGAGTTATGAGTGCTAAGGATTTAAGGGTGGGACTTCTGCAAGCTCTTGACTTTGGCCTAATTCAGTTTCCTTTGAAGTGGAGGGAGCTTTGCTGTTGATTGTGTTGGAAGCAAAGCCCAGCAGACACCGAGAGCTCTCCAAGCTCCTGGCACAGAGCAGAAAGAGGCTGAGCTTCCCTGTCCTGTTCAGAGCTCTGTGCTCTCATCCAAGGGGCCACCTGGTGCAACCACTTCTCCCTCCCCACTTCTGAGGCTCTTCTTTCCTCTGCTTTCTCCTCCCTTGCTTCCTTCTCCATGCAGCACTCCGACTAGGCACGAGTGCCAAGAGATGAAGTGACCAAGCCTGGAGGACAGCAGCCATGGTGGCAGAAGCCTTGACACGGATTTGGTGTCTCATTTTTTGGTCTCATTTCTTTTTCAAAGTCTCCTGGTTTAATTCTCTGTAAGGACTCCTAGAAAGGATCAGGTTTGGAGCTGTGGGGCAGCCCAAAACCACTGTTAACACTTTTCCCATAAAGCCTACATCTTACTTCACAGTCCTGTGACTGCTTTTAAAAATAGCTTCTCCCTCCATCTTCAAAATCCCTTCCCCTTGCTCCCTGAGATAAACCAGACAAATATCAGGATTTGGGGGGTTTTCTTTTAAACTTTTTTATAACATTTCCCAGATTAGCAAACAGGGCTTTGCCTTGTGCTTCCCTTCTACTGTGTTGTTCTGTAAGAGATCAGTAAAACTCTGTTGTTGTTACACACAGCTCCCTGGTCAAGCTCTCAGTTCCTGCACTAGAAGAGCATGAATCTTTGCAACAAAACTCTTTCCATTTGCTCTCCAAACCTGTTTGTGATTGCCAGATCTACAAATCACATCCTCAGCTGACAATATCCATATCAAGGTGTCTAGATCATTTCCCTGGGTGTAACAGAGGTGTTGTCTGTGTCCGTGGTGCATGGCTCTGCCACACAGACTCCATCCTGCCAGCACTGATCCTGCAAGCACTCCTTCTTTCACCTGCAGTCAGTCAATTGTAATCAGGTTAAAGCACAGTTTACAGCACAACTTCTAGATTCTTTCACTTAAACCTCATTTTGCTTGCTCAGCTGTATTTCTGCAGCACAACCACCTCCTTTCAGCCTACTCAGGAGTCACTGGTTGCTCTCTTGGCCTGATCCTCTCCTTCTGGTATGGATACAGTGTGCCCTGGGGATTTAGGATGTGTGGTTGGAACAGGAGGGTTGTATGGTCCAAAAAAAATTCAGTGTCGTGATATTTTGCTGTTGGATTCAGTAAAATCATGTTTTGTTTGGGGTTTTTGGGGAAAAAAATAATTAGACTACACAGAAAACCCTAAATTTTAATTTAGTACTATTTCAAATAAAAATAGAGGCTATTTATTTCCTTGGGCTTAAAATAATTCAGAATCCTATTCTACAGTATATTTATTCTTTGTTCGATAATAAGAAGGCAAAAGCAGTTTCCTCACTGTTTTGTTCTCCAACCGTGTTTACTTTTTCAGAGTAACATAGCTCTGTATTTCTTCAGAATTTCAGGGTGATTTAAGCATCCATGAAGGTCCCCTTGAGCATGTTTTCACTAGTTTTGACATGTCATTTCCTGAACACAGTGACACTTCCCATCCTCAGTTTCTTCAGGCAAATGTTGTGCCACCATCACCAATTTTCTTCCTTGGTTGCTGATTCTTCTAGTTGGTGATCCAAAAAAAAAAAAGTTGAGTTTCCATTATCAGCTCAGATCAATAAATCTGAGGGAAGAAATGAGAAAAAAGAGGAAACCTCAACTGAGGGGAGTCCCAGTCAGCAAACATTTCCTGATGCAGAGAACACTCATGTATCTGGCACATCATCAGCTGCCAGTGTTTGCTTACGACCCAAGCTCTTGTCGCTACAAGGAGAAACTCACTGCTACCAGAGCTGGGTTTCCACCATCCCTCCTAGACCTGCTTTGAGGCAGAGCTTTGGCTAAGAGCCACCAAGGGAAGCACAGTGGAGAGGGCTGTTTTCAAGGGATCTTCATTTCCTGGGGGAAAA